>CAUYUJ010014544.1:314162-339162 GCA_963575745.1 Prorocentrum cordatum
CCTCCTCCTGCTCCCCCTTTTCCTCCCTCCTCCCTCCTCCTCTTTCCTCCTCCTTACTCCTCCCTCTTCCTCCATTTCCTCCACTTCCTCCTCGCCCTCATCATCCTCCTCTTATCCCTCCTCCTCCTCCTCCTCCTCCTCCTCCTCCTCCTCCTCCTCCTCTTTCTCCCCCTTTCATCATATCATCCTCTCATCCTCCTCCTCCCTCCTCCTCCTCCTCCTCCTCCTCCTCCGCCTCCTCCTCCTCTCCTCCTCCCCTCCTCCTCCTCCTCTCCTCCTCCTCCTCTCTCCTCCTCCTCTCCTCCTCTCTCCTCCTCCTCCTCCTCCTCCTCTCCTCCTCCTCCTCTCCTCTCCTCCCTCTCCTCCTCCTCCTCCTCTCCTCTCCTCCTCCTCCTCTCCTCATCCTCTCCTCCTCCTCCTCCTCCTCCTCCTCCTCCTCCTCCTCTTCCTCCTCCTCCTCCTCCCATGGGCACACGCGCCTACCAGAAATGGAATTACCTCTCGGCTCACCCACGGCCGCGGGTGCAGACTGAGCCGCACAGGAGCTGCTGCATGCGAGTCTACGCACGCACGGGCGAGCAGATCCAGGCCTGTGGCCGACGCAGGCCGAGAGAGGGGGGTGACCTCGGTGGAGGAGGAGGAGGAGGAGGAGGAGGAGGAGGAGGAGGAGGACGAGAGGAGGGAAACAATGAGGAGGACAGGAGGAGGAGGGGAGGAGGAGGAGGAGGAGGAGGAGGAGGAGGAGGAGAGGAGGAGGAGGAGGAGGAGGAGAAGGGGGGGAGAGGAGGAGGAGGAGGAGGAGAGAGGAGGAGGGAGAGAGGAGGAGGAGGAGGAGGTGGAGGAGGAGGAGGAGGAGGGGGAGGAGAAGAGGGAGGAGGAGGAGGAGGAGGAGGAGGAGGAGGAGGAGGAGGAGGAGGAGGAGGAGGAGGAAGAGAAACTCGCTGACCAGGATTCGCCCGCACGCCCTCCACCTCCCGAACACGTATACCCCTGTCAGCACGCAGCAGATGCAGGGGGACAGCCCGATGCCGCCGACGACGTCATGCCTTTACAACGCTGACCAGCCTCGAACGTACCCCACACCCCTAAGACTCGCAACACCAGGGCGATGGCAATCTTGGGGATGCGCCCTCAGAAACTCACGGAGACCATGCGGCCTGGGCAAGCACCGAAATACAACAATGGCAACCACAATGCTAGGGACGTGTTTCAACCCTCTAAATTTCGGGGGCGGCCACGAGGGAAACGTCCAAGAGGGAGGGGCGTAAATCATGGCTGGCGGCATGTGCGTGGCTTAAGGGGGGGCCCAGGGACGCAATGAAATAAGAGGAGGCGCCGCGAAATCTGAGGAGATGTCGTGGCCCCCGCCATGATGTCCACCCCCCTGGTGATCACCCCCCTCTTTGCCGCCCACGAAAAAACGTGGACCCCCGAATGCCTGGACCGCTTCCCAGCGGCCGCTTTCTTCGGGGTCGTGCTTCGACGGCCTCGCGGCCTGGTGCGGGCCACTTGGGGTCGAAAACTGCGGAACCGCAACAGGAGGAACAAACAAAAAACTCCCGTCGTGGTCTTTCACGACCCGAGGGCGTCTGGGGAAGAATAGGAAAAAAGGGAGTGGACGGGGGACCGCGAGCACAGGTAGCGGACAGGCCAGAGCGAACCAGAGCGGGCCAGGGGTCGTCAACACGACGGTCGGCCGCTGACGGCTGCAGTGGGAAGGCGGGGCACTGCACCTGTATGTCGAGGGGCCTCCAATAACAGCAGGCGGAAGACCCACTCGAGACGATAAACTCTTTTCTTCCTCTCCCGAGACGAGATTATCCAGAAAAACGGTATTCCGGACGAACTCGTCCGGATGGGGTCGTCCGACTGAACTCGTCTGGATGAGCTTGTCCGCGGGCCTCCACAACCATCTCGGGGAGCAGACAACGGCACAAGCATAAACTCTCGGCGGTCCGCGCGGACCTCCGAAAGTGCATGTGTACGCCACTGTTTGTTTCCAAAAGTATCGACGCCACACGTGCCGCAGCCCAGATTTGGCTCTTCCTACTGCTTGTCAAGGGCGGCGGCCCCAGATCGAAGGCCCAGCCGCTGCGTGTCACGCGTGGCAGCCCCAGATCGACACAACAGCAGGCCGCCAACGGAGAACCTGAGTAACGACGACCCGACCGTAACATACACAACAACGAACCCAAATCAAGTTTTTGAGTTGAGCTATAGGGCTATGGGGCTATTGGGCTATAGGGCTCTAAGGCTATGGGGCTATAGGGCCATCGGGCTACAGGGCTGTAGGGCTATGGGGCTATAGGGCTACAGGGCTAAGGGGCTATAGGGCTGTAGGGCGATCAGGCTAAAAGGCTGTAGGGCTATTAGGGGTATAGGGCTATTGGGCTATAGGGTTCTAGGGCTATTTGGGCTTTAGGGCTATAGGGCTATAAGGCTATGCAGCTATAAGGATCTAGGGCTATACATATATATATATATATATGTACACATACATACATACATACATACATACATACATACATACATACATACATACATACATACATATACATATACAAGACTTGAAGCTCGCTGCGCTTCGCTCGGAGGTCTTGGCACGATGCGCCGGCGTGCAGCGTGCGAGTGAAGTGCGACTATGCGGGCTGAAGCGTCGGCGATGGGCAGGGGCGGGGGTGGGAAGGTCACGGGCGCATGGGCGTCGGCCCATGGAGTGCGCGCGCGCGCCGTGCGCGCGCGCCGAGTTGGCAAGGGGCGATGCACGCGACGGTCATCGGCGATAAGATTCGGCGGGGACGCAACGCCGAGAGCAGGGTAAGGGAGAGGGAGGCTTCGGATGAGGCGAATACAACGACAAGGGTGCCGGCAACGTTGGTGGCCTCATACCTCTGCAGATTTGGGTTGGGAAGGTCACGGATAATGGCAACTGAGATGATGACGGGGTGTAGGAGGCGCACATAGGACTACGACGGTGATGACATGGTTGTGGCGACGACGGAAGTGGGATGCACAGGGGGCGGGAAAGCCTGACGCATGTGTGGGGTTCAGGGGTTGGGAAGGTGGTAGAGGGGGGCGAGTTGTGGAGAAGGGAAGCTCGCAGGGGGTGGGTGCTGTGTTAGTGATGATGATTCCGTTCATGACAGGTGTGGTAAATGCGGGGCATTCGGGGCAACTTCAGGGTTCGGGGGCCCTATTGGGGAAGACGGAGGGGTCGGAATCCTTCTTGGCGGGTGGGACACAGGGGGTCGGGAAGGTCAGGGGCAGCGCCTGTGGACAGGGTGTTTACCATGGCGGTGACCACGATGATGATGACGTGGTTGTGGCGACGACGGAAGTGGCATGCGCAGGTGATGGGAGGGGCAGGGGCTCGCCAGCCTGGAGCGAAGGAGCGGCCCGAAACCGGGACCCCCCCCCTCAGCCCGACGTGGCCTTTCTCTCGGCGTCTTGACTGTGTGCTCGGATCTGCAAATCTACACACAACAGACCTCGTGCCAGCGAAACGGTCTGGACGGCTGCTTGCCCGCGCGCTTCCTTCCCTGTCCGTCTGCGCGCGCGGCCGCTGTTTCATCGGCCTGCGCGCGCGTGGCTTGCATTGTCGTGCCCTCCTGCGAAGAGAAAATATTTACACTGCCCCATGCCTGCAGTCCGCGGAGCACCTGGTCAGGTCCAGGTGTTTCGAAGCACATCAACGATTTGGGTCTCGTGGGGCCCTCTTCGGAGGCCTCTCGGAGGCCTCTTGGGCGGTATTGGGGGCTTTCTGGGCCGTCGTCAAGTCATCATGAGCGTCTTGGGCAGATTATTTGGCGATTTCGGGCCCTTTGGACCGTCTTGGGAAGCCCAATTGGCGGGCCAGAGAACACCCAAGGGGCACCTGGGGCCTCCGGGGACTGGCCAGAAAGAGCCCCACGGGCCCCTGGGGCCGCCAGATTCTATTGGGGGGGGGGGGGTGCCGCCCATCCCCGGGGATCTCCTGATGTGAGATGATAAAGATAGGAATATAGGGATATAAAAGGCTAGACGGCTGTAAGGCTATCGGGCTATAGGGCTACCGGGCACCCGGGCACCTGGGCACCCCGTCACTCGGGCACCCCCAAGCACCCGGGCACCCCCGGGCACCCGGGCACCCCCAGTCACCTGGGCACCCCGGCCCGGCCACCGAAATCGGCGACGTGGGTCACCTACACATATATGCATCCGCTACGACCCCTACAGAGGCAAGCTCTGATTGGGGAACAGACAACCAATGACCAACGACCACCGCCCAAGAACCAACGACCATTGCATCCTACGTCTGTAGAGCTTACGAACAAAGTGCTGGCCGTGACTCATCACCATTACTTTGTCTTGACAAGGAACACGATCCGATCCATAACTCGTATCACGCTCAAGTATCTCAGGCTCACTTCTCAGCTGTAGCACATCAAACACGCTCCGCAGTGCAGTCACCGACAATATCGCGGCCACTCGCTCCAAGGCCAGCGCTTTGCATCAGATTCAACCCCGCTCCAGGGTAAATCAACTGTTTCCCGCAGGCGACTCATGCGGCTGAGGGCCCTGAGAGGGTGCGCCCGAAGAGGCCCAGCGCCGCCAAGCGAGTAAGAACCGGGGCTAATTGATGCCAGCCGTGGCCAGCGCTACAAAGGCTTAGGTACAGTACGCCTCGCAAAAACAGTGTAAGGGTTGAGAAAGGAGCAGGAGCAAGAGGAGCCCATTGGAGCAAGAGCGACGCCACTGGACGGCAACCTGGCGCTGCCGTCCAACCTGCGACAGGTTTCTGGATGGCGCTGCTGCCATCTCTGGCGCGGCCTGACCGACCCCTCCCGCGACGAGCCCCTTCTGCGACGACCCGCTCGCCCTCGAGGCCCACATCTGGCCACCTGCCCACGTCTTGATCGGCTGCACGTGGGCGTGGCCCTGGGCAGGAAGCGGCCGTTGGTGCGCGGGGCTCCTGCGGGGCGCGAGGGGGACCGAGCCCAAGCGCGCAGGCCGCTGCCGTCGCATCGCATTCGGCGATCGGGGGGGGGCCCATAGGCCCGCACGAAAGGTCACTCTCGCGCCGCCTCCCAGGGGAGAAGAGGACGAAGAGGAGGAATCGGAGCCGAACCGCGAAGCGCGAATAACTTCGCGCCCTCGAGGGCACCCTTGGAATCGAGGGGGTCGTCACGGACGGGCCGGTTTGCGAGGGGGCGTTGCAGGCGCCCCTGCGTCACTGCCTTGGCGCTGCGCCGACAATTTTTGCGCCAGGCGCGGGCACAGACCCGGCTGGCTCGAGTGCCCTGTGGCACCCTCAGCTCGCTAAATCGCTCTCACACGGAGCGTTGAGCTCTCGAAAAAAAAGATCAGACACTACCTCTCGCTTGACGGTGATGGGCCCCAGGCTGTTGTGTCTGTTTCCTCTCACGGCCTCTCCCGATGTCTCTGATGGATTGCAGCCGCCCCCGCTCGTGGCGCGGGGGTGGGCCTCGAATCGGGCGAACACTCGCGACCCGTGCCGACGGTTTGCCGCAGCTCGAGTGACGTACGCTGGCTTGTTCGAATTATTGCTATTCGTTGTTGCTGGCCGCGCTGTCCTGCATCGTTAAATTAGAGGGTAGTCTGTCCTGCTGCTCGCTGTAATGTTTTCTGCTCGTGGTTTCCTGCAGCGTCTTCCAGGAACGCAACATGAGAATGTAAGTTGAGCACTTCCTCTTTCAATGTGTTTGTTCGTTTTTGCCTGCCGCGCCGTCCAGAAACGAAGATCGAGAAAACAAGCTGTTTTTGTGCTTGGGGTACTGTTGTGTGCTCGTGGTCCCCGGCCGTACCGTCAAGGCGCACAAAAACGAGAGAGTAATTGAATTCACTTACTCGCGAAGGGCCCCGCGCAACACGCGCAGGCCAGAGAAAGAAAGAAGGAACGTGAAAACTGCTGTTTTGCCTCTCGGAGCCGGCTTCTGGGTCCCACGGTGGCCCCCAGATGTTCGTCGCAGGCGGTGGGAGGCGCAGCTTGAGAAAGCTCATCTGCCGCGAGCGCAGCAAAGGACGGCGTCAAGGCAGCCCCTATGGGGCTCCGTCTGGTGGCTGCTGGGTGGCATGTCTGTGCGTCTTAGCTCAGGATGATGCAACACCAATTGGCCCGCGACGTCGAGGAAGGATGGTCGGGACGAAGGTGTGGCCTGCCAGCATTGTTGCATCAAGGCCCGAAGCACTCCTGGAGTGGAAGCGGCTATCTGCTCTTCTGAAGGACGTCCACCCTGAACAGCAAACACCACAAACTCAGAGAGTGTCATGTCATCGTGATTAAAACAAAACCTCCCTGCAATCAGCTCGTACAGCAGCATGGCATACGAATACACATCGACCTTCTCATTGTAGTCGTTCTCATCTGTGTCAAATAGTTCGGGCGCCATGAAATACCAAGACCCTACTTGCCGTGTCAACTGGGTTTTATGATCCTCCTGCGGAAGGTACCTCGCAAGCCCGAAGTCGCACACTTTGGCGTGTACCACATCAGCATGTGAGATGATGGGGTGCACCAGGAGAACATTCTGCGTCTTCAGATCTCTATGCACTATGTGCTGTTCATGCAAGAAGGCCATGCCGCTTGCAATATCGAGAGCGGCCTTCAGACGCTGATCCCAGCTGAATCTACCCAGGGTGCGCTCTGGGCCCCCATCCGCAACGCCATGCAAGGAGCCACCCCGACAATACTCGACCACAATCGCGTATGGCAACACATCAATGGAAGACTCGATGACTCGAATGAGGTTCGGGTGCTGTTGAACGTGGCTGATCTTCGCTTCCCGTTCAATCTGCTTAGGCGCCACCAACCCACCGTCTTTAGCCAGTCTCGGGCGGCTGTGCTCGACATTCATAATCTTCACAGCCACAGTGGAGTCCGCATCCTCATTGTGCTGCGCTCTCCAAATTCCTTTGTAGACCTTGGCGAACCTGCCAGACCCAATTAGCTGCAAAGAAGTAATGGGCATGCCCTTCTGGATGAGGAGCCTCTCAGCGTCCCCGTCCTTGCCAGACGTCAACAGCTTCTGCCTGTTCGTTTTCGCAGACTCCCCTCGCCCTACGAAGCCCATCTGCTTCCTCTGGCTCGCCAAGCGTTTCTTCTCCAACTTCCGCTCCTCCCACTTTTTTTTGCGGTCCTCGTAGCTGGCCACCTCATCAGCTTGAAAAGAGTCGCTTGCCTCACGGTCGTCGCTATCACGGCTTGTGTAAGAGTCCACAGTGGTGGATGAATGCCACTGCGAAAGAAGTTGCTGCTGCGTCGCAGCTGGCGCGGAAGGAACTTCAGCCATGATGCTGACCAAAATGTTAACCTGAGCAATGGTAGCAAATCTTGTCTGTAAGTTTGTACCAAGAGTTCGCTGGCATTGCGTCGTATTTCTCTTCTCTTGATCCAGAATACCACATGGTGGGAAATGACAGACACGGCGCACGCATTTATCTAGCCTTGGGGTTGTTTACTGGCATACTGGACTGAGCCGGTCTTTGCACGAACAAACATGAATGACACACCCACCACCATCGGACATCGCGTTGTCTTCCGATCGCAGACATACGACATCAGCACGCACACAAACACATCCAAACATATTCAAGACACAGCGAACTGCTTGCGCATTCCGTTGGGGTATCCTACCAGCTGAAAAACTCGTGACGAACACATAGACTTGCCAGTCCCCTCCCCTCCCGCTGCCTCTACACTACACATTGCACCACCTGTATTCACAGCATGCCAGCTCTGCAAACACAGAGTGTTCGCAGTATGTTCAATATGATGACACCCTTATGGCAGAATATCCTCAACAGCTTAACACAGCTACAATGGGGGGCCACGATGGGGGGTCACGATGGGGTGATCGGGATAGGGATAGGGGCAAGGATATACGGCTAGATAGAAGGATAGGGATGTAGAGATAGGGATCAGGATGGGGATGAGGATACGAATATATTGCAAGGATAAAACGGACAGAGATAGGGATAGATGCAGAGGGATAGGGATACGCATATACAGTGGGAGGCACTGGAAGACAATGGGAGACAACGGGAACACTGGGAGACTATAAGAGACGAGACAACGTTGCACGACCGATTCCGGATCCGGCGGCGCACCGACTGGTTTCTTGATACAAAGATCGAATGTTGGGGGGTGAGATCGAAGTGGAACTGAGAGCCCCCCTAAAGGGAAATCGATTTCCGTTTCGTGTTCGTGCCGTGCGTGCGGGCGAGGCGAAGCTGCGTGGGCGGGGAAGAGGAAATTCTCCTGTGGCTGGGCCGCGGCTGGACCAAAAGGTTCTCCGCCGGGCAACCGGTGGCGCGCGGTGTCCCGCCGGTGTCCCGCTGGTGTTCCGCTGGTGTCCCGCCGGTGTCCCGTCGTGGCTGGGCCGCGGCCGGACCAAAAGGTTCCCCGCCCGGCAGCCTGTGGCGCGCGGTGTCCCGCCGGTGTCCCGGTGGTGTCCCGCTGGTGGTGTCCCGCCGGTGTCCCGTCGTTGCCCCGTGGTGTCCCGTGGCGATATCGACAGTGATATAGCGAGTGAGATCAATAGTGAGATCGATAGTGAAACCGATAGTGAGATCGATAATGGGATCTATAGTGAGAGATCGATAGTCATATAGATATGTAGTGAGATCGATCGTGATATCTATAGTGAGATCGATAGTGAGATCGATCGAGTGGGATCGATAGCGAGATCGATAGTGGAATCGATAGGGAGATGAGTAGTGATATCGAAAGCGAGATCAATAGTGAGATCGATAGCGAGATCGATAGTGGGATCGATAGTGGGATGGATAGAGAGAT
Organism: Prorocentrum cordatum; assembly: GCA_963575745.1. Lineage (NCBI taxonomy): Eukaryota > Dinophyceae > Prorocentrales > Prorocentraceae > Prorocentrum > Prorocentrum cordatum. The sequence continues at coordinate 322,957 of CAUYUJ010014544.1, forward strand.
CGACAGTGAAATCGATTGCGTCCCGTCGGTGTCCCATCGGTATCCCGTCGGTGTCCCGTGGTTTCACGTGCTGAGATCGATAGTGATATCGATAATCATATCGATAGTTAGATCGGTGAGACCGATAATAAGAACGATAGTGAGATCGATAGGATGATCGATACTGAGATCGACTGTCAGATCAAAAATGATGTCGATATTGAGGCTCTTTAATCCAAGGCTCTCAAGAATGAAGGGTGTCATGAACCATCTCGGGCAACTTTCCTCCTCCTCCTCCTTCTTCTCCTCCTCCTCCTCCTCGCGGCTCGAAATGCCCTGGGGGGCACCTGCCGGGCGCTCGCCTCTCTGGAACCATCGCGCCACGCTGACGCCCTCCAGTGGCAGCGGCGTGCGCCCGGGCTCATGGCTCCCGTTGACATTTGCCCATTGCTGCCCCCCCCAACCTTCTTATCACCCGCAGGGTGGTCGTATAGGATAGAACCCTTACAGACAAGCTGGTGGGACCACAGTCGAAGCCACCACCTCCGCTAGCTCGCAGGAACAGCTCAGGACGTGCGGGACTTATTTGTGGCGAGACACGCGTCGAACTCATGCCTTCGGTTCACTCAGCGCTACGCGCAACGCAAGCACTTACACGTCGTTCATGTCTAATCGTGCTCATTTCTAATTGTGCTCGTTTCAAATTGTTCCTGGCCCCCTACAAACCTCGTCAAGAATATCCAGGAATGGAAATTGAGATCCTGGAGCGCGATGCTTTCGGGCACTTGTCAGAAAGCGCGTCCTTCAATGCTGAGAGGGCGGGGTCGGATTTTGGACAACGCCGTGTCCGAGTCAACAGGAAGCCGTCAGCATTGGAGTAGCGCTGACCCCACAGTCATCGAATTCAGAAGTCTTCTGTTTATTGTTGACGAGGCTTGTTTATAAGCGTACCTGTTGGGGTCCATTGGTTTGGGTCCACCCGTGCAGGCGTCGAGCTCGATGCGGCCAGCCAATGAACGGCACTTTTCCGCCCGCGCGCGGTTGCGCTGGCGGCAATATGTGAGTTTTGCTTGCCAAGTCGCGCATGGGTGGGCGGGATGTTTGCGCGAGCGTGGGAGGTGCTCAGCCGCGAAGGCCTGGCGCGCCGCCCGCGGGCGGTCGCGCTGGCTGCGACGGCGGAGCGCCGCCGTCGACGTGCTGTGGTGAATTTTCTTGCCGCGCAACGCCCCAGCGGCGTCCGCCGCTTTGTATTCTTTACAGGGATGGTGGCCGGGTAGTTGTGCAACTACCCAGCAACTACCCGGCCGTCGCCCATTCTACTTTTTTTTGTCAGGGACGACCGTCTTCGACGTCGCGGCGACTTATTATTTACACAACAACTACCCGGGCGCAATCCACCGCGCCTGGTTTTTGAATAGGGGTAGTGGCCCGGGTAGTTGGGTAGTTGTAGAATTTATAAAAGGACGAGGAGGAGCTTGTTTAATTCTTGGGAAAATGGAAAAGTGTCAAGGAACAACTACCCAGGCCATCATCCCTGGTAAAAAAACAAGGCGCGGTGGATGTGCCCAGGTTGTTGTTGTGTAAATAATGTGTCGCCGTGACGTTGAAGACGGCCGCCCCTGTCAAAAACTAATGTAAAGTCGACGGCGGTCGGGTAGTTGCGGGGTAGTTGCGCAACTACCCAAGCCATACTCTTTGATAAAAGCCACGGCGTCGTGGATGTTGACCCGTTCGTCTTTCCGCGAAGAACGTGTCGCCGTGTCGCCGTGACATCGGAAACGGCCGTCCCTGACAACGCTTATGTCAAGTGGGCTAGAGGGCCGGGTAGCTGCGCGGTATACGTTGCGCGACTACCTGGCCATCGTCAGTCGCAGAAGGTTTAGCGTGGGCGCGAGCGATGGCGGAGCGATCGGCGCCCCTTCCGCCGCGGCCGCCAGGCTCGAGCCCGCCCGCGCAGTTCGGGGCCCACCCGTGCGTATATATGGTCCCGGGCTCCGGGCCCACGGCCCCCCCCCCCTCCCCCCCAGATGGTATGGTCCCAGGATTCCTCGGGCCCCCCCCCCCAGATGGTATGGTCCCAGGGACGACGACGACGACGACGACGACGACGACGACGACGACGACGGCGACGACTACGACGACGGCGACGACTACGACGACGACGACGACCACGACGACGACGACGGCTGCGGCGGCGACGACGCCGGCGGCGGCGGCGACGACGACGATGACGACGATGACGACGGCGACAACGACGATGATGACGACGACGACGACGACGACGACGACGACGACGACGACGACGACGACGAAGGCGACGACGACGACGACGACGACGACGACGACGACCTCTGAACCACCACAGCACCACACCACTTCCACAGGGGGGGGGAGGGGGGCACCGCAGCGCAGCACCACGCCACGCCCACCTCTGAACCACCACATCACCACACCACATCCACAGGGGGGGGGGGGGGCACCGCAGCGCAGCACCACGCCACGCCCCACAGGGGGGGGGGGGGGACCATCGCGTGGGGGGGGGGGGGGGGGGAGCCAATGGCATCAGCATTGGAGGGGGGGGGGGCCCAAGCCCTGGACCATATATGCGACGGCTGTTCGCTTGTAGGCGCATCTGTTGGGGTCCATCGGGCGCGAACGATGGCGGAGCCATCGGCGCCCCCCGCCGCGGCCGCCAGGCTCGAGCCCGCCCGCGCAGTTCGGGGCCCACCCGTGCATATATATATATATATATACATGCATTATACAAATATATGTACACACAAACATACATCTATATATAAACATATATACATATATGTATATATATATATATATATGTACGACGGCCAAGCCTCCTCAAACATATCCAGACATGGAAATTGAGATCCTGGAGCGCGATGCTTTCGGGCACGTGTCAGACAACGCGTTCTTCAATGCTGAGAGGGCGGAGTCGGTTCTTGGACAACGCCGTGTCCGAGTCAACAGGAAGCCGTCAGCATTGGAGTAGCGCTGACCCCACAATCATCGAATTCAGAAGTCTTCTGTTTATTGTTGACGAGGCTTGTTTATAAGCGTACCTGTTGGGGTCCATTGGTTTGGGTCCACCCGTGCAGGCGTCGAGCTCGATGCGGCCAGCCAATGAACGGCACTTTTCCGCCCGCGCGCGGTTGCGCTGGCGGCAATATGTGAGTTTTGCTTGCCAAGTCGCGCATGGGTGGGCGGGATGTTTGCGCGAGCGTGGGAGGTGCTCAGCCGCGAAGGCCTGGCGCGCCGCCCGCGGGCGGTCGCGCTGGCTGCGACGGCGGAGCGCCGCCGTCGACGTGTCGTGGTGAATTTTCTTGCCGCGCAACGCCCCAGCGGCGTCCGCCGCTTTGTATTCTTTACAGGGATGGTGGCCGGGTAGTTGTGCAACTACCCAGCAACTACCCGGCCGTCGCCCATTCTACATGTTTTTTGTCAGGGAATTTTTCCCAACCCTCCTTTGGTTGGGTACTCGTTTTGAATAGAGCACTCTGGTCGCCCCGTCCTCCCGCCCACCTCCCTCCTGCCTCCTACCTCCTCCTCGCGGCGCCCTCTGGGGGGCTGCGATATGCACATCTGTCGCCTCCTGCGATCTTGCGCAACTGTCGGTCCTTTCGTGGGCTCCTGGGAGGCCCAGCGGACTTGGGGTACACGCGGATCGCGTCGGGACCTCGCGGCTCCCTGCGGGGGGAGCTGCCGACTGCGCAACTGTCGGCACTTTCGTGGGCTCCTGGGAAGCCCAGCGAAGTTGGGGTACACGCGGATCGCGTCGGGACCTCGCGGCTCCCTGCGGGGGGGGCTGCCAACTGCGCAACTGTCGGCACTTTCGTGGGCTCCTGGGAGGCCCAGCGGACTTGGGGTACACGCGGATCGCGTCGGGACCTCGCGGCTCCCTGCGGGGGGAGCTGCCAACTGCGCAACTGTCGGCACTTTCGTGGGCTCCTGGGAGGCCCAGCGGAGTTGGGGTACACGCGGATCGCGTCGGGACCTCGCGGCCCCTGCGGGGGGAGCTGCCAACTGCGCAACTGTCGGCACGTTCGTGGGCTCCTGGGAGGCCCAGCGGAGTTGGGGTACACGCGGATCGCGTCGGGACCTCGCGGCTCCCTGCGGGGGGAGCTGCCAACTGCGCAACTGTCGGCACTTTCGTGGGCTCCTGGGAGGCCCAGCGGAGTTGGGGTACACGCGGATCGCGTCGGGACCTCGCGGCTCCTGCGGGGGGAGCTGCCAACTGCGCAACTGTCTGCACTTTCGTGGGCTCCTGGGAGGCCCAGCGGAGTTGGGGTACACGCGGATCGCGTCGGGACCTCGCGGCTCCCTGCGGGGGGAGCTGCCAACTGCGCAACTGTCGGCACTTTCGTGGGCTCCTGGGAGGCCCAGCGGAGTTGGGGTACACGCGGATCGCGTCGGGACCTCGCGGCTCCCTGCGGGGGGAGCTGCCAACTGCGCAACTGTCGGCACTTTCGTGGGCTCCTGGGAGGCCCAGCGGGTGGGGTACACGCGGATCGCGTCGGGACCTCGCGGCTCCCTGCGGGGAGCTGCCAACTGCGCAACTGTCGGCACTTTCGTGGGCTCCTGGGAGGCCAGCGGTGGGGTACACGCATCGCGTTCGCGAGCTGGCAAGTCGCACTTTCGTGGGCTCCTGGAGGCCCAGCGGAGTGGGGTTACACGCGGATCGCGTCGGGACCTCGCGGCTCCCTGCGGGGGGAGCTGCCAACTGCGCAACTGTCGGCACTTTCGTGGGCTCCTGGGAGGCCCAGCGGACTTGGGGTACACGCGGATCGCGTCGGGACCTCGCGGCTCCCTGCGGGGGGAGCTGCCAACTGCGCAGCTGTCGGCACTTCCGTGGGCTCCTGGGAGGCCCAGCGGAGTTGAGGTACACGCGGATCGCGTCGGGACCTCGCGGCCCCCTGCGGGGGGAGCTGTCAACTGCACAACTGTCGGCACTTTCGTGGGCTCCTGGGAGGCCCAGCGGAGTTGGGGTACACGCGGATCGCGTCCGGACCTCGCGGCTCCCTGCGGGGGGAGCTGCCAACTTGCGCAACTGTCGGCACGTTCGTGGGCTCCTGGGAGGCCCAGCGGAGTGGGGTTACACGCGGATCGCGTCGGGACCTCGCGGCCCCTGCGGGGGGAGCTGCCAACTGCGCAGCTGTTGCTGCCAACTTTCGGCACGTGGGCTCCTGGGAGGCCCAGCGGAGTGGGGTTACAGCGGAGTGGGGTTACACGCGGATCGCGTCGGGACCTCGCGGCTCCCTGCGGGGGGAGCTGCGAACTGCGCAATTGATCGCGTCGGGACCTCGCGGCTTTGCGGGGGGAGTGCCAACTGCGCAATTGTCGGCACTTTCGTGGGCTCCTGGGAGGCCCAGCGGAGTGGGGTTACACGCGGATCGCGTCGGGACCTCGCGGCTCCCTGCAGGGGGAGCTGCCAACTACGCAACTGTCGGTCCTTTCGTGGGCTCCTGGGCCCAGCGGAGTTGGGGTACACGCGGATCGCGTCGGGACCTCGCGGCTCCCTGCGGGGGGAGCTGCCAACTGCGCAACTGTCGGCACTTTCGTGGGCTCCTGAGACGCCGAACGATCGCTCCAGGACGTTCAAGGTGGGCCCCAGACGGCCCAAGAGGCTTCCAAGACGCTCCAAGAGGCCTCCAAAAGGCTTCATGGGAGGGCCCCGAGAGGCCAAAACCACGAATGTTACGATGGTGTTTGAAGGATGTTGGCCTTCTCGTCTTTTCGGCTTTCCGGAGCTACAGGGCGGCTCAAGAGGCACCCAATACTGCCCCAAGACGGCCCAAGAGGCTTCCCAGAGGGCCCGAAGACTGCCCACGAGGCCCCAAGACGGCCCAAGAAAGCCACTCTAGCGAACAGTTGTCGGTCAGGTTTCCCACGACGATGTCCAAAGTAGTTGCTGTGAGCAGGGCGATTTGGGTGACCGAAACAGCAGAATACTATTCTCCTGCTACAGCTACAGGCCCGAGCTAAAGCTGTCGGGTCCCAAGCTTCGGCTACAGGCCCAAGCCACAGCTACAGGCCCATGAGGATGGGGTGCGACCGAAACAACAGAATACTATTCTCCTGCTACAGCTACCAGCAGCACCAGCACTACCCCCCTCCGACCACCTGCAGCAGCACCAGCAACACCGGCACCAGTTGCAGCAGCACCAGGAACACCAGCGTCAGCAAGTGCACTGTAGCCAGAAATTGCAGCCGTTGAGGCGGCCCACGAGGCAGCCAGCGAGGCGGCAGCCATGGCCGTAGCCGCAGGAAAGGATTACTCTGGGATGCTGAGGAGTGACGGGGCGGCCGTTCTGGCGTCGCGGCGCGGTCGCCGGATTCTTCCTGCTCCGAATTGCGGCGCGGTGTACGCGCAGATATCGATGGGCATATCGATGGTCCTCCCCTTCGAGGTGGCCGCGCCGCGTTCTGAGCTCTACTTCGGCTTGCTCGCCTTGAGCAAGACCCCTGCTGCTCAGGGGATCTACAGGCAGCGCGACCTGTTGCGCCACGTGGTGAGCTTCTTCTGGCGGCAGACGCAGTTGCGGCGGCCCTGGGCGCCGGCATGGCGGTCCGGCTGCTGAGGAATGCCACTCTGCCCCCCGCCCCTCCGAGCGTAATCCCGCCGGGGGCTGTGGTGATGATCGCCTCGAGAGGCGGGCCGTGGAGGCTTCGACATTTGCCCTACGACGACGAAAACTCGTTGTTTGCTATCTGCAACGGCGCAGTCCTCACTATCAGTGGCCTGCGAGTCCAGGCGCTCCGTCCGAGTTGTCACTGGCCGCCCGGGCGGGACATGCACGTGCGTTTTGCCACGGTGCTTCCAGATCGGGAAGGAGCTGGGCGTCTAGAGACTGCTGGCGACGTGACATTCGACGGGTATGCCGAGATCGCCCATCGCGCGATTGGCGCCCGCGAGCTCCGCCTCTTCGAGCAGCTCCAGTGAACCGCTGGCCGAGTGCGCAGCTCGTTCGACTGATCCGACGTCTAGGACGAGTCCTACGAATCCTCGCAGCGCCGCTCCCTTTTCACTGCTGCTCCACAAACAGATTCCCCAGGGGGGCGTTGATATTTCGAAAGCGAGCGCGGGGTGCGGCCCCTTCTCGAAGCGCGCGGCGCTGTCACTGTGGCCCGAGCGCGCGGCGCTGTTTCTCCGTGGCATGGGAAAGCGCGGAAGGGGGGTAAAGAAGGCGCGGCCCTGGTGCAGCCAGTATGTGGACACCAGGATCGAACGCAGAGCGCTGTTCGCTGATCGGTCGCGCGGCGCCGTCCTGTAGCGCAGTGCGCAGCGCTGTCCCTCGAGAGCGCGGGGCGCTGATTCTTCGTTGAGCGAAGTACACCGCTTGACCCTCAAGCGCGGCGATTGCCAAGAATGCAATGGTCGTCGCTTCCGTGGGCCTCTTGGACGTCCAGCGGATGTTCAGCTATTTTGAAAGCGCCAGTTGATAATGCCACCTGTTGCCAAAGAGTTGGGTACGTCCCTGGGTAATTTTTGTCAGGGACGGCCGTCTTCGACGTCGCGGCGACTTATTATTTACACATCACCTACCCGGGCGCATCCACAGCGCCTGGTCTTTTAATAAGGGTAACGGCCCGGGTAGTTGGGTAGTTGTAGAATTTATGAAAGGACGAGAAGGAGCTTGTTTAACTCTTGGAAGCATGGAAAAGTGTCAAGGAACAACTACCCAGGCCATCATCCCTGGCAAGAAAAAGCGGGGTGGATGTGCCCGGGTAGTTGTTGTGTAAATAGTGGGTCGCCGTGACGTTGAAGACGGCCGTCCCTGTCAAAAACTAATGTAAAGTCGACGGCGGTCGGGTAGCTGCGGGGTAGTTGCGCAACTACCCAGGCCATACTCTTTGATAAAAGCCACGGCGTCGTGGATGTTGACCCGGTCGTCTTTCCACGAAGAATGGGTCGCCGGGTCGCCGTGACATCGGAAACGGCCGTCCCTGACAACACTTATGTCAAGTGGGCTAGAGGGCCTCCGAGCCCATCATGTCCGTACGGGGGGGGGCGAGGCGAGGCGAGCGCGCGACGTCGTTTCGGCGATGTTCGGCGGGGCTGGCCCTACGAGGGCAGCGCGGGGGGGCCGGTGCCCTCGCGTGTCGCGAGCCGGAGTTCGGAGTCGGAGTCGGAGGGGCGATCGGCGAGCAGGAGCGCGGGCTGGGGGCTTGCAGGTGGTGCAGTTCTGGGTGATGCCAGCCCATCTGAAGCAGGAGCCGGCCGAAATCTCAATGCGGGGGGTGCGGGGGGCCCACAGCCTGAGCAGAACAACGGTCAGATCCCTGCGAGGGGCCCACCATCCGAGCTGGGCCGCCAGGCGCTCGCCGATCGGCGCCGATGGCGCGGCGCTCGGCGATCGGCGCTGACGGCGCTAGCGAGCCAAGGCTGGCGCCCACCGGCGCGGCGATGGCCCGCCGAGCTGTGCCCAGGTCGCCAAACTTCGCGGAGCCTCCTCGCGCCCTCGCGCCGCCCTCTCGAGGACAGCCCTGCTGGAGAGGGCCAATTGCCCCCCCCCCCGCAGGCCGCGCAGTGCGAGGCGCGAGCAGCTCCGCGCCGTTGCGGGGAGGCGGCGGGCACGCGGCAGCGCTCGCGCACCGTGGCCTCTTGCCTGCGGCACCCTCCAGGCGAGTAACCCACAGGGCCCGCGGCCGCTGCAAGACGGATCACACAGAAAGGTGGCCGCCCTCCTCCTCCTCCTCGTCCTCCTCCTCCTCCTCCTCCTCCTCCTCCTCCTCCTCCTCCGTCGCCTCCGCCTCCGCCTCCGCCTCCGCCTCCGCCTCCTCCTCCTCCTCCTCCTCCTCCTCCTCCTCCTCCTCCTCCTCCTCCTCCTACTCTGCCCCTCGTCGTCCCTCCTCCCTCCTCCATCCTCCCGCCACCCTCTTCCCCCCCCCTTCTCCCTCTTCCCGCTTGGCCAAGGCAGAAGCACCGTGCAGACCATCACTGACCTGGAGGATACGTTGCTCACCACAGTGGGGGCACAGACGCCTGGGGATGCCGCGTCACATTCCCTAACGCTTTCGTCCCAACGCTCGAGGCAGTGGTCAAGTCCTTGGGTGGCGGCGATCGCCTTACTGCAGACCTTATGACCATAGTTGGTATGGTCCTCCCTTTCCCCCCCCCCTCCCCCCCCCGCCCCCTCCCCTCCCCCCCCTCCCCCCCCCCCCCCTTTTTCTCCTCTCCCCTCCCCCCTCCCCTCCTCCTCCTTCCCCCCTCCCCCCCCTTTCCCCCCCATTCCCCCCCCTCCCTCCCCCTCCCTCCTCCCCCCACCGCCAGAGGTCAGTGGGCGGTCAAGGAGCGTGGGGTCCTCCAGGTGCTCGCCGACCAGCTCCAGCACGCGCCGCACGCCGCGGGCACCCACCAAGTGCGCCTGCCGCAAGACCGCCCCTCCATGTCCGCTCTCCTGCTGCTTTTGCTGCTGCTGCTGCTGCTGCTGTTGCTGCTGCTGCTGCTCCTGGTCGTCCCCCTCGCCCCAAACCTGTATCATCATCACCATCAGCAGCAGCAACATCAGCATCCGCATCAGCAGCAGCATCATCCTCAACATCAGCATCAGCATCAGCACCATCACCGTCATCATCAGCATCCTCGTCATCATCCTCAGCAGCATCATCATCATCATCACCACCACCATCCTCTTGTTCATCATCCTCCTCCTCATCATCATCAGAACCATCATCATTAGTATCATCATCACCATCATCATCGTCATCACCATCATCATCATCATCATCATCATCATAATAATAATAATCATCATGGGGACCGAGAGCCAGGCGAGAAATGATTTCCACCTTTCTGAGGCACTGGCGCGCCTGGGCAAATCTGTCTTCGAGAACACTACTCAGTCATCGCGATGAGACCAAAGCGAGCGGAGGGCACAGATATTGGGGTGGCCCTGGAGGCACCGCCCGCCTCCGCTCGACAAAAACGTCTTGTCTCTGCTACATTAGACATTGGGTGGCGTGGGTGGGAGCCAAAAAGACTTCGGAGCATATATAGCCGCGATCCCACAGTGTGGGATTGATGTTATTTCAGACAAGCTGGCGGACGGCAAGCGCTCCCTTACCCCATTCATGTGCGCGCACTCCCATGGGGACCGAGAGCCAGGCGAGAAATGATTTCCACCTTTCTGAGGCACTGGCGCGCCTGGGCAAATCTGTCTTCGAGAACACTACTCAGTCATCGCGATGAGACCAAAGCGAGCGGAGGGCACAGATATTGGGGTGGCCCTGGAGGCACCGCCCACCTCCGCTCGACAGAAACGTCCCAAAGCATCCCCCAAAGCACCTGAGGATGTGACTCAAGCTTGAAATAGTTTAGCTCGGATAGGGGCCGCTAGCACACGAGCCAGCGCACGATTGAGCTGCGCTGGATATGGCTGTGCTACCTGTGTCCACGGCACGCCGCTTGGCGCCTGGCCCGAAAGGATTGCATGTTTACGACCCGACCGGCTGCAAGAGCCGTTGGTACCTCTACACTGGCGCGACAGCCCCTGGAGGTCCTGGAAGGGAATGCTCCCGCACAAAAGGGTCGTGCGTTTCTTCCAGGGGGTGCCGAACTGGCAAAAATCTATGGCCAACGTAGCCACGGGCGGGGAGGAGGCCAGGCGCTGGAACTCTGGAGTTTTATACATGTAGCTAGTGCAAGGGTTTTCCAGGATCCAAGAGGCACCAACAGCGTTGCACTCCCGAATTGTTGCGCTCCCGAATTATGGCCAGTGAGGCCCTACAACATCTGTTACCCTCCTTGCGTTTTTCTCCAGTCTCTCAGGCTGACCTCCCCCCTCGAAAACCCCCATGGCCTGCGGACAGAACGAATAGGCGCAGTACGAATGCGCGCTATGCTGAAGCTGCTGCAAGGGGGCGCCAGCATCACTGCTAGGCAGCGGCGCCTGCGTATGTCTGACAGGAGTGGCTTCAGCACGCGGCTGGAGGCGAGGTCGCCATGCGATCCGCGGGAGATCCCCTACGCGCGAGCCTGGAAGCCAAGCTGCCTCAAGGCCTTCGCGACCCCCCCCTTGCCAGCGAAACAGTCGGCAGTGCACTTATCCCTCATCATGTCCGCCCCGAAGAGCGGAGCGGCACGGGGCGCACGTGGAGGTCGATCTCCATGCCGCGACGCCTGTACTCCTGGAGGTAGGCCTGGAGGACGGCCAGGTGCTGGTGGACCGACTCGGCAAGCGCGGCGTGCTTCACATGACGAGCGGTGCTCTCACTGGACTTCCACTGGCCTCGCCACCGACCCTCCCGCCAGGAGCGAGAGCCCCGACCGCGGCCCACGCTCGGGCCGCTGTGGTGCGTTCGGGGCGGGACCAGGTTCGGCCGAGCAGCGAGACGAAATGTGAGGTACTTGCTGTAATCGGGGTCGAACAGGAGGCCCGACCCTGCCACGGTCCGCCGGCGCTCCCAGAGCGGGATCAGGTTTTTGGCCCAGTCCTCGCGGTCGAGGTGGTACATAGCGCTCGCCAAGCTGAACCAGACGCCGCCCACTTCTGGCTTCCGAAAGCGTCGGGGGCAAAACCTGCGCCACCCCTGAAGCGCCCCCCAAGCCCGCGGGGACCGCCGGGAGCCCCAGCGGCCGTAGGGCAAATGGAGGTGGATCCAGCCCGCCAGAGCGCTGGCCGCGGTCGACCGCCGAATACACTTGAAGAAGCATTCGTCGGGGTATGACGCGAAAGCGGCGACCACGGCGTCGGCCTCGGCGCGCTCCACGGTGGCGCCCTGGGCTGTCGTGAGCGTGGTGAAGGGCTTCACCTTGTAGGTGTACTCTAGGTGGAGTTGGTCCGTCGCCACGCGCTTCTCGAGCACTGTGGTCCCGTCGCCCTCGCCCTCGAACTCCCCCCCGAGGTAGTGCCGGAGCCAGCGCCTCGACCGGGTCTCCAGCGCTCGCCCCCGCCGGGCCGCTCGGCTGACGGCCCCGGATGCGGGCCCTGTGCCTCAGGAGCTCGACGTGGGCGGCCTCCGAGTGCTGTGTCTCCCGACGTAGCCCCCGCTCTCCTCGGGGACGGTCCGCTCCACCCAGTCGTCGAGAGCCTGGCTCACAGGCGCCCTCGGCTGCAGGAGGGGCCCCAGCGACGGCAGCGGGGCGAGCTGTCTCGCTCGCCACATACCCGCCCGCGCGCCCGCGCGGGCTGGGAGCCGCGGCTCCGCTGCCACCAGGGCCCGCCCCTCCCTCACCGAAGTCAGAGCCAAGTCGGGGCCCCGCGCATTCACGGAGGTCCGCGCGGTCAAGGTCCACTACCGCCTCCGCTCCTTGCTCATCGGGCCGAGCCTGTGGCGGCCGCGCCCTGCGGACGACTTCAGGGATGGCCCGCGCAAGAGACGACGAGGCCTTCTCCGAGAAGACGCGGGACGGCTCGTCACCGAAATCCAGCTCGCTCGGCGCCCGCCTGACGTGCAGCCTGATGTTGCGGGCTAGCAGGAAGCCGCTCAGCTTGCGCAGGACGGCAAGTAGCGTGAAGTCCCGGCAGCGGCTCTGGCTCGCGGCCAGCACCACCGACATGTTGTCGCAGAGGTGGAGGTGCCTGCGGTCGCCGCCCACGGCGACTTGCGCCAGCCGGCGCACGGACGCCAGCAGCGCCCGAGCCTCCAGCAGAGTGATGTGCTCGTGCCTGCCCCAAGTGCCAGCACGGCAGATGCGCCAGCCACCCGGATGAAGAAGGCGGGCTGGCACCTCGGGGAAGCCCTCCACAATGGGCCAGTCCTCGTCGAGCTCGTCGCCTACCCGCGGCCGCCAGCGCCCATCCTCGAGCATGAAGCTGGCAGCCGCCATGGCGGACTCGCGCGGGGCGATAGTCCCTCCCCGACGAAAACGGGCTCGCTCTCGGACTCGTCCGACGCTAGCCACGTCGAGGGACGACCAGCGGGAGCTGACGATGCCGAAGCCCTCAGGAGACGCGTCCGAGGCGGTGACATCCCTGTTCCACGGCAGCCACCAGTCGCTCTCCATGAAGACCAGCAGCCCCACGAACGCGGCGAACTCGTCCTTGACGGTCCTCCAGAGCTCGACGTCTTTCGTGCGAGTGGCGTGCACAAACGCATACGCGGCCGAGAAAACGGTCATGATCTCGCGCTTGATGAGGGCGGCGTAGGTACAGTGGCCAAGGAATCTCTCCACCATCTGGCCGCTCGCCCGTCCACGCTGGAGGAAGTAAAGCAGGCCCCTCTCAAGCCTCACCCGCCGCTTGGCCGCGAGGCAGGTCGCGAGTCGCGCCCCGCCCAGGTCGACCCCCAACGCGGAGCCCCTCTCGGTGAACAGCTCGACCTCGTGGATGTCCAGGCCATGCTCACCAAAGACGCGGACCTGCTCTGACAGGGCGGCGCCCACCGTCTCGGCGTCGCGGCCCATGACCCCGAGGTTGTCCACGTAGACGCACCGCCAGAGGTCCGTCTCGGGGGAGCCAGCGGCGAGCACCGCCCAGCCCCCGCGGTCCGACAGCAGGCGGGCATGGCGGAGCAGGGGGGCGCTGCCGGAGAGCCTAGTGTTGGCGTTCTGGCAGAAGTAGAGGCCCCACGCAAATCCCATGGGCAGAGGGCGCGCGGCCGGCCACACCTGGGTGTTGCCAAAGGCCCGGTCGCCCTCGATGAGCAGCAGGCCCAAGGGGCCAACCTCGGTATCGAGCACCGGTTCGTAGCAGAAGAAGGCGCTCATCCACGGAGGCATGATCATGCGATGGAAGCAGTTCTCCACGTCGGCTACGCCCAGGGCAACTCGGAGCGCCCGAAGGGCGCCTCGGCCCAGATCAGCGGCCAACTCGGGGTCCTCGTCGACATAGACCTCGATGGACGAGAGGCCCTCCGCGGTCAGCAAGTCCACATGAGGGGGCTGAGCAAATCGTTGGTTGGCGGCCCGCCCGTCTAGGATCAATATCTGCTTGGTTTTGCCCTTCTTCCAGACGAAGAAAGACCCGATGAAGTCGATCGGCTGCGTGGTGTACCGGAGCATGCCGATGTCGTGAAGGCGGCGGATGAAGTGGAGGTACTGCCGACGCGATCGCGCCAGCCGGGGATCTGAGTACGGCTTGACGGGCTCAAGCCGTCGTAAGTCTCCAAAGTCATTGTTGGTGTCTCGCAGCATGCGCTCTCCACAACCCTCCAGGAAAAGGCGCCCCTGCTGGTCGACCAGGTCGTAAACGGGCGGAGCCGTGGAGACGTCGGCCGGCAAGGAGACGAGGCGCAGCTGGAAGGCTCCTCGTAAAGGGAGATGCCACGGATCATCTGCAAAAATGACGATCGCGGCGAGGGTGCGTCAGCGACCGGCTCCTGGGATCTGACCAGGCCTTCGATGCGCGCCACTACCTCGTTGTGCATGCCGGCGAAGTCACACCGATGCAAAAATTTGTTGCTCTCAAGACCCTCTAGCCAGTTAAGCGCCTTGATCGCCCGACTGACGACGGCGAAGACGCGCTGATGGCGACGAGGTCCTCGTCGCCCACGATGATGTCGGCCACTGAGCCCCTCCGCCACCAGGGGGATCGGGAAGAGCAGGCGCGAGCCCCGCCCCGGCGGAAGGGCAGCCGACGTGGGCCGATACGTCTCGGCGGGGGGGGGCCCACTCCGCCCGCCGTGCCCAAAGGTCGTCATCGGGCCCCAGGGGGGCGCCACTGCCCCGGCCGCGGGCGCGAGCGCCTCCGCCGCGGTCTCGGCCGCCCCTCCCCGGAACTCCACCTCCTGCACCCCTCTCGGGGGTCTCCTCCTCGCCAGAGCCGGCGTGGAGCGTCGGCGCCCGCTGGGCCCCCGCCGCAGCGTCGGCGTCCCCCTTCGCCCTCTTCGCCACGCACTGCCTCATCTCCGGCCTGACCGCGTCCACCGTCGAGCCCGCGTCCGCGAGCTCACGTGCAAGCTGCCAGTTCGGGGCCTCATCGACGACCTGGTGCGTATCCTCGATGATCTGCACCCGACGCACGGCCACCTTCACACTGGCGAGTGCCGGGAGGTTGGCCTGGTCGTAGGTCACCCCTGGGAAGAGGATGCCGACCAGGCGCCGCATCTCCCGCACCACACGGCCCGAGTCCTCAACATGGCGCTCTTGTGCCGAGGTTGTCGGCCAGAGGCGAGAATCCATCCCGTGGCGTTCCATGTGCCGCACGAGGCTATGCATCGTGGAGGGCCCCTGCTGCGGGAGGTTCGGGTCCGCGACGCCGCGGGCCCCACGGCGGCACTTGCGGAAATCCTTGTACTCGGCCCGCCGCCCACCGTAGTCCAACCAGGATGTGCGGGCGTCCCCGCTGTCATCGGCGTCCGTCGCCGCCAGCAGTCCCGCTCGGGCCAGCCCGCACCAGTCGGCGATGAACCTCTCGTCGAGACCAACCCGAATGCAGGCGCCACTCCGACACCCGTCCCCGCGAGCGACCAGGGCGTCATACCTGTCGACATGCACGCGCACGACCTCCAGTGTGACCAGGGCGCGCACGGACGGGTTCGATAGCGGAGGACTCGCCCAGCACCCAGACGTCGCTCGTGACGATCAGTGCCAGACCGCGCGCAGAGGAGACCTTCCCGCTCGCAGCCCCTGCGGCTCCCGCGTCGGCCGCGGCGGGCAGGCAAGCCCGACGCCGCGGAGGGCGGCTGCCGCCCAGGAGCTCGTCCAGCATCGTCACCTCGTCGAACGTCAGCATCACCTGCTCGGCCCGCTGGAGCTCCGAGCCCGCGGAGCCGATCTCCTCCTCTGCTTGCGCGTGTCCCCGACGGGTCACCGCCCTGATCTCGTCCCCCGGCGGCGGCCCCTGGCGGCGGCACGCCTGGGGGTCGGGCCTGGGCGTTACCCCGTCCACCAGCAGCGGGGCGTCACGCTCGAGGCCGTCAGAGTCGGACCCGTCCAGGTACTCACGGCAGACGTACTTGTCTGGCTTCTGCAGCACCCACCGGCGCCAGCCCCCCATGCCACGCCTTGCAATCGACGTACCCCTTCGGCAATCGGGACCCTGGCGTCAGCGTCCTCCAGAACTCCGAGTCCACCACGACGCGCGGCGCGACCGCCACAGCGCCAGCATCACGAGCAGCACACGAGGGCCCAGCGGCCGCGCTCCCAGGCAAGCCGCTCCCTGAGCTGCCCCGCCGGGTCGGCGGCGAAGGCCCGGGGCGCGGGGGGAAAAACTCTTTTTCCCGGCAAACTCGACTTTTCCCCCGCAAACTGGACTGTTTCCCGGCGATCCGTTTCAGAAACATTTAAAGCTTTCGAAAAGCTTTACATAGTTCCCTCCGACGACGGTTCGT
>CAUYUJ010014544.1:344162-349162 GCA_963575745.1 Prorocentrum cordatum
CTCGTAGGACGTCGGCGAGCGCAAAGGTTTTTGACACCGCGTCGATCGTTCAACCTGGAATCGATCGCGGCCCCGATCGTTCAAAACTGAATTCAGTCGGATCCAATGACTTTAACGTGTCCATCGGCGCTTCCGCGTCGCAGAATTTAATCTTGAACGCCTTCGCTGGCGTCGCCTGCGCGCCAACGCCGCATGAACCTACCGTACTCGGGCCACAAGGTTGGGACGCCTGCTGGGCCACAAGGTGTGCCCTCCTCGGAGGCGTGCGTTCGACCCGGACATATCGTACAAACAATTTGTAGTAGATCGTTTCCCGAGCGATGTGGTCAGAAAGCGCCCGCCACAGAGCTTACACTGTGAGATTTTGCGGCGCGAGCGTTGCCCCTGTGAGAGCGACGCACGCATGGTATTAGTATGTTGGGGTGACGCCGAAGGGGGGCGACATCCAAACCCCACCCCCACCAAACAGCGACTCTCCCGAGTCGATCGGAGGCGGGGGTAGGGCTCGGATCTCGCCACGTGCTCGGCGACTTCCGGGCCCAGCCCCCGCCGCCCGTCGAACCGCCTGAATCGTGGATCGGCGAGGGTCGCTTGAAATGCCGCTCAAAATGGGTCCCCAGACCCCTACCAGGGTCCAATCGCAGCATGTTTCGAGCTGCGTCCAGCCGTGGCGTCGAGCAGGGCTCCGAATGCCAAGAAGCCTAGGGCCTAAAACCTCGATCCTCGAGGTTCGAACCTCGAGCCGCCGCCCATCGAGTTGCCCGAGTCGTGGATCGGCGAGGGTAGGGATCGACTTTCGCCGCTGAGCCACGCGGCGGCGGCGGCGGCGGCAGCGACAGCGGCAGCGACAGCGGCGGCTCGAGGTCTCAGGCGTCGCGTATGGGGGGGGGGGGGTGGGCGATCAATGTGGCTGGGGGGGGGTGGGCGATCAATGTGGCTGATCGGTTCTGGTGACCTCATCCGATCTGTCGGCCCGCAGGCAGCTCTTGAAACCTGCTCACCCTCCCGCCCCTCCCCAGCAAGAGCCTCGCGGTTTGCGGCAGCGTGGCCCAGGTCGCCCCAGGTCTCTTCTCGATGATCCTCAGGACGTGTGTTAACGCCAACGTGTGTTTTTCCATCGAGACCGTTGAATGCGACGCAGGTGATGTAATGATCTACTGGTGGAGCTGAACGGGGTAAACGCACATTGGGCTAACACACGTCCTTAGGATCATCGATCTTCTTCGCGACGCGCGAAGCACGACGCGCGGCCGTCTTCACGCCCTCGCACCGCTGCCCTGGAGCAGAGCAGCGCCGCGACTCGAGCCGCGCAGGGCTGCCTGTCGTCGCGCCCCCGCGAGCGACCCAGCGCACTCCTGGAGCCCTGGCCCCGGGTCTCCTCCTCCTCCTCCTCCTCCTCCTCCTCCTCCTCCTCCTCCTCCTCCTCCTCCTCCTCCTCGGGTCGCCCGTCGCCCGACGCCCGTCGTCGTACCCGAGGGCCCCCCGGGGTGATCGGCGGACATCTTGGGTGCGGGGGGGGAACTCCAGAGCGCGTACAGGCGCTGGCGCCAGCGTTGCCCATGTGTCCTCCCCTCTTGCAGGCGACCTCCTTCAGTCGTTCGGTCGTTCCTTCTTTCTCTATTTACCTCCTCGCGTTCTTACCTTGCTCTGGCAGCGGCCACGTGGAGGTCCATCGAGGGTCTCAGTGGTCATCGGCAAGGCGATCCGCACTTCGAAGCTCAGAAGGGAGGGGGGGACTACGCAAGGAAACGGAAGGGGAGGCTTGCCAGAGCAGGGGGGGATCGGCTCGAACAGGCCATATGGGCCCATCAGAAGCCACAGCGCCCCCTGGGTCAGGCGAGCTGCCACAGAGACGAGGCGTCCGCCCCTGACACAAGCTTAGGTAGCATGTGCGGCCGACCTACCCGGCGGGCAAACAGCCTCCGCGGCCCCGACGACCCGCCCAAGCAAGGGGCCGCACACCCCTCAGAGGAGGGATGGTGGAGGACCGTTGCTGAGCTGGGGTTGGAGCCAACAGGGGCGGCGGCGCAGCGGTCGTCGTCGTCGTCGTCGTCGTCGTCGTCGGCGGCGGCGGCGGCGGCGGCGGCGTCGTCGGCGGCGGCGTCGTCCGCGCGCGCGCGCCCTCCGTTGCTGTCCCTGCTCGGCCACGCTGCGACTGCTCGCCCAAGGCCTAGACCGATGAGCAAACCCCCCTCTCTCTTCGCCCCCTGCCGCCCCTCTGCGGGGGGAGGGGCGGCACGGCGCCCGAGGCCGACCGCGCGGGGGGAGGGCCGCCTCCGTCGGGGTGCGCCTGCCCCGCCGCCGCGCGGAGGCGCCGCCCCAGCGGCCCGCGGCGCGCGCCTGCGCCGCCCCCGACCCTCGCTGCTCGACCGCTGCGGAGCCCGGAGCTCAAAACGGGGCACTCCGGCGCCGGAGCTCACCAGCCGAGGCTTTAGAAAGAACGGCTGAGACACAGCAGCAGAAGTAAAAACACACACACACACACACAAAAGCCGAGCGCTTGCTCTGGGAAGACCACTTTTTAAACCAAAAAACATGCAGTTCGTAACTTACTCGGCGTGGGGGTCATCGGCCTGGGGTTCCAACATAATTTGGAAACCGTAGGACGCCCACACATACAAATCCGTATGAGGGTCCCCACAACACACACACACGCATACATACACAAACAAAACAAAATATTTCGCAGCTTAGTCGGCGTGGGGGTCGTCGGCCACGGAATCCCAAAAAATGGAAACCAGATAAAACCCCAAACATATAACCAGCAATCCAAAACTAGCACAAACTCACAACAAAGTCGGCGTGGGCGTCGTCGGCCTGGGAAACCAAACAGCGTCGACTAAGTTTCGAGATCATTGCCTTCTTTTTTGCTTCGAACCCTCACAGAGATGATTTTCTTTTCAATGGTTTTCCAAATACTTTGGATTCCCAGGCCCACGAGCCCCAGACCGACCAAGTTCCGAAAACATTTGATATTCCCAGCCATCCTGTGGTGTTCGGTCCTCGTTTTGAAGAGACCGCGCCCCGCGTCACCTCCTCACTCCTCCTCCACTTCCTCCTCCACTTCCTCCTCCTCCTCCTCCTCCTCCTCCTCCTCCTCCTCCTCCTCCTCCTCCTCCTCCTCCTCCTCACAATCAGCATCATCCCACCCATTTTGGCACACCCCTCACGAGGTTCGTGGCCCCACAGGGAGCTCCACCGAAGGCCCCAGTGGCACAGGCCGCATGCGGGAACCGCGCCCATTTTGGCACACCCCTCACGCGGTTCGTGGCCCCACAGGGAGCTCCACCGAAGGCCGCAGTGGCACAGGCCGCATGCGGGGACCGCGCCCATTTTGGCACACCCCTCACGCGGTTCGTGGCCCCACAGGGAGCTCCACCGAAGGCCCCAGTGGCACAGTCCGCATGCGGGGACCGCACCCTCTTTGGCACAGTGGCCTCACAGGGAGCTCCACCGAAGGCCGCAGTGGCACAGGCCGCATGCGGGGACCGCGTCCATTTTGGCACACCCCTCACACGGTTCGTGGCCCCACAGGGAGCTCCACCGAAGGCCGCAGTGGCACAGGCCGCATGAGGGGACCGCGCCCATTTTGGCACAACCCTCACGCGGTCCGTGGCCCCACAGGGAGCTCCACCGAAGGCCCCAGTGGCGCAGTCCGCATGCGGGGACCGCAACCCATTTTGGCACACCCCGTCACGCGGTTCGTGGCCCCACAGGGAGCTCCACCGAAGGCCTCAATGGCACAGGCCGCACGCGGGGACCGCCACCCATTTTGGCACACCCCTCACACGGTTCGTGGCCCCAGAGGGAGCTCCACCGAAGGCCCCAGCGGCACAGGTCGCATGCGGGAACCGCCACCCATTTGACACGCCACTCACACGGTTCGTGGCCCCACAGGGAGACCCACCGAAGGCCCCAGTGGCACTGGCCGCATGCGGGGACCGCAACCCATTTTGGCACACTTCGTCACGCGGTTCGTGGCCCCTCAGGGAGCTCCACCGAAGGCTCAAGCGGCACAGGCCGCATGTGGGGACCGCCACCCATTTTGGCATACCCCTCACTCGGTTCGTGGCCCCACAGTAAGATCCACCGAAGGACTCAGTGGCACAGGCCGCATGCGGGGACCGCCACCCATTTTGGCACATCCCTCACACGGCTCGTGGCCCCACTCGGGTGCGGCCAAGAGGGGGGTGTCCAAGAGGGGGGGTGCAAATCATTGCTGGCAGCATGTGCGCGGCCCACGGGGGGCCAGGGAACGCATTGAAATAAGAGGAGGAGACGCCATGGAATCTGGGAAAATATCATGGCCACTGCCATGATACCCCCCCCTAGTCATCACCCCCCTCTTTGCCGCCCCCGACCCAGAGGGAGCTCCACCGGAGGCCCCAACGGTACAGGCCGCATGCGGGGACTGCTACCCATTTTTTGGCACACCCCTTACGCGGTTCGTGGCCCCACAGGGAGTTCCACCGAAAGCGGTACCCACAATGCGGTACTCGCGACTGCATATGGTTGGGTCCTTCGTCGGGCAAATTGTTTTTTGATCACAAGGATTGTTGGGATAGTTTGGAGTTGTTTGGTGTTTGAACTGTTGTGGTGCTATTATCTTCGGCTGTTCCTTCCCGTCCACATCCTTCTCCTCCTCCTACTTCTCCTCGTCCGCCGCATGGTTCAACCCACCTGGGAGGTCCACACAAGCATGGCAAAGAAACATGCGAACAAGCAACGGCAAACATCAGACACGCAGCAGCGCAACAAACAAGCAGCACCGAAAGTAAAGCACCAACACTACAGAAACACACAGGCTACCAAATAACCGATCAAGTACCACTACTACTGCTGCTACTAACTGCTGCTGCTAATGCTACTGCTACAAGAAAGACTCCTACGAGTACAACGGCTGCTGTTACTACCACCTACAAGCTCTGACATACTACCCAACAACTACCTACGGCGCACGTACTACCTACTACTTTCTGCCTCTACGACTGCTACTACTA
>CAUYUJ010014544.1:359162-395773 GCA_963575745.1 Prorocentrum cordatum
CCCGCGCCACTCCCCTCCGCGCGCCGCCGAGAAGAGCGAGCTGTGTCGGGTGGCCGCTGGTGGGCGGAAGCGCGCGCCAGAGGCCTCGCGGGCGGCGGGGCCGCCCGTGGACGGGAGAGCGCCGTGCGCGCGCGCCGAAGCCTAGGGGGGGGGCGCTCCTCGGTGGTCTCCGTGGGCTCCTTGGGCTTTCTCCTCGCCCTGGGGTGTGCTTTCCGGCAGCTGCGCCCTTCGCCGCGAGCGTCGCGGGGGCTGCCCGGATGCTGCGGAGGACGAGCTCGGGCCCGAAGGCGTGCCGGGGGGCGCAGGAGGCACCCGTGTACACTGCGCCGATGCTGGCCAGGCTCATCCTGAGCCCACGACCGGTGCGCGCGCCCCCCTGGCTTCGGCCAGAGGGGCGCATGCACCGATCGTGGGGCGAGGACGAGCCTGGGCAAGATCGGCGCGCGTCCGCGCAGAATGGGCGCCGGGTATCCGCATCTACTCGGGGTGCCCTAACCGCCGCGAAACAAAACGACGGGTGTTCTGCTCCACGATCTCGGATCCCAGCCGCCCCCTTTCGATCTCGGGCCCCAGGCCTTGCAACGACACAGGAACAGCTGCACGGGACGAGAACCTGGCGCGGGGTGCGGCGTCGCGGGCTGCAGGACCAACGCCGCGGAAGAAAGGCACGACGTCGGAGGTTTGGGGACACAGATGTCTGGCTCCGCAAGGAAAGTGCGCAACGCCGATCCCGTACCCAGGATTGGTGTACAGGTGGGTAGTTGGCATCGTGCCCCGCTCCGGGGGTGGGGCTAGCAGGTCGAACGTCTGAGGAGGGCCCGGACTGGCCGGTTACAAATCTTTTCTGCGGCCCGCGCGCCGCTCTTCACAACCCAAGAGAAAAAATGAGGGGAGTAGGGAGCAAGGACGAGGAGGAGGAGGAGGAGGAGGAGGAGGAGGAGGAGGAGGATACGACGCTGGCTGGCGGACGCCGCGCTCCAGACGAGAGGGCGCAGGGCGTGCACAGGCGAATGGGTGGTCGTGAGCGACCTCCCACGTGCCAGAGAAGGTCGGCAGCTCCCACCCGCGGGATCGCGGAGCTGGCGCTGGCACAGATACAAAAGAAACAGGAAGTGTGAAATGCTTGCACGGCCATGACCGCGATGGAAACCACCACCTCCGCAAGTTTACAAAAAAAGCCCGGACGGGCGGAATCGGCGGAATTCCGCATTTGTGGGGCAGCGTTTTCCACTTGCGCTCATGGCCCATTCGGTACTGCGCGCAGCTCCGGCAATTACGTGCGCCAGTACTTCAAAACTTACCCTGGCAAAGCACCCTGATAGCAGCAAAAGGTGACATGAGAGACCTGTGGAACCTGAAGGACAGCTGGGATCAGCGAGACCTGCTAGACCAGTTGGAGCTGTGAAACCTGTGGGACCTGTGGGACATGCGGGACCTGCCGGACTTACGACACCCGCGAAAACTCCGGGGCCTGTAGGACCTCTGGGACTTGTCGGACCTCCGGGACAAACGAGCCCTGTTGGAGCTGTGGGACCTGTGGGACCTCGGCTTGTGGGATCTGCGGGAACAAAGAGACCTGCGAGACCTGTGGGATTTGTGGGGTCCGTGGGACATGCGGAACCTGTGGGGCCTGTGGGACATGACAAACATGTGAGACCTGTGGGGCCTGTGGGGCCTGTGGGACCTGGGCGACCTGCAAGACTTGCGAGACGCGTGGGACTTGTGGGACTGGTGGGACCCGTCGGACCTGTGGGACCCATGAGACCTGTGTGGCCCGTGAGACCTGTGGGACCTGTGAGACCTGTGGGACCTGTGGCCTGTGGGACCAGTGGGACCTGTGGGACCCGTTGGGCCTGTGGGAAATGTAAGACCTGGGGGGCGTGTAGGACATGTGTGTTCTGTGGGATCAGTGGAGCCCGTGGGACTTGCGGGGCATGCGAGACTTGCGAGACTTCTTGGAACTGTGGGACCTGTGGGGCATGTGGGCCCTGTGAGACCTGAGGGGCCTGCAGGATCAACGAGGCCTGCGAGACCTGCGGGGTCTGTGGGCGTTGTGGGAACGGTGGGCCATG
Organism: Prorocentrum cordatum; assembly: GCA_963575745.1. Lineage (NCBI taxonomy): Eukaryota > Dinophyceae > Prorocentrales > Prorocentraceae > Prorocentrum > Prorocentrum cordatum. Next base: position 361,235 of record CAUYUJ010014544.1, read on the forward strand.
GGATTCATGGGACATGTGAGAACTATGGGACTTGTTGGAGCAATGGGACGTGTGTGGGGCCTGCGAAACCTGCCAGAGTTGCGAGGCCTGCGGCGCCTGCAAGATTTGTTGGACCTGCGGAACCTGTGGGATATGTGGGATACCCGGGATGCGACAGCTGTGGGATTTGGTGGATTTGTGGGACCCGTGGGTCCTGTGGGAACTGTGGGACCAGTGGGACCTGCGAGACCAGAGAGATCTGCGAGACCTGTGGGACCTGTGGGACCTGTGGGACCTGTGGGACTGGCGGGGACTGTTACACTTGCGCGACCTGCGAGATCTGCGAGACCTGTGGGCCTTGTGGGAACTGCGGGACCTGCGATACCTGTGAGATCTTTGAATCCTGTGGGACCTGCGACCGCCGAGGACCAAAATAAGGCCCTGAACTGTGGGACCGCCGGGCACCCAAAGAAGGATCTTACTTGGGGCCCGGGGAACTCCTTACAAGTTTCGTAGATCGACAGATGTCTCGTGCTTTGGGACCGTCGAGGCCCCCAAGGGGGATTCATTAAGGACCCCGACCATGTTCTCTTGGAGTGGGGGGGCCCAAAACTCAAACGTCCAAGCGTGGCCGTCGGGGGCCTTCAACTAGCCACCCCACTTGCAAACGCGACGCAACTGTTTTGCCGAGACCTGAACGCGACTCTGATGCCATCGCCGCCGGTACCTGCACTGCATCCGCTAGTCCGCAGGCAAGCCCAAGAAACCGCCATGGAGGCGGGCGCGACCCCGGACGGCACCAGCAGACCCCCTGGGGAGCTCACGACGGCCCACGACGGCCCCGAAGTGTCCCGCAGAGTCCCAAGACGGCCCAAGAGTGCCCCAAGAGGCCCCCAAGACAACCCAACAGGACCCCGTGACAAGCCCAATGCGGGCCTGAGAATAACCCGCGAGAGAGCCAAGAGAGGCAAAAACAACGGACGCAAAACGAGGCAGAAAAATAAGAGGACACACGACGGGGGGACAGAGGACGGGGGGGGGGGGGCGACAACGAAAACGAAGGAGTACGCCCCGAGACAACGCGGATCAACGCGTCACACGTTGCGGCCATTGCCCGGGCAAGGCAGGGGCGACGATCTGTAGCGTCGTACCGTTTTCTTGCCAGTGCTCTAAAACCCACCGCGCCGAAACATGCGCAATCGCAGCGAACGGGACTTGCCGCGAAGAAATCGGCATAACGCAAGCGCCCAGTTCTGTACGCGCAACCGCAACGCGTGTGATTTGTCAACGAAATCGCGCACTCCACGAGCCGACCGGGCTCTCCATTTTGAGATGCGCGCAATGAGAACCCCCCCAGCAAAAAAAAACAATGAGAAAAGAGGGAGGGGTAGGGCAAAGGGAAGAGGACGGGCGAGAGGCGAACCACGAATGATCACCACCCAAACGAACGCGGCAAGCGCAAGCGCTGAACAGAACAAGCGGGACGACATTTATTTTTCTGGCGCGCCGCCAAGATAGGAACGACGGCGGGGGGCCCGCGACCCCAAAAGGAACGCGCTCGGCGGCGTGCTGAACGCCACTGGAGGCCTCGCCACGCGGAGGCGCTCTGCCCGCGTGAAAGAGCGCATCGTCGCCCAAAATCGGCGCAATCACGCCGCGCGAAGCATCGCTGCGCGGGGGTAGTCCGCCCATGGAAGACACGTGCAACTAACAAGCGGAACCGGCGTTTCGCGCCGCCTTAACCATAGTGCTGCAATGCCGCAGCGACCACGTTTTTACTACTACTACGACCTCCCCTGGTCAGCGCGCGCGCGCGGGTTGCGGCAAACGGGCCCCGCCGCGCGCGATCGCCACTCGGCCTCGCGAAAGCACATTAAAGGAAATCTCCGCGGGAAAAGCGCCGGAAGTGGCCAGGCTGCAACCTTTCGAGAAAGCATTGCGTCAAACCAGAAACACTCGCCAACGACAGCCGCATCGCAGAAACAACCGACGAAAGACATAATTCGAATAACGTCCAGAACTTCCGGTTGCAATGGCTTCTTGCGCGGTCAGGCCAAGCGAAGCCCTTCTGACGACTACTGGGGACAGCGCCCCAGCTCGCAAGGCTAAATAAAATGCTTGTACGGCCAAGCGAAACTCTTCTGACGACTACTGTGGACGGCGTCCCAGCTCGCCAGGCGAAGAGGAAATTTGTTTGCGCAGCCAAGCGAAGCCCTTCTGACGACTACTGAGGACGGCGTCCCAGCCTGCCAAGAAGTACATCTGAAGCGGTGCCAAGGCTCACTGTCGGAATCGGCTCAGAAGCCCCAATCGTCGCATCACCGCCCGCCGTGCACGACTTGGGGCGACAAAGAATATCCAGCAAGCCTTTAGCGTAGAACCCGCAGAGATACGCCATGCCGCGTGCGTCGCTCCTGGGCTTTGCAGCGGCACCATCAACCAGGGCAGCTCTGTCGGCCGCCAAAAAGAAAGCAATGTCGTCGTCAGTCCCGCTGAATTGCGGCCCAGCCTTGAGCGCGCCCCCTCGAGGCCCGACGAGCTGCCGAGGAGCATCAAATCACTGCCGAGCGCCGATGAGACGCCCATGAGGCCCAGGAGCAGGCCCATGAATTTCTTCAGCAAAATATTGAAGCCCAAGCGTGAAAAGGCGAAGAGGGCCACATCACGGTCGGGCACCGAAGACTCGCCCACGCGGCCCAGAATTGGACGAGGGAAGGCGACATCGGTTGGCTCGAGAATACGTGGACTATCAGCGCGCACGCCCAGGCCAAGTCCAGCGACTCCAGGCCGACCCCCACAAGCTCGAGCGGCATGTCGTGGAATCCCACCACGCCGAACACGATGAGGTCCAGCAGGCGGAGGCCGCGCGGCAGGCGCGCCTTCCATCGACGGCGGCAGAGCGCCACCGGCGGGGCAAGACATGCGCAGCATCACCAGGGAGTCCAGCACGTCCTCCGCGACCACGTCGGGCGAGCCCCGCGGCCGCAGCAACGCTGCGAATCGCGCCGGCCGCAGCCTGCGCGCGGCGAGCCTCCGCGCAGCGCCCCCTGGCGCGGCGTCGGGCGGCGCGGGACAGCGAGGCCGCGCAGGAAGCGGCTCGCGCGCTGTCGGCATCGCGCCAGGCAAGCGCCCAGGCCCGGGGGCCCCCGCAGGCGGGCACCCGCGCTCCCGCGGGCAAAATGGCAGAGAAGGGCCGCGCGGGGAGCCACCGAGGAGGAGGAGGAGGAGGAGGAGGAGGAGGAGGAGGAGGAGGAGGAGGAGGAGCAGGAGGAGCAGGAGGGGGGGGAGGAGGGAAGAGGAGGAAGAGGAGAGAGGAGAGAGGAGAGAGGAGGAGGAGGACGAGGACGAGGAGGAGGAGGAGGAAGAGGAGGAAGAAGAGGAGGAGGAGGAGAAGGTGGAGGTGGAGGAGGAGGAGGAGGGGGAGGAGGAGGAGGGGGGGGAGGAGGAGGAGAAGGAGGACCAGCACGGCCGTTCGCAGGAAACTCGCATCCCGGCGCGCGATGGCGGCCTCAGCCTGCGGGCCGCGTCGCGGCCTGGCGGGCGCCAACAGCCATGGCCTGGCCATTGGGCATGGCGCGCCCGTTTGGCGCGCGATGCCCGGCTGCAATGGGCGCGACCAACATATGGCCCAAGAGAGCACGACGAGCGCGCGAAGCTGAACAACTGGCCGCCCAGACGCCAGTTGATTCGGCACTGCAGCAGCAAACTGAGCGCATCAGAGCACTACGGGCCCAGCTCGCACGGCGGGGCGGATTGCGATAACAGCAGCGCGACACATGCTGCTCAGCGCCCCCCACGCCCATTGCGCCGGGCCTCGGCGCGCGCGAAGCGGGAGTGAACTCGCGCGGGGCGGAGGTGATAACGCGCGAGGTGGAGACGAGCACCTGCGAGGCGGAGGCGCGCGCCCACGAGGCGCAGGAGGAGCACCTGCGAGGCGGGGGTGGGCAACTACCAGGCATAGGTGAGCGCGTGATCGGCGAAGGCGAGCACCAACTAGGCGGAGGAGGCCAACCGCCCGGAGGCGAGCACGCGCGAGACGCACGCGAGCGCCAGCGAGACGGAGAAGGCGCTGAGCTGCCGCGGCCCGGGCCCCTTGATCCTGACGGGCGTCGCCAGGACTGCCAAGAAAAGAAGGCCAATGTTGGAGGAGGGCTGAGGGGGACAGTCGCGACGACGACGACGACGACGACGACGACGACGACGACGACGACGACGACGACCTGAAGGAGGCCACCGCATGGCACCCGAACGCCATCGGCCTGGCGCGAAACCAAGCAGGCGCACTTCCGTCAGAGATTCTACGCGGACCACTGGAGGACCGAGCCTGGGTGCAGCTTTCATTGGATAAAGAAAGGAAGCTGACTGCTCCGAGGCGCTCGGCTTTAACGGGGGCAGCGGCAGGGCGCTTTACGCGCGCGCTGCGGTCGGCTACCGCTTGTCCGATTTCAGAACCCTCGTCGGCATCGAGCAGCGCGTCGCTCAGCAGGCGGACTGCAGCAACATTGATCCCACGCTCGCGGTGCTCAAGTGGTGCGTCGAGGCATAGGCAGGTCACCGCTGCGCGCTCGGCGGCAGGCGCGGCGCACCTCCAGCTAGTAGGTCGCGTTCGGCGCTCGCAGACGTCGATGCCGACGAGTGCGAGGGCAGCAAGGAGCGCGACGAGGACGGGGGGGCCACCCTGGAGACCTGTCCCATAGGCGTGTCAGAACGAATTCCATTCAATATTCACTTGCACACTTATTTTTCTCGTCTCTCCCGAGGCCGAGAAACAGCGCGCGCGCGTGCGGCATGGGCCAATTCAGTCAACTGGAGCACGCATTCCGGCACCTCGCGGGCAGGTAGCCATCGGAGGGTGCGGCGGAGAAGGGGGGGGGGGGGGGGCAAAACAATTTCAGGTCGCAGCAAACGGGTCGCAATCGTTCCCCTCGGCTCGGCGCGACCTCCGCGACTGAAGGAAAACCGATGTGGTCTTGGGCGACATCGCCCGGGCCGCCTGGCGGGGCCGGCGCGCAGCTGGCGCTGCACTCAACGACATACAAGCGCCACCCTGGGCGGGGTCAGCGCGCAGCCTGCGCGGCCCATGCCGAAACCGACTACGGAACAGCGGGGGCATGAGGGTACGGCAGGGCGAACAGGGAAGAAAACAACGCGTCAACAAACTACGTGGTTTGTCCTGTGACGACACGGCTGTCCATCATCGATCGGTATCTCCAATGTGCCGTCAGGCGTCGTCTTGGAATCGCTTGTGTTTTCGATGGTCCTGATCCACATGGCCACGGACGTCTTACGGAGGCCGCGGGGGGCGGATTCCATGGGAGACACTCTGAAGTAGTCGCCGCATGGAAGCAAGCATTTCAGGAGGCTGGAGGTCATATGCCCGTCGCAACACTGAGCGCATGCTGCGTGCTGCACATCTCCCGGTACCATCAGGTGACATGCGGCGTCTCGATATAGCTGTGGCAAGGATAAATGTGGCTGCTGGTTTACCCTTGTTTGGCGACGTGACCGCGATGACACCGATATCGAGGACTGGATTGGCGCGGAGTGGCACCGGCAATCAAAGGGGGTTCATTGCTTGCACGGGCTGAACGGGACAACGACACTACCTGCGCTGAAGTTGCGGGCAGTGGGTTGGGGAGCTTGCAATGCCTAGGAGCAGAGGTGCACGGACGATGGGGAGCCCAACCTATCGCTTTAGCGCCTGCTCTCGCCCACGCGCGCACTGCAGACCTACATGCGCATATTCGGCGGGGCATGGCATTCTGCTTACAAAGGCGCTGGTGGGGCATATTGGGCATTGCTCTCCAGACGGCTGCGGCCCTCCCGACCGCTGCCCGCCGACTGGAACGGCGGCCGGCGGAAACCCCAACCGCTGCGCCGGGGCGGCGGCGGTTGGGGGACACCCCAGCCACCTTATCCGAACCGGGAGGCGCACGGGAAGCGGCGCAAAGGGGGTGGGCAATGACAAGCGCCACCCGCCGCGCCGAAGCTCGGGCGGTCGGAATAATTGCCGACCATTGCCCCCGCCCCGGGTCAACACATGGGGCGCTAGGCGCTCGGCAAGGCCACAGGCCGGGCCCGCTCCAGAAGCGAGAGGCGGTGGACGGCGAAAACGCCAACCACTGCGCTGTAGCGACAGCGGCTGGGAGAATCTCCGACCACTGCGTCCGGTGCAGACCGCTGCACCAGGTTCCAGGGCGAGCCCACTCTGGGCCCCGCAGCGGGCTCGCACCTGACGCCGGAGGCAGTGGTCGGAAAAAACGCCAACCACCGCGCCGGAGCGAGAGCGGTTGGGACATATCCCCGACCACCGCGTCTGGTCCAGGAGCCAGAGAAGCAGGCCGCCGCACCGGGCCCTGGGGCGAGCCCATGGGCGCTGCGGACGCCAGAAGTGAGGGCCGGCGAAAACGCCAACCACCGCGCCGAAGCGCCGAAGCGACGGCGGACCGCCGCGCCCAGTCCAGGAGCCAGAAGCAGACCGCTGCACCAGGTGCCGGGGCGAGCCCGCCGCGGGCCCCTCAGCGGGCCGGCTCCGGACGCCAGAGGCGGCGGTCGGCGAAAACGCCAAACGCAGCGCCAAAGCGACGGCGATTGGGAGAATCTCCGACCGCCGCGTCTGGACTAGGAGCCAGATGCAGACCGCCGCGCCAGGCTCTGTGGCGAGCCCACCCTGGGCTCCAAAGCGGGCCCGCCCTGGAAGCCAAAGGCGGCGGTCGGCGAAAACGCCAACCACCGCGCCGAAATGACAGTGATGGAGAGAATCTCCGACCACCGCGTCTGGCCCAGGAGCCAGAGGAGCAGGCCGCCGCGCCGAGCTCTGGGGCGAGCCCACCCTGGGCCCCTCAGCGGGCCCACTCCGGACGCCAGAGGCGGTGGCCGGCGGAATCGCCAACCGCTCCCTGGAGCGACGGCGGTTGGGAGATGTCGGGAGATTCGCCAACCACCGCGTCCTGTCTAGGAGTCGCGCAGCTCCGGACACCGGAGGCGGCGGTCGACGAAAACACCGACCTCTGCGGCAAGGCGACGGCGGTTGGGCGAGAGGTGGCGGGGGCCCATGGCCGAGTCTCCACCCAGCCCCGGAGGCGCTACTTCACGCGGGGGGGGGGCGCAGAATCAGCGTGGAGACAGAGGCGAGCAAACCATCGCAAATAAGATGGATATGAAGACGCGCCCCATCCCATCCTCTTCGCCCGGCTGCGAGCGACGGCCCGTCACCGCGTCGCCCTTGCTACTGGGCACTGCCGAAGGCCCGGTGACCGGGAGTCATTCAGCGAGGCTGGGCGGCGCGCAGCTGCGCGGCTGACTCTTGCCTTCCTGATTTCGCAGAGAAGAAATTCAAAATGAAGCAGCGCCCAACGAACGCGCAATGGCTTCGTGCATGGCTTCGCCACTGCAGCGATTCGCGTCGCAACTTTCGAGTAGAACAACAAACTCACAAGCAGGGTGCGCATCCTTCCTGCTTTGCGCGCCTCCTTTTGCGTAGAACGGAGGGCGCCCGCCAGGACTGGCAAAACGTGGATTAAGGCCTGCCCGACGCCCAACTCCGCCACGAAACGGCGTTGGAGTTCATCCATGCACGGATCGAATTCGCCATGGTAAAGAAGAAATAAAGACATAACACAATTTCGAAACTGCCCACGCCGCTGAACGCTGCGAAATGCGCGTCGACGCTGGGCCCCGGGGCCACGCCTGCGGGCGTGGAGGAAGATTTGCTGCTTAAGGCTCGCCCATTAGCGCGCAGCTAGAGAAGATCTGTTTGGCAGTGCGAGCGATGTCTAAAATCTTAACCTGCCCTCCTGCTGAAACGCTGCTCGTGAAACTGACCCAGGCTGTCAAGGGCCTGGCCAGGATCAAGACTGCGGCCAAAGTGCGCCTCTGCACTTCGAAATAAATCCGATTCAGGCTCGGCGGGGTCATCTGAATTTCCTGCTGCCGGGGGGCCTTCGCACATGCCCCGCAGAAAGTAAACGACCGATGGCCGAAACGCTGCCTCAGGAAGGCCCGGCAATTCCCTAGTAGGTCAAGCACGTCCACAGAATATGGAAGCGAACCAAGCTCCGCATATATACGCTGCGGTCTGCCCTGGACTGGGGGGAACGCACCATCGCAGAAAAGGCGCGTGATACTGCTCCTGCCTGGCGTCACTCGCTTCTCGTCTCTGATCTCCTGGGCTGTTTTTTTACCCGGCTCAACATGGCCATCAAGAGTGCGCGCGGACGCCCTGCTTCCCCACAACCACTGCACAGAGGAGAACGGGCCCGCGCACTCCAACGACCTTTCGCCGCGGACTTGGAAGCCTTGGGGCACGGCTGCACGAGCTGGCCCAGTCGCCTGCGAGAAAATCAGCAATGTGTCGCCCTCTTGCTCTGGGTCCCAGCTACTGTTCGGCCTCGGGCCCGCGATGGTTGCTCCTCGCCTGGCAGGGGCGCTGGCCTCCAAGCTGGACCTATTCGCACTGCAGTGGGCGAGTGCCTACGCCGTGCCTGTTTGTCGCTTGCCCTGCTCGGCCATGCGTCCTCAATTACCTGCGCTGCAGTGGGGCACGCTGGACCTTGCATTCATGCCCTTTCCGCGCGTCGGGCTGCTCGCCGCTCCAGGTCACTGGCGCGGCGCGCTCGGTGTGGGCGTCTGGCGCGCCGATGCTGCCTGCCCCGCGCCTGCTTCCATCCAGGCCTCTCTATATTTTCTCGGGGCCCTGCGTCGGCGGCCGCAGGTTGGGCGCGCGCCGCGCGCGCCCAGCCCGCGGACCCCCGCGGCGCCCCGGCGCGCGCCCCCCAGAGAGAGGGGCGCACCCATCTAGATTATGTTTCCCCACATCCAAAGCGGGGTCTCTGTTTTCCCCGCATCCAAAGTGGGGTTCTTGTTTTCTCTGGACACCCCGCGCAGGAACAGGGGCCCGCCATCATCATCATCATCATCATCATCATCATCATCATCACTCATTCCTCACTCACTCACTCACTCACTCACTGACTGACTCATCAGCACTCACATATGATGATGATGAGTGTGCGCGTGGGAGAGTGTGATGATCATCATCATCATGACCAGTCAGTCAGCCAGTCAGTCAGTCAGTCAGTCTCACTCACGCACGCACGCACGCACTCACTCACTACTCATCAGCACTCACTCACTCACACGCTCATGAACTCACATATGATGATGATGAGTGTGCGCGTGAGAGAATGTAATGATCATCATCATCACCAGTCAGTCAGTCAGTCAGTCAGTCACTCACTCACTCGCCTTGGGCCTCGTCTGGGAGTGAATTGCGAGGAAGTCTCAAGCGGGGGCCCCCTCCCTATGGGGCCCGCGGATCATGTTACTAATCCGAGCGGGCCGTCCAATTCCTGTAGCTGTCGCCACTTTTGGGCTCTCGCGCTGCCAGAACGCCACTCCCAAACCACATCTTTGAGTGAATTGCGAGGAAGTCTCAAGCGGGAACCCCCTCCCTATGGGGCCCGCGGATCATGTTACTAATCCGAGCGGGTCATCCAATTCCTGTAGCTGTCGCCACTTTTGGGCTCTCGCGCTGCCAGAACGCAATTTCCAAGCCACATTTGTGGATGAATTGCGAGGAATTCTAAAGCGGGAGCCCCCTCCCTGTGGGGCCCGCGGATCAAGTTACTAATCCGAGCGGGTCATCAAATTCTTCTAACTGTCGCTTCTTTTGGGCTCTCGCGCTGCCACAACGCCACTCCCAGGCCACATTTTGAATGCCCGGGGCCAACTGTAAGCCACTTCGTGTTCTTCGCGCTCCCAGAACGCCATTCCCGGACCACATTTTGAATACCCGTAGCCAACTGCAAGCCACTTCGTGTTCATCGGGTTCCCAGAACACCACTCCCGGGCCACTTTCTGAATGTCTGGAGCCAAAACAGGAGGGCGAGGTCGGGGGCAACGTAGGGAGCGGGGGGGGGCCCGCGCCAGGGGAAAAGAAATATACGCAGAAGAAACAGCCAGGACGCCTCACCAACCACGAGGACGACGGTGAAGGCTTTTTCCAGATTCGCCCAGAGGATTCGCATGCGGTGTCCTTCCGTCGGAGTAATTCTCTGGACACCCCGCGCAGGAACAGGAACCCACCATCATCAGCATCACTCATTCCTCACTCACTCACTCACTCATCATCCCTCACACACTCACGCACTCACTCACTCACTCACTCACTCATCAGCACTCACATATGATGATGATGATGATGATGATGATGAGTGTGCGCGTGAGAGAGTGTGATCATCATCATCATCACCCTTATCATCATCATCATCATCATCATCATCATCATCATCACCAATCAGTCAGTCAGTCAGCCAGCCAGTCAGTCGGTCAGTCAGTCACTCACTCACTCACTCACTCGCCTTGGGCCTCGTCTGTGAATGACCTGCGAGGAAGTCTCAAGCGGGAACCCCCTCCCTATGGGGCCCGCGGATCATGTTACGAATCCGAGCAGGTCATCCAAGTCCTGTATCTGTCGCAAGTTTTGGGGGCCCGCAGATCATGTTACTAATCCGAGCGGGTCATCCAATTCCTGTAGCTGTCGCCACTTTCGGCCTCTCGCTCTGCCAGAACGCCATTCCCAGGCCACATGTGTGGGTGAATTGCGAGGAACTCTCAAGGGGGGGGCCCCTCCCTATGGGGCCCGCGGATCATGTTATTAATCCGAGCGGGTCATCAAATTCCTCTAACTGTCGCTTCTTTTGGGCTCTCGCGCTGCCACAACGCCACTCCCAGGCCACATTTTGAATGCCCGGGGCCAACTGTAAGCCACTTCGCGTTCTTCGTGCTCCCAGAACACCACTCCCGGGCCACAGTTTGAATGCCGGGAACCAACTGTAGGCCTCTCCGTGTTTTTCGTGTTCCCAGAACACCACTCCCGGGCCACTTTCTGAATGTCCGGGGCCAAAACAGGAGGGCGAGGTCGGGGGCAACGTAGGGGGCGGGGGGGGGGCCCGCGCCAGGGCGAGAAGAAATTTACGCAGAAGAGACAGTCAGGACGCTTCACCAACTACGAGGTCGACGGTGAGAGCTTTTTCCAGATTCGCCCAGAGGATTCTCATGTGGGGTCCTTCCGTCGGAGTAATTTGGTTTCGATTTTTTCCTTAACCACAACGAACGCCACAATTCGTTCGGCAAGCGACCGCCCAGAAAACCTAAGACAGGTGAAACTTTGCAATTGCGACGCCAAAGCGCTAGGCCAAGCAGATACACGAGAGGAGGGGGGGGGGGGGAGGAGGAGGAGGAGGAGGAGGGCAAGAGGAAGAGGAGGAGGAGGAAGAGGAGGAGGAGGAGGAGGAGGAGGACTACACCAATTCCAACTCCCCCAACAAGGGCGCTGTCTCAATTTGCGTCCGTGGGAGGCCCCCAGAAGGATCCAGCATGTTTCGAGCAACGGCCCGCTGGACAGCAATGCCCAATAACCCCAACCGTCTGCGCATGAGTCCAAACGCAGCGCCTCGACGTGCAAGGGGATGCAGTGTGCGGGTTCGTCCTGCCGCAAGTTTTGGGACTAACTCGATAACCTGATCACCGCACCTGCCGTGCACCGCCCTCCGCGCGCCCCCCAGTGGAACGAAGCGAGCTTGCAGCCCGCGCCGACCCGCCAGCGCGCCCCCAGGCGACGGAGCACGCCCCACCCATAAGAAGGGCGGCCCCCCCGGCCCATGGGAGACGCAAGGGCGATGGCTCCTCGCGCGCGGCCAGCAGAGAAGGACACGACAAATGAAAGTGAGGGTAAAACGGCGCGAGCAAGACACGGCAATATCATATTGGAACAAGGAGGCACGGGGCACGCGAAGCGAACCACGCAACTCAACAAGACGCGGGGGGCACGCAAGAGCACGCCACACAGAGGCACGGAAGCAGCAGCAGCAGCAGCAGCAGCAGCAGCAGCAGCAGCAGACGTAAAGCCAAAATGCGGAGGCCTATGCCGGGGCAGCACAACAGGGCGGTGTTGGAGACCCGCTCTCGCTAGTGCTCGCCCTCGCCATCCATGCGCAATTGCGCGCGTCGCAGAACCTGCCGACCTGGTGGGCGCTAACGGACCTGCGCTGGGCTTTCGACGTGGCCTCCAGGCCAGCTGTGCTGCTTGCCGCGCTCGCAGCAGGGATTGCTAGCGCGGACTCTTTCATCTTGGACGATACTTTTACCCGGGACAGGCTCTGCGTTTCATCGCACGGTCGCCTAGGCGCCGCTTTTCTCCTCGGAGCCGGGACGGCCCAGGGGCGCCGTTTCTCTGCGTGCGTTTTCAATGGCCAGCTCCGTTGGCTGGCCGATGAAATGGAAAACGCGCTCCCGCGAGGATGTTCCTCCTTCATCCCCGCGCCGCGCCGCCGCATGCTAGCGGAGTTTGAAGCCACATGCCCGGCGCCAACCGGCGATCCTGCAGCACCCGCCCCGCCCGCTTTGCCGGGGAAGCTCCTTGGACTTGCTGAGGAGATTGTCCAAATAGCGTCGGCTGAGGAGCCCCCATGGCCTCTATCTAGCTCATGTGCGTGCGCGCTGCGCGTTTACAGCATGTGCGTCTCGCGCTGATAGGGTAGCGATTGTGAACGCCTTAGGCACCGTGCCCCTACCTCCCGTCCAATACTCGGACGACCTCGAAGTCGCTTGCCCTTCCCCGGGCGCGCTGCGCGCCGTTGTCTCTGATGAGCCCATGTCCGCGTGCTCGCTGCACGCGCGGCGCACGCGCGCCCAATTCAACTACGCCGCGGGGAAGACTGCGGTCATGGCGCTGTGCGAGAGCCCTGACCCAGGATCGGTAGGTGCCCCCGTCGTCACATCGAAGACCCTGCTTGGCGTTCTCGTTGATTCTGGCCTCACCTTTTCGCCCCTGCTCTCCTCCCTTCTAGCGCGTTGCCATGCAATGTTCGAGTCGATGCTGCACGCCGCAGAGTCGGGAGGGTTCCCCCCGCCTGTAACGGCAGCCCAAGTGCCAGCGCGCATTGTCTCGGCTCTCTCCTACGCGGCGCCGCTTTGGGTTGCCACCCCTGGAGCTTTTCATGCGCTGAATGAGCTGCAAGCGGCCTGGGCGCGTCGGCTGCTGGGGTGCAGAACTGCAGGCGCAGCAAAGGTCATAAGCCCAGTTGCAGTGACCTAATGCGGTTGGCCGCTCCGCCTCGGCACGCTCTTTCAAGAAAGATGCATCATGGCGAGAGCGCGTCTGCTGGCCCCCCCGCCCGAACACCCCGGGGCACGTGTCTTCGTGGCGGCGAGGGCGTCCACGGCCTCAACCTGGGTCTCAGCCGTCGGTGCTCTCATGCGTAGGCTCCCAGGATGAATCCCTGACTTGGATCTTCATCCTTTCTTTGGCGGGCAGGCCCTGGGCGAAACGCGCGCGAACCCAGAGGCCCGCCGCAAGCTACTCAAGGCCTACCGGCTGAACGTTGTTCGCCCAGCTCTTCTGCAGTACGACTCTGCGGTCTTCCAGGAGGCAGCTGCTCCGGTGTTGCCGGCCGTAGGATTCTCGTGCGCCATGGCTGTCCCGGAACCGCAGGCCTTGCCTTGGTCTATCCTGGGCTTTGACCTAGGCCCGAGCACGTGGCTCGCGTATAGAACGTGGGCAACAATCCGTGTGTCTGGGCGTTGGCCCCTCACGGTCCTCGGTGGATCCACGCCCCCCCTGGCTTTGCAGCGCTGTGCAGCCTGCGGTGCCGAGCACCCTGTCGTCTCACACCCTCTGCGCGCATGTCCGGGGACAGCCCACTTGCGGCGCGCCTTGGAGCAGGAGGCCACGATGCCTCCGTTGAGCAGCGGGCCCTTTTTCTTTCTGCAGCTGTTCAGGGAGGGGCCAACGGGACACGCCCGAGCCGCGCACATGCGCTCTGTTCACGGGGCGGTGCTCTGTGCCATCGCACAAGCCCCGTCGGCGGGGTGATTGTTCGCTGCTGGGGAGAGCGCCGAGGACGCCCGGTTGGCCTGCCCGAGCGGGGGGGTGCCAGACGTCCACCCACGCCGTCGTGCTTTTGGCCCGTGCCAGAGTCGGGGACGTCCGCGGGTTGGGGGCCTGTGCCGTCGTGCTCCAGAGCCGGCCACCGAGGCGAAGCGGGAGTGTTGTGAGAAATAACGTGATGCCGCCAATATTGCACGAGAAATGGCATGCCTCCGTCATCCCCCTCCCCCCGCGCATCCCTCCCTCCCTTCCCCCCTCCCTCTGTCGCCTGCTGCGCCCTTTCCTACTTTCCTGGCCTGACCGCCTCGCCTCCCCCCCCTTTCCCCCTTTCGCTGCCTCGCGGTCGTCCCGCGCGCGCGCTCAATCGGGGTCACTGTGCGCAGTGTGTGACGAGCTTGTATCCTTATATAGCGTGCTCTTTTTGCTTACCAACCTGTGTACTTGGGCGCGCACCCGTGCGTCTTTGCTGCGGAAGGGAAGCCCGTGCGTGCGCAAGTGCGCGCTGTGTTTGCGGGGTGGTCGTGATCACGCGCATGTAACTGGGTTGCGCTTGACGCGGGCTGGACATCTGCTCGATGCGCGCCTTACCCCGGCACTGCCAAATTCGCCCCCTGGTCTGACGGTGCACCCCCCGTCGGCCCTGCAGACAACAAGTCACGTCCCTTTTCCTATATTTGCCTTCCTCCCGCCCCCCCCCTCCTCCCGCCCGAGTGTTCCCCCCCTCCAGTCTGGCGCGCGCTGTGTTTGCAAGGTGGACGTACACGCACGTGAAGCGAGGTAGCGCTGGAATCGGAATAACGTCCCGCGCGCGTGCCTAATCGGGTTCAGCGTGCACTGTGTGTCTCTCTGCGCACGCGTGCGATCATCATCGTCATCATCATCATCATCATCATCATCATCATCATCATCATCATCGTCATGCCGCAGCGGCGGGGTCCGGAGCGCCGCGCGCGGTCGCGCGCCGCCCCAGCGCCCCCCCGCGCGCGGCCCGCTCAGGTCGCAGCCGCCCCTGCGATCCCAGGGCAAGGGCCACGGGGCTGGCCCCGTCTCGGGCAGGGTCTTTCACCTCCGTCGTGGGACAGCCCAGGCGCCGCAGCAGGCAACGGCGCACTGGCCCCGTGGCCCGCGCTACCCCTCCCTGGTGCGCACTTTGGAAAAGAACGAGGCAGCGCCCCTGCACCCCCCCGGCCGCAGACGGCTCGGGGACGGGCAACGGCGGGGAAGGTGCGCGAAGAGGCGGAGGGGAAGGGGGGGGCGGGGGGCACGATAGGGTGGCCAGGCAAGGGGAATAGAGCGGCTGCTGCCCCAGACGCGCGGTGCTGGGCGGCTGCACCGGTCCCCTCGGGCACGCAGACCGAGGCCCGCCCGTGCGTCACGCGGCTTCCCTGTGGCAGAACGCGCCCGGGCCGATCGAATCATGCAGGGCGCGCGCCACGAAGAGTACGTGGTGCCATCTCTGCTCGGGCGGCGGCCCGTCGCGGAAGAGCTGGTACAAGTGCACGCCCGCCTGCGACAGCGGCGGGAGCAGGGCGCGGGTCTCCAACTCCGCGCGCCGCGCAGTCTGCTCGGGACACCCGCAGAGCGCATGGGCTATATCCATGTGCAAGGCGCCGCACGCAGCACAGCGGGCCAAGGTGACAGGGAGGCGCCGCGCGCCAAGCACAGGAAGGGGGGGGCCATGCCCCAGACATGCGTGCCACGGCCCACATGCGGAACTCGCGCCACACATGCGGCCCAAAGTCCAGACCGAGCATGCCCACGGGTAGCTGGTGGGGTTCAGGGACAAGAGCGGCATAGGACATACCGAGCGCGGGCAGGCGGGCGCACGCGGCGCGCTGGAACGCCGCCAAGTCACGCGCCCTCAGGGCCGGTCGGACCACCTGGAGTTTAAAGTTGCGCAGTACAGATCGGCGCAACTCCAGCCAGCAGCGGGCGTTGCGCAGCGGGTGGCGGAACGCGGGGTGAACGTCAATGTCCAGGATTGGCGGAGTCTGCTCCGCCATGCGGCACGCTGCGACGCTCGCCCAGGTGGTGCAGGAAAGGGAGCGCGCCAAGGAAAGCATGCGGGCGGTGGTCCGCAGGCTGCGCCAGCAGGCGGGCGCGCGCCATGATCGCACGCTCGAGCATCCGCGTGCCCAAACGGCACGTCCAGCCGCATTGCACAACAGCCACCTCGGCAGGAACGGGGGGCCCAGTGGCGCACGCCAGGAGCCGTCTGGCCCACGTGGCCTGCACGAGATTCAACTCGTATTCAGCGCGCTGGGCCAAGAGCAAGAAGGGGGAAGGGTAAAGGATGGCGGCCTCGACCCGGAGAGGGACCTGCGCAGAAAGCACTGGGAGGCCAAATCCCCCGCTCTCCCCGGCGTAGAATAGCGCCTCGAACAGTGCATGACCACGGGCTAGAGTTGAGCGCAACAAGGGTTGAAACGAGAGGTCGGCATCAAAGAGGACGCCGAAGACTAACTTCTGGTCCACTACGGGGCAACCCACCCAGCCTGGGTTTGGGCTCCCAGCCACGGCCATGGCCGCAGTCTTACCAGAGGCGTAGCTGAAGTCCGCACGGACAGCACGCGCGAACCGACTGCATGCAGAGTCCGGCTCGGCGGAGACGACGGCACGGAGAGCACCGGGGGACGGGCGCGCAACGGACAGGTCGTCCGAGAACTGAAGCGGCTGCAGGTGGTCAGTGCCGAGTGCGTCATGCACGGCGGCGCGGTCGGCTTCAGTCGGCTCCCCGCTCGCCCACCCGGCCAGTTCCGCCGCGGCACGTGGCCCCGGCGTGACCTCGCCCAGTGCTGCGGCGGAGACCCTACCTGCGATGTCCGCGGCAGCAGCGACGGAGGGGGTGAGGGAGCCCGGAGGGGGTGAGGGAGGGGCGGGGTTGGCGCCACCCGGGCAAGCGCGCCGGTACAACGCAGGGACCCAGGCTGCGCAACCTTGCGGCAGGACTACCCTTACAGCATCAGCTAGCCATTTCACTTGGGCGTTGAACACGAACGCCGAAAACTGCTTACCCTGAGCAGTGCCGCACGGCAGCTGAAAGGGCTCGGATGCCAGCCCCTGGAGGGCCACGAACTGAGTGTCCATGTGGCCAAACCGCCAAGGAACGAGGACAGAAGCATGGCGTCATGCGAAGCTACGTCAAAAGCCCATCGAAGGTCAGTGAGCGCCCAGTACGTGGGCAGCGCTTGGGCACCACGCAGTGCGCGTGCAGGAGCAGCGCGAGCAGGACCAGCAGGGGGTCCCCGACCCCGCCATGCTGGCCCGCACCACAATTCCGGGTGAGCGCGGGGCGCTGTGTCCAGAGGGCGCCCACAACCGCAGACATGACCGTGGAGATCGAGATGGGTCGAAGGCAGGCGACAGCACGCACCAATCGGGGCCCTGACTCATGGACCAGCACGTGCTGGTCAGTCCACACGACCTGGATAGATTCGCCAGGGCTAACGTGAGGCGCCTGCCCTGCGGGCAGGCGGACTTAACAGATGCGTAGCAGCCACGGAGCGCGCTAGAGGTCACCTTGAACGACGCTAACACGTCATCCAGCTCACCCATGGTGTACAGACGCAGACCCCTAGTGCTTGGGGCACCAGCGCGGGCCGCACCACTCTGGCGAACGGCTGAAACGGCGCGCGTAGTGGCGAGGATGGCCGCTGGGTCGTGAGGGAAGCCATTGTTCTCTCTCGCCTGCAGATCCTGCTCAATGGCCTGGAGCACAGCGTCGTTCGCGCCCTAGCCCTCGGCCGACCCGTCGCTCCTGAGCAGGACCGCGTGGTCAGCACCTCTGTCCAGGTTGCTTGACCCCCAGGCGAGGGCTCCACAGGCGACGGGGTGCCCTCCCTAAAATGGCGGCCGGCGCCGCCTCGTTCGGCGGCGGAGATCCGCGATTCTATGCCGCCACGCTGGTTCCGGGCAGGCCGCGCTGCCCGGCGGAAGGGGACGAGGAGGGGAGAAGCAGGCAGACGACGACGAACGCCCAGGCGGGAGGCCAGGGCCGGCGGGGCGGGCGGGCAGGCAGAAGACGGGCCAGGCGGAGACAGCAGGCAGGGAGCAGGAGGAAAGGAAAGGGAGGGAAGCAACGAGCAGAAGCGAAGGGAGGGGGAGGAGGGGGAGGAGGACAAGGAGGAGAGAAAGCAGCGGCCGCAAGCAGACAGGCCGGGCCAGGGGCCGGGAAAGAAGAGCCGCCCGCGACGAGGCTGCGGACCCTACGGCGGCGACCTGGGCGGGGTGGCCGCCCGAACCCAGCGCGATGCGGCTTGGTGGGGATTGCCCTCTGCGGGATCCATCCACCGCCCCGCCGGGGAAAGGCCGGGCGGCGCGTGGGAGGGGTCGCCGGCGCGACGTTGGCGAAAGGGCGAGGGGGGCGCCCGCGCTGCCCAGCAAGGGCGGGGGGGGGGGGGCGGGGGGCGCTAGGCAGCGCAGGGGGCACCTCACACGGCGTCTGCCGTGGAGGCCGCCGTGGCCGCGGCCAGGCGGGCCGCTGCCACCCCCGCCCCTCCAGACAGGGTCTGAAGGCGCCGCAACACCGCCCGCGCGTTCTCCCTGTGCAGGGAGACGGAAAGTCGCTGGGCATGTTGGTCCGCAACCAGTGCGGCGTCTTCCCCCGTGGCGTCAGCCACCCGCTTGGCCAGGACCCCGAAGGCCCTGCGTGCCTCGCGGCCCCACCCGCCGCCGTGGGCTTCCACCACCATGGGGAGGAAAGTGAAGCCCTGTGCCGCGCAGAGCCGCGCGGTGTCCTGGTGCTGCCTTTTGAACTCCTCGTACCGCTCCGTCGCTGCGCTTGACGAAGCGGCCGACGCGGCGAGGAGATCGGCGCGCAACCCTGACGCGGCGGCAAAGTCCCAGGCGGCCGCCGTGCCGCTGCGCCACCGCGGCAGGTAGACGTCGGCAGGGCGGCGGCCGTTGTCGCCCACCTGGGACCCGCCCTGCTCGCCCCCGGGGGTGGCCTCCCCGGCGGGGCGCGCGGGTAGCAGCCCCGGGCGCTCCAACTCCGCCCCGGCGTGGCCGGCGGCCAGGGCGTCGAAGAAGGCCTGGTTGCGCAGGGCGTTGTGGCGTTTGGTCCGGTCGCCGCGGCAGGCGCAGACCAGGGCGTGGTCGCAGAAAACGTCCATCACCTCGCCACAGGCTGGGCAGAAGCACTCCTCCTGCAGGAGCTGGACTCGCAGCCGCCTCTGCAGGCCGACCTGCATGAGGCCGTGCGGGAAGGCGGTGCCGGTGGCCTCGCAGGGCGGCGCCTGGAGCCACGCGGCCGCGCCTGGGGCTTGCACCAGAGAGAGGTGCGCCTTGCCGGCCAGGGTAGAGCCCGCCAGAAGTCCGTCGAGCGAGGCGCTGTCCACCGCGTCGGAGAGGGCCTTCTGGTTGCCGTGCTGCGCGTGGTCGAACACCACCCGGTCGGCGTCCCGCACGACTGCGTTGTGGGCCTGCACCGCAGCCGCCAGGCTACCTCCGTCGCGGTCGGGGTTGTTGGAGTAGCCGGGGTAGAGCTGCCGACAGAGGTCGGTGCTCTTCGCTCTGGAAGCGATGTAGGCGGCGGCGGCGTGCTTCGCGGCAGAGCGCAGGCCAAGTCCTCCCCTCCTGAGCTTAAGCTGAGCCTGCTGCCAAGAAGCGTCGGAGGGCGAGCAGCCGCTCAGTTGCTCAAGGCAGGCCCGGACAGCGTCGTCCATGGCCAGCAGGGAGGCGGCGTGCGCGGTGGGCGGCACCACGCGCGCGGAGTAGCCCAGCTTGCAGAAGGAGGCGCACTGGCGCAGGAGGTGCAGCGCGACCTGCGCGTTTTCGAGCTCCCCCAGAGCTTCCAGCAAGTCGGTGGCGCTCGCGACCCGCTGCTTGGTGTGCTCCGCGCAGAAGTCCGCGTCTCCCACTGGCGCGCCGAGCAGCTCGAAGCTGCGATCGGTGCGGAGGCGGAAGCCCGGCGGGAAGCCGTCCAGAGACACGTCGGAGGCGTCTCCGCCAGTGGGGACCACCTCACACTTGCCCGGGCCGGTGCTCAGCTGGAGGCCCACCGCGGCAAGGCTGGCCACGAGCAAGTGGAGGAGGCGCGCGACGGCCGGCGCGTCGCCCGCGAGGCAGCCGTCGTCCAAGTAGAAGAAACTCAGGTCGACGGCGCCGTCGGCGCCGTGGCGCGGCGCGCGAAGGGCGGCCTCGGCGGCGCGCTGTAGTGCTAGGGAGAACAGTAGGGGCCCCAGGGGGTCGCCCTGCTGCACCCCGCACTCGGAGCGGACTGTCTGTTTGCCCAGGAAGAGAGTTGACGGGCGGGAGTAGCACCAGTCGGCCCAGGGTGCCAGCCCGGGAAACTCTTCGTGGACCGCGCGGAGCAGAGCCTGCCTGTCCAGGGTGTTGAAGGCGTTGGACAAGTCCAGCTTCACAAACACCTTTCCCCGGTCCCCGAGGTGGCGGGTCCACCACTGGCGCGCGACGTGCACCGCCGCCTCGGTGCCGCCAGGGACCGCGACGCCGATCTGGAGGGGAGCCAGTCGGTCGCGCGCGGCGTCGGCAACCTCGCGTCTGGAGCATGGCGTCCGCGCTCAGGGCCTGGCCAGTGGCAGGGTCAGCGAGAGCGATTTCAAACCGATCTTGCGCATTAAAGAAAGAAGACAAATAACGCTCCGCGGCGCCCGGATTCGAGGCCCGAAGTTGGGGAAATGTTGGGCCGCACCCCGTCGGGCATCCCAGGCCGCCTGCGTAGCTGCCCTCTTAAACGCCTGGTGGTCAGAGAAATCCGCTGGAGCCGGCCCAGCAGGCCGGCGTCGCTTGTGGGACGCCGCAACCGACACCGCTCGGGTGACCCCCGCCGCGTGGCCCACAAGGGTTTATAACGCGTCCCGCGACCACGCGGCCACATCCAGCAGCGCTCGTCGCTGGGCCACAGAAGACTGGCCCCCGCTCCACGGGGGGCGGAGCCACGGCGCATGCACACATCGCTCAACCGAGGACGCTGCAGCTTGGAGAAGCGGCGCCACCGCCTCGAGGGCATGATCCCACTGGGAATCGGCGCGCCAACTGACACGACCAAACCCCACGTGCATTGAGCGGTCGCACTGGCACGCCAGCGACCAACACAGCAAGCGATGGGCAGAGCACATAGCCACAGCCTCCTTGACAGTGACCGAGACCGCCTGGCCAGGGCCCGCGAGAACGAGATCGATGCACGTGCCTGAATCATGCGTGGGCACCGGCGGGTTGCATGCAAAAAGCCAGGCAGCGGAGAGCATCGCCTCGATGGTGCGGTCCTCCTGAGACTGGCGGCAGTGGCAGCAGCTGCAGCCAGGCTGGTGCATAAGGATGTCAGACAGGTGGATGTTCGCGTCCCCCGCGACGAGAAGAGAGGCATGCGGGGAACGGCCCCGCAGCCTGGCAAGCGCGTCCAGGATCGCGCTCCACGAGGCCACGTCGCCCCCCGGCGCAGGGTAAACCGCGGCGAGAACAAGCGCTGGCCCAGGCACCTCGGCAGGGACGCGCGCCGACGGCCAGACTTCAAACCACTGGACCCGCGGAGAAGAAAAGTCCGGCAGAGGGCGGACGGCTGGGGCTAATTCAGGTTTGAGGAAGATCCCAACAGCAGCCCAGGAGGCAGAGCGTTCGCCAAGCCAGCAATATGGATATCCTGGCGGCAATGCCGCTCCTGGGGGAAAGCACGCTCCCGGGGTGATACAGATCGATATCGATATCCTCATCGTGCAGAAGCTGTGCCATCGCCTGCAAGCGCCAATCTAATAGCGTGTCCGTGCCCAGGCCAAGAAGGCCAGTCCGGCCCGGATTTAAAACAGCCATGCGCAAGAGCTGCTGGTCGGCCTGGCCGTCGGACGGGGTCGCTACTTCGCGACCAGCGGCCACAGGGATAGGCCCTGCGAGCGGTGAGATCACTGGCGCCGGGCTCAGCGCGGCAAGCTGCAAGGGGCGGGGGAGCTCATGGGCCAGAAAGGTGCGCAGCTGCCTCCCCAGGTCAATCAGAGGCCCAGCCTCACCATTTCCCTCCACGGCGAGCTGTAGCGGCGGTGTAGGCGCGCACGCGAGCATGGCGGGCACGTCACGGAGCGCCGCCCCCCGCTCCAGGCGTTTGGTTTCCACGCCGATCCAGCGGTTCACCAGGTCACGCAGCGCCGTCAGCGGGACGTCGCTGCTGCCGGCAGGCATGCCCCCCCCGTCCTCCCGGCGCGAGCTGGCACCAGCGAGGTCAAGCACTGCGGGGCAAGGGTAACGGGCGTCAGCGGCTGCGGGGTAGGCGCGAACGCAGAGCGGAGAAGGGGGTGGTGACGTGGGGGGCCAATGCTTTGGGAACCCGGGGACACACACACAAACACACACACACACACACAAACACACACACACACACAGTAGTGAAGACGTGCCATGAGATGGCCCCTGGCCCCCATGTGCTGGAGAGAGGCGCCAGAAGGAGCAACCGAAGGACATGAAATTGTGAGGCTGGGTTGACCCAACATGTCTGCATCCAGTATGCGCGCGCATGCATGTGACGGGTCATGTGACGAGGCCCTGGTCGACAGCTCCCCACCGCACCCCCTGATCAACAATGATCGCTGGGTCGTCGGGATGTCACAGGCACGCATCGGACGTGTGGGTGGGCGCGCAGGCTGCGCGCTTAAACGCAAAGCATCGACGCAGTGAGGTATGATGTCACAGGTGTGCAATACCAGGACCATGGAAGGAACAACCTAGCTGCACCATGTGAGCATGCGCTGCATGGGCCGCAAGCGCGGAGGGGCAGCACTGCGAGGCTGGACGGGGCACGGAAGCAGCACAGGACAATGAAGGCAAGCGTCGGGCCCAATGGGGCGACTGCTCGACCAGGCGCCTTTTTCCTTGCACGCCGCGCCAAGGCGTCGCCGCTGCCCAAGCGTCGCGTCGAGGATGCTTTTTATGCAGGACGAATTAAAGCAGTAGGCCCTAGCCTGCAAATCGGGCCAGCACGCGCGTGTCCGCGCGGGCGCGCACGGCACCGCGCGCCTGGGCTTCTGGGGGCCGGAGGGGAAGAGAAAGCGTCAATTCCCTCGAAGAGATGAGCCACGAGGAAAGGAAAGAGAGAAGAGCAGGAGGGCAGCACTAGACAGAGCAAGGGCTATCCCCTCCGGCGGCGGACACGCCGCCCCCGCCGGCGACGGCAACACCAGAGGGGGCACAAGAGGAGGCTGCGTGACTGACTGATGGGCCAGACTCCGTCCGCAATAGAATTTGGCACCCATTGACACCGGACTCCGTCCGTTATAGTCGTGTCGGGCCGCTCGACGAGGCAAGCGGGGGCGCGAATGGGCGTCGCCTTAGCTGCCATCACCCGACGCCGACCGGGGCTGGCGCAGCAGCTCGCGTGCACTGAAGCGCTGCACTGGGGCCGAGAGCAGCCCCGGCGCCGCGGCCTTCGGCTCGGGGCCCCTGATCTCCGTGACCGGGCCGAAGAAGAGCAGCAGCTCCTCAATGTGCGCCTCGAAAAGAGGGCGCGTGGCATGCGTGACGACCTTGCCCTGGCCCCTGTTCTGCACCTGCATGGACAGAACTTGCTTGCAAGGAGTTGCAAAACGTGATGTCTAAGCCAGGCTGCGAGAAGTCGCCCGTCACTACAGCAAAAGGGGGCTCTGCAGTGATGTGTTTCGCCGCCGCTCCACGGCGCGTGCCAGACAAAACCGCCACCCCCATCGCCATGGCGGCGTTGTGGAGGTCGACCTCCGAATGGCAGCACGAGGCAAAGAGGGCCGTGAGCCGCGCGCGGCCATCGCCCTGCTTCGGTCCGAAAAACTCACGCAGTTTGCACAGCCAGCCGGAGACCGCGTCGCGGAGCTCAGCCTCGCCCCCGAGAGTGGCGAACTGGTGCGGGTCAAGCGCCGCGCTGGTCGGGCCGGCGGGGCGCGGCATCGTCGGCGCGCGCAAAGGCTCCGCCGAGTTTTGCGAGGGGGCCGCAAATTGCTGCGACGACACATGCTGGGGCGCGGCCACTGGCGACATGAGCAGCGGCGCCTGGGCCAGAGGAGGCACCTGCGGTGGCGCAAACACGCGCGGCGGCGGTGGCGACGGAGGGCCACAGAATGTCCCTACAACAGCAGCAACGGCCTCGCATGCGCGGACGCGTTCCGCTTCGCATGCCTGAACGCGCTCCTGGAGCAACGCGGCACGTGCCGCATGCTGAGCAAGCTCCGGAGGCTGGACAGTTTGCACGACGCCGGAGGCGCGATTTAACCACGCCCTCCCGCCCCCCGCGCCGACCAGCTCTTCCCAGCCCGCACGGTCTGCATGCAACTGCGCAAGCTCCTGCCGCAGGGCGGCCAACTCACCGGCGCGGTCCCTCGCGGTGCTGGCAGCGGGCAACGCAGCGAAAACAAGCGGGGCTGCTTTGGCAAGGGGCACCGTTGGCCCGCTTGCCGTGCCCGCCGTGGGCGGCGCGGGCGCAGCGGGAGCAGGCGGCGCCGGGCGGGGCGCGGTCGGCCCACCTGCGGCGCCCGCCACGGCTGCCGCGCGCCCACCTGAGGCGCCCCCTACAGCCGCGGGGGCGCCGGCCACGGATAACGGGGCTGCCGTGGGCACGAGCGCCGTGCCCGGATGATCCCACTGAGTGCGACCTGAGCTGCGATGCTGAAAATACAACGCGCCGCTGCCCGCGTCACGCCGGGACTCCCACCCCGGCGGAAGGGGCGGGGGGCTCAGAAGCGGCGGGCCCGGCGACGCGGGCAGCGGGCTAGCTGGGAGCGAGGCCGCCGCGGCCTTCGGCGTGGCTGGCGCCGCCACCCCTGCGTAGGTGGCGTCGGCCGCGCTCGCTTTCGGCGGCGGAGGCGGCGGCGGCGGGGCCGGCGGGGACTCCTGGCCCAGCGCCGATCCACCCCGTCGGCGGGCTGCGCGGCGAGCTCAGCTCGGGGGGCCCCGCCTGAGCCGGGGGCAGAAACGCGCAGCCCTTCGCCGCCGCCCCCGGGAAGATGCCCCAGTCACCGGGGGGCGGCCCGGCCGGGAATGGGCACGGAGTGGCGGGCTGCGACGGGATCAGGGCGCTGAGCGCAGCACTGAGGTCGCCCTCCGAGCCGCATGGCGAATGGTGGCTGTCTGCATCTGTCTGCCACGGGCGTCGGGCTGCATTCGCGGTCGCGGTCATGGTCACGGTCCCGACCCTGGTCACGGCCCCGATCGCGACGACTGCGATCGCGATCGCGGTCGCGGTCCCTGCCCTGGCCCGTGTCCCGGTCGCGGTCTCTGCTCCGGTCGCCACCGCGGTCGCGGCGCCGGTGGCGGACTCGCTCCGAGGACGGCGTGGCCGCGGCACTGGTTCCCTGAGCGGGCAAGGGGGGCCCTCGGTCCGAGCGGTGGGCCTTCGAGCCAAAGCGCGGGCGCGTGCGGCCGGCGCGCAAGATGGCTAATAAGCAAGACCCACGGCCGAAGGCTGCCCGACAGACGGCCGGCGACATGGGGGTGCGCTCCGGGCCCCGCCGCTGCGAATGGCATGAAAATGACAGCAGTGGTCTGCCCGGCAGACGGCCGGCGGCATACAAGGGCGCACCCTGGCTATCAATGGAGACCGAACTAGCTGGGCCCCCCTACGCGGGCGGGCCCGCCAGGATGTGAGAAAAATCTCATATCCAGCAGCCGCGTCTGCCAAAGGCCGAGAGGCCCGACGGCGCGGCGCGACATGGCACGGCACGGCACCACGCGGCGACGGCAGGGGCGCAAGACGGCAGGCCGCAACGACGGCACCCACGACACAGCGCAGCACCCACGACACGGCACGGCACGGCAACAGCCCAGCTCGGCACCGACGCCCAGGGGACGGCGGAAACGCGAAGCGAAGGTAAGGCACATGACAAGAGGCGACAGCCTGCATCAAAATCAAACACGAACGAATCACCCAGCTGCAACGGACACAAGAAGGGTACATGGCAACAAATAATGAAAGCGGGAAGCGACGACGAAGACGACGACGACGACGACGACGACGACGACGACGACGACGTCGACGACAGCCACGCCCCCTCCCGGTTCAGGACGAGACACACCAGGATATGAAATAAATATCATATCCAGCAGCCTCGTCCGCCAAAGGCCAAGAGGCCCGACGGCGCGGCGCGACATGGCACGGCGCGGCACCCAGCGGCGACGGCAGGGGCGCAA
Organism: Prorocentrum cordatum; assembly: GCA_963575745.1. Taxonomy (NCBI): domain Eukaryota; class Dinophyceae; order Prorocentrales; family Prorocentraceae; genus Prorocentrum; species Prorocentrum cordatum. Next base: position 387,201 of record CAUYUJ010014544.1, read on the forward strand.
CGACGGCACGGCACGGCACGGCAACAGCCCAGCACGGCACCGACGCCCAGGGGACGGCGGAAACGCGAAGCGAAGGGGAGGCGCAGGACAAGAAGCGACAGCCAACTTGGCCCCACGACGCCAGTCCAAGAAGCAATCTACAATGGTGACAGCTCTCGCAACGGTGGGACGAGGGGGCAGGGAGGGAGAGAGAGAGAGACGAGGAGAGGGACGGGTTCTCCTCGGTCACCAGGGCAACTATGGTCTGCCGCACACCAGACAAGTGCACAGAGCCACCAGCATGGCTTCAAAATCTTGCCTAGGTGCCGCTGGCGGTATGCCTTCAGTTCGGCGCTGCTACGATAACTCTTTGTGTGGACGACGCAGCACTTCCGGATCTCACATAGCAAGAACTCTAGATCGAATAACAATAACAAGGGCACTCCGAAGAAACCGCGCTGGCTCATCAACAACCTGAATTTTGCCCTCAGCTTCATACCAAAGTTGGAGTGGTATAACATCGAGCACAAGACCGCGCGCAAACTTTCGAGCGCTCGACGCTTGCGTCTGCTTGCTGTCCAGGCAGCATGTCCCTGAGTTTCTGTGTCGCCGCGCCGGCCTTTCGAAGAACGCGATCTAGCGCTACGCCAGTGCCCCAGCCAGCAACCCAAGTACGTTCTAGCTTTGACGCTGCAGCATGCCTTGCCGTAGCGTGCACGCAAAGCTCTGCTGCAAACGCTAAGCAGAACTGCGCCTCAAACGGGCCAATCCCTGTCGCCTTTGTGAAGAAATCGAATTGAACTCTGCAACAGCAGCATCCACCTGCGTAGTTGCCTCAACGCTCGCAGCCGAGCTCTTTGTCGAAAGTTTGGTTTGCGCGAAATGGCGCTTAATAACATTGCAAATCGCCGCATCATCAAAGAGAGTTGCACATTCGGATCTAATGCGTTGGGACGTCTTATCCAGCTTGAAAAGAGTACGGCATGTTCTGCGGCCCCATGCACCGAAATGAAATGGGCCCCGTCATAGGCTTCGCCGGTACCAGAACCCCGATGTGTCATGGCGTCCACAACACTCTCGAACTCATCATGCGGGAAGTCGTCAAAACAGCGCTGCGCTGCCTCAGCGCTGGTAGCACAAGTTGGACAAAGTTTCAATCCCCTGTGTCCCCAACGCAACTTGAGGTTATTGCAAGCTGCCGGGCTGATGATGCTATGGGCATTTTTCGAACCTTCCTCGACGCTCAAAAAGATTTGATCACAGCATAGGCACAACAAACGCTTGCCATCCGCACAAGAGGTCATGCGATATTTAGCATCCGCCTTCTCAGCCGTGCCGTCTTCATTGTCATCCGAACCTTCATCCAACCGGCGCCTCTTCGAAGCATTGCCCCGGGTCGATTCGATTGGAGAAGGATTCTTCGCTGGCGCTGTCCTCCTCAGCGGCGTTCCGCCAAGCACTGCCATGGCAAACAACGGCAACTATATTTCCTGAGCCAAAAACTACTAGCGGGCGTCCGGCGACCGCAGACGACAGCCGACGACGCTGGCAGCAAGAACAACAGTCGACTATTCATCACATGGCAGGGATCACCCACGGATCACCCACCGTGAAACGGCCCGAAGGATATCCATTCATTTCATTTCATTTCATTTCATTTCATTTCATACCGCTTGCGGCGACGTCCGGTCGGGCGCCCACGCCCGCGCCCGCGGGCGCGTCGCGCCGTGCCATCAGCCCCTGCGGCGGCTCACTCAGCCCTCACCTGGGCGCTGCGGGCGGTAGAGAGAGCCGCTGAGTGGCCCCGGTTTGGTAGAGGTCTTTCACTCCCCATCGTTGGCCCCCCAAGGAGTGCGAGTGCTCGCTAGCCCAGGCCGCCCATGGGCCCCGCTCGCGTCAGGGGCATCCATGCGTCGCCCCGGGGCCTGGCCAGCATCACACGAGAGGCATCGTGGGGAGAAGGCAAGCAGAAGCAGCGAATGGCAGAGCCCCGTGCCCTCTCCTGCATGGTGGGCCAATGCCCCGACGCGGCGAGCGTACAGACCCCCTGCCTGGTCCGCACCCGCGGGGTGCGACGGCAGCGCGCACGGCTATGGGGGGGCGAGGCCAGACAACAGGGAGAGCGGGAGCAACAGTAGGGGGCACAGCGCGCTGACACATGGCGCGGGGGGCTGACGAGGCGCGCAGCTGGCGGCAGCACCCAGACAGCTGCCCGCTCGCAGTGGCCGAGTGCTTGCGGGTGACGCGCGGACGTCTCCACCTCATCGCACAGCGTCACGGCCCTCCGCCGAAACCCCTCCCGGGCAGCGAAGGCCGCCCGACAGACGGCAGGTGACCGCCCGCCGCCCAGTGGCTGCCCCTTAGAATGAAATTGCGCAGTGTGGGCATGGGCTTCGTGAGGCGATGAGGGCGGCGGCGGCGGCAGCGGCGGCGGCAGCGGCGACGCCAGCGATGACAGACGACGACGACGACGACGACGACGACGACGACGACGACGACGACGACGACGACGACGACGACGACGACGACGACGACGTTGACCCCCTCTGGCACGCTCTGCCCTTCGAAAGATCCTGACATGTGCTATCACCTGAGCACCGGGAAAGTATCGAGGGCCAGCTGCGAGTGCATGAATCGAGACAGTAAGGCAGGGAGACGAGAGGAGGAGGAGGAGGAGGAGGAGGAGGAGGAGGAGGAGGAGGAGGAGGAGGAGGAGGAGGAGGAAGAGGAGGAGGAAGAGGCACTTGGACAGGACTAGCTCCAGAAGGCACTCCCCCCAGACGACCCCCGAGTGCGCCGATGGACAAGCCCCCGGCAGGAGAAGAAGCCCGCGTGATGAGCAGGAGTGGCAAGGAAATCAGAGTCAGATGGACAGGAAAGCCGAGTACCTAGATACCCATGCAGCCGTCACCCGAAGCTCATAACAGCGTGTGCCGAGCACGCACGCGCACGCAACACACCGTATGACACACAACACCCGACACCCTGCTCGAGCGTGCTTGTGCGCTTGCCTGTTCGCGTCGCGACAGCCACGCCGGGTGAAGATGGAACGGGAGAAACGAAAAGCAGCACCAGGTGCCCCTGTCAAATTCACACCGGCCCTTTTGCTGCACAGCCGCACTCGCCCACACTTTCCTCTTCGCTGCCTCCAGGAACAAACCAATTTTCCGTAACGCGGCCGACAGCGACGACGACGACGACGACGACGACGACGACGACGACGACGACGACGACGACGACGACGCAGCGGGACCCTTCCCCCGCGAACGCCCTCAAGGGACGCCGCCGGACAACGGACCGCGCAAGCAGGGTGGCGTTGGCGGCACTGGCGGCAGTGGCCGCACAGGGCCGGCGCGCCACGCCCGCTCCGCTGGGACGACCAGGGGCGCTCCACGACGCCCGCGCCCCCCCGCCCTGCGCTCCTCTGAACTTGAGGCTTGACTCTTGAGCTAAACTGGCTAGAGCCAAAAGGGCTACGGAGCAAGGCGCCACGGTGTGCGGGCACTGAGCAAGACGCCACGGTGTGCGGGGAGCGGGGGGGGACAAGGGATTGGATAGGGTTGGGGCGGGCGCTGGGACTGCATGGGCGGGCATGCGTCGATGATTGATGGCGCTGATTGCCACCACTTGCCCAGCGTGCTGCGACCAGTCGTGTCTCTGCGCGCCCTGACGGGCTGCCACGATGATGCTCAGGGGCCGTCTCCACAAGGGGAGTGGCCTCTACCAAACGGGAAACAGCCCGCACGGGCGCACCTGCAGTTCCCCCTTCCCCTCTTCTGCAGAGAGGTAGGGCGCCCGTTCTGCGGGAGTTGAGGACCCGGCGCGGCTGGCCCGACGCTGCCGCTGCGTAGGAAGTTAAAGGATTTTTTTTATATATATTAAAAAAATTGGAAGGAAATGAAAAGAAATGGAAAGAAATGAAAAGAAAAGAAATGAAACGAAATGCAAGGACATGAAATGAAACGAAATGAAAAGGAATGAAAGGACATGAAATGCGCACGCTGCCTCCGACGCTGTCGCGGTCCTACGCCGAGGCCCACGACCGCGGGCTGCAGGAGGCGCTGCACGACCTCCTCGACCTCGACCCCGCGCCAGCTGAAGCAGAGAGGCTCTCCCGAGTGAGCTCGCTGCCGCTCGGCCTCGGAGGCCTTGGACTCAGGTCAGCCGCGCGCACGGCCGAGTGCGCGTACTGGGCGTCTTGGGCGGACGCGCTCCCCATGTTGCGACAAAGAAACCCTACAGCAGCAACGGAGCTCACCGCCACCCTCCTCGCCGGAACAGGCGCCGCAGCCTCGTGCCTCCAGGAAGCTGAGCGCGCGAGGGCTGCCGCCGCCCGCGACGGCTTTGCGACGTGCCCAACTTGGCAGGAGGTCTGGGACGGCGCGCGCCCTGAACAGACAGAGCCAGAGCCAGGCGAGTGGAAGCACGGATGGCAGTACCACGCCTCCGCAGCCCGAGAGCGGCGCTACAGGGAGGAGGTCGTTCTCCCGAGCCTCACAGACGACCAGCAGTGGATGCTCGACTCGCAGGGAGGCCGCTGCGGCGGACGGCACCTGGCCCTGATCCCCACGACGACAGAAAGCACGTTCACGCCAGAGCGCTTCCGGGCACTGCTCCAGAGACGGCTCCGCTTGCCGCTGGACGCCACGGCAAGCAGGTGCAACGGGCGCTCCTGCCAGGCCCACTTGGACGAGAGAGGCGACCACAGAGCAGCTTGCCCCCGCAGCGGACGCCTGCTGAAGCGCGGCGCTCCCATCGAGCGGATGTGGGCCCGCGTGTGCCGGGAGGCAGGAGGCCGTGTCCGCACCGACGTGTTCCTGCGCGACATGAACCTCCCGGGCATTGCCGCCAACGACGGGCGCCGCATCGAGGTGGTGGCCAACGGCCTCCCTGCCTACCACGGCAGGCAGCTCGCCATCGACGCCTGCATCGTATCCCCGCTGAGGGCCACCGGCAGGCCGATTGCGCGGAGGCTCCGCCCAGGACTCGCGCTGAAACGGGCGAGGCGCCGCAAGCAAACGACTTACCCTGAGCTGGTGGGCTCGCGGCGGGGCTACCTGCTCGTAGCCGGAGCAGAGACGGGCGGCCGCTGGGACGAGGAGGCGTACAAGCTCCTCGTTACCCTGGCCCGCGCCCGGGCGAGGAGCGCGCCGGCGGCGCTGCGAGGATCGCTTGCGACCGCGCTGCTGCACAGGTGGAGCGGCATGTTGGCGTACGCCATCCACGACGCCCTGGCCGCGAGCCTGCTCGAGGACGTGCCCTCTGAAACGCTAGCGACAGACGGGGAGAATCCCTGGCGAGGGGACGTTCTGTCGGCGCTCCCCTGAGAGCACCGGCCCCCGCGTGGGGGCGCGCACGGGCAGGGCGGGGCACAGCAGCTCGCAGGAACGCCGACAGCAGAGCTACTGTGAACAGCACCACAACCACCGCCACCACCACTAGCACAACTACGAACAGCACCTCCACCAGCACGACGACGACCACGACGACCAGGAGGAGGAGGAGAAGGACCACCACGACCAGCACCACCACGACCAGCACCACCACGGTGACCAGCACCACGGCGACCAGCCCCACCACGGCGACCTGCACCACGACTACGCGCCACCACAGCGACCAGCACCACCACGCCCAGCACCACCACGACCAGGAGGACCACCACGACCAGCACCCACACGGCAACCACCACCACGACCAGCGCGACTACGGCCAGGAGGACCGCCACGACCACAACCACGACCGCGGCCAGCACGACTGCTGCCAGCACGACCAGCACCACCACCAGCACGACCAGCACGACCACGGCCAGAGGACCACCACGACGACCACCACCACCAAGACCAGCACCACCACGACCACGGCCGGCACCACCACAGCGACCGGCACCACCACGGCGGCCAGCACCACCTCGACCAGCACCACCACGACCAGGAGGACCACCACGGCGACCAGCGCCACCACGGCGACCAGCACCACCACGGCGACCAGCACCACCACGACCAGCACCACCACGGCGACCGGCACCACCACAGCGACCAGCACCACCACGGCCAGCACCACCACGACCAGGAGGACCACCACGACCAGCACCACTACGGCGACCAGCACCACCACGGCGACCAGCACCACGATTACGCACCACCACAGCGACGAGCACCACCACCAGCACCACCACGACCAGGAGAACCACCACGACCAGCACCACGACCAGCACCACCACGGCGACCACCACCACGACCAGCGCGACCACGGCCAGGAGGACCACCACGACCACCACGACCGCGGCCAGCACGACCACGGCCAGCACGACCACGGCCAGCACGACCAGCACCACCACCACCACGACCAGCACGACCACGGCCAGAGGACCACCACGACGACCACCACTACCAAGACCAGCACCACCACGACCACGGCCGGCACCACTACAGCGACCGGCACCACCACGGCGGCCAGCACCACCTCGACCGGCACCACCACGACCAGGAGGACCACCGCGGCGACCAGCGCCACCGCGGCGACCAGCACCACCACGGCGACCAGCACCACCACGACCAGCACCAACACGGCGACCGGCACCACCACAGCGACCAGCACCACCACGGCCAGCACCACCACGACCAGGAGGACTACCACGACCAGCACCACCACGGCGACCAGCACCACCACGGCGACCAGCACCACCTCCACGACCAGCACCGCGACTACGCACCACCACGGCGACCAGCACCACCACGAGCAGCACCACCACGACCAGGAGGACCACCACGACCAGCACCAACACGGCGACCAGCACCACGACAAGCGCGACCACGGCCAGGAGGAGCACTACGACCACCACCACGACCAGCACCACGGCGACCACGACCACCACGACCACGGCCAGCACGACCAGCACCACCACCACCACGACCAGCACGACCACGGCCAGAGGACCACTATGACCACCACCACCACGATCAGCACCACCACGCCCACGGCCAGCACCACCACGGCGACCGGCACCACCACGGCGACCAGCACCACCACGACCAGCACCACCACGACCAGGAGGACCACCACGGCGACCAGCACCACCACGGCGACCAGCATCACCACGGCGACCAGCACCACTGCGACCAGCACCACCACGACCAGGAGGGCTACCACGACCAGCACCACCACGGCGACCAGCACCACCACGACCAGCACCACCACGGCGACCAGCACCACGACTACGCACCACCACAGCGACCAGCACCACCACCAGCATCACCACGACCAGGAGAACCACCACGACCAGCACCACGACCAGCACCACCACGGCGACCACCACCACGACCAGCGCGACCACGGCCAGGAGGACCACCACGACCACCACGACCGGCACCACCACGACCACGGCCAGCACGACCACGGCCAGCACGACCAGCACCCACCACCACCACGACCAGCACGACCACGGCCAGAGGACCACTACCACTACCACCACGACCAGCACCACCACGCCCACGGCCAGCACCACCACGGCGATCAGCACCACCACAGCGACCAGCACCACCACGACCAGCCCCACGACCAGGAGAACCACCACGACCAGCACCACCACGTCGACCAGCACCCCACGGCGACCAGCACCAAAGAACCCAGCAACACACGGCGACCAGGCACCACTACGACCTGCACCCCACGACCAGGAGGAGCACAGGCGACCAGCACCACCACGGCGCCAGCACCACCACGACACAGCCCACGGACCAGGAGGACACCACCGACCAGCACACCACGGCGACCAGCACCACCACGGCGACCAGCACCACTACGACCTGCACCACCACGGCGACCAGCACCACCACGACCAGCACCACTACGACCGGCACCACCACGACCAGGAGGACCACCACGACCAGCACCACCACGGCGACCAGCACCACCACGGCGACCAGCACCACCACGACCAGGAGGACCACCACGACCAGCACTACCACGGCGACCAGCACCACCACGGCGACCAGCACCACCACTGCGACCAGCACCACCACGACCAGCACCACCGCGACCAGGAGGACCACCACGACCAGCACCACTACGGCGACCAGCACCACCACGGCGACCAGCACCACTACGACCAGCACCACCACGGCGACCAGCACCACCAGGACCAGGGGCAGCACGGCGACTAGCAGCACCCCGACAGCAGCCAGCAGCACAGAGGAGGAGGAGGCGGCGGCGGCGGCGGCGGAGGCGGCGGAGGAGACGCTGGCGCTGGCCCGAGGCAGCGCGGCGGCGCGGAGGGCGAACGCACCGCCGCCGCAGGTTCGCGCACGGGCAGAGGGGGGAGGATTCAGCCCTCCTAAGCCACAACCCTCTGCCCAGCGACCTGCGGCGGCGGGCGCGGCGACCAGCGGCGGCAGGACCGGCGGCGAGGCGCGGCGGCCTGCGGCCGACCTGCGGCGGGCGGCGACGGGCCAGGCGCCGCGGCGAAGCGCGGCGGCCGGCGGCGGCGCGGCCGCGCGGAGGCCGAAAGCTGCGCCGCCAGCGCCGCCCCGAGGGCGGCGGCGGCGGCACCGGCTGGCGGCGACAGGCCCGGCGGCGCGGCGCTGCGACGAGCGGCC
>CAUYUJ010014545.1:0-15000 GCA_963575745.1 Prorocentrum cordatum
TACTACTACTACTACTACTACTGACTTTTACTACTACTACTACTACTACTACTACTACTACTACTACTATACTACGACTACTACTACGACTACTACTACTACTACTACTACTACTACTACTACTACTACTACTACTTCTACTACTACCCATATCACCACTACTATCACTATAGTATTAGTAATATTGGTCGTAGGAGTAGCATCATAAGTATTGCTATGATTTCTTGTGTCGAGTATTTGTAGTAGTAGCAGAACAATTGTTATTATTTTGACTAGTATCCTGAACAGTCGTACTAGCATTACTATTACTTACGAGTACTATCATAGTAGTCGTATCATTCGTATTAACACGATGAATAGTAATCGTATGTATTGTTATCCCCTCCTCCTCCTCATCTTCTTGATCATTCTGCCCCCCGTGTCCGCCTCCGCCTCCTTCTCCTCCGCCTCTTCCACGTATTCCTCGTCTTCCCCCCGCCCCTCCTTGCCCCTCCCCTCCCCTGCCCTTCCGCCCCCCTTCTACCCCCCTTCCCACCACCCCCCTCCGCACCCCCATGCTCCCCTCCCCCACCCCCTACCTACCTGCCCATCCCCCGGCGACGACGACTCCCGCCACGACGACCGTGACAACGGCCACCACCGCCACAGGGCGCAGCGCACGGCGCCGCCGCCCCGCGGAGGCCACCGCGCGCTTCGGCCCCGGGCCCGCGGCCCGCCGGCCGAGACCAGCGCCCGGCCAGCCCGCGATGGGCGGCGGCGAGGGCGACTGCTGCCCGGGCCCCGGGGGCGGCGGCAGGTGCTCGGCGGACGTGCGCGTGGAGGACCCCAGAGGAGGAGGAGACCCGGAGCAGAGAAGTCGGCACAGACATAGATGCTCGGAGGTCCGCGCCGACCTCCGAGCATCTGATGTCAGCGCAGCTGTGCCATTTTCGACAGGCACAGTTGGCACGAGGGCTCAACTATAACCCCTAGCTATGGGACCCTGGGACTTCGGCGCAGCGGTTCATGCTCTTGACGAACGTTCGTGTGGCCATGCTTTTAGTGTACCAACACCGGTATTCGTCCCTCGTCGCGACGGCTGGATTTGCTTTGAAATGCTAAGCAGAATGCACCCCAGGAAAGGTTTGGGGAGCAGCGGTACCAGTATTTTTTGGTTCCCCCAGAGGACTTGCTGGCGTCAGGCCCGAGCTCCTCCGCGCACGGCCACGCCGAGGATAGCGGCGGCGAGCGCGACGGCGAGGACGAGGAGGAAGAGGACGAGCCAAAGAACGGCATAGACAGTAATTGTCCAGGATCCACGCGGATTTTTGGGTCTGCGCTGGACTTCCCTCCAAACCCATGGCGGCGCCTCTGGCGCCGTCCTTGGCGCGCTTCGCACGCCAGGGAAGGGGTTGGGGGAGTGATGTCCAGCGCCGACCCCAGAAATCCACGTGGAACTTCGAAAGTTCATGCTTATGTGCTTCCTCGGTACTCCAGAGGAGCTCGGGGGCGACGAGCACGAATGCTGCGCTGGGGCACTGATCCTGCGTGGCAACCGCTGTGTCCTGACACGATCTCTGACGGGCGAGTGGGAGGGGATGAGGATACCGTGGCTCCCGACCAGCCTTGGCCGGCCCAGCCGGGAGGCGGCGCTTGACGTGGTGACCGATCTTTGCGGGATTGATTCCGACGAGGTGCATCTGCTGAACGTACCGCCGGCACACATAGTCGTGCCGGACAAAGTGCCCATGCGGGTGTTGCCAGGGGTGGTTTTGGCCCAAGTTGACCACAATTGTAGACGCTTCGCATAACCCCACCAGCCCATCCAGAAACGATGCCCAGACGAGTTGCCCTATCAGGGATGCGGAGTAGAATGCAGTGGAATAAAGGGTTGGGTAAGACGTCGTACCCCAAGAGGAGGATGAAGGAGAAATCGGAGGAGGAGGAAGGGGAGGAGGGCGAGCAGCAAGGCCAGAGGCCTCTTGGATGCCTCTCGGAGTCCTGGAGGACGCTTAGGGCGTCTTGGGTGCCTCTGGGGGGCCTCTTGGAGCCTCTTTTAGGTCTCTTGGGAGCCTCTTGGGGGTTGGGGGCCTCTTGGGGCATCCTGGGCACCTCTTAGGGGCCGTCTTGGCGCACCCTTGGGAGCCTCGGGGGCCATCTTGGGGCCATCTTGGGAGAGATAGATGAAAGGAGGGTTACTTAGGGTCCCCCCCCCAAGAGGCCAAAACGCTTCGGTAGCATTAATGACTTTGGCCTTCTCGCCGAGGCCTCTTGGAGCGTCTGGGGTGCCCCTGGGGGGTCTCTTGGGGGTCTTTGGGGAGCCTCTTGGGGCCTCTGGGGCATCCTGGGCACCTCTTGAGGCCCTCCTGGGGCACCCTTGGGAGCCTTGGGGGCCATCTTGGAGGAGATCGATCAAAGAAGGCGGGCTCCTTAATCAGGGTTCCCCCCGGGGAAGGCAAAATGTAGCCGAAACCTTTGTAAGTTTAATGATTCTGGTATTCTCGCCGAGGCCTCTTGGGGCGTCTCGGGTGCCTCTGGGGGGCCTCTGGGGGCGTCGGGGGGGGTCTCTTGGGAGCCTCTTGGTATCTTGAGGGCCTCTTCGGGGGCTCTTGCTGGAGCCTCCTAGGCATCTCTTGGGGCCATCTTGGGGCACCCTTGGGAGCCTTGGGGGCCAGCTTTGGGCCACCTTCCAGGAGATCAATCAAAGAAGGGGAGCTCCCCCATCAGGGACCCCGCGGAGGGCAAAAATGTAAACGAAACCTGCGTAAAATCAATGATGTTGGTTTCCGCGCCGAGGCTAACAAATACGCTCCAACGTCTCGCGAAACCCCCTCTTCAAACCCGGGGGAAGGGAGGTAGCGGGGGGTCAAGACACCCTCCCCGTCCGCAAGCCGTCTCGCTCACCCCCACCCGCCCGCCCAACACATAAGTAGCACCCCGGCCTCAGCATGTTCAGCGGTCATCTATTGATGGGCAGCTATGGGGAACCAATACAGACCCCATGTGCGCGATGGGGCGAGGTGCGCCACACGTGCCAGGCGCTCCAGGTGCGTCAGGCACCCCAGGGGTCCAAGCGTGCCAGGCACGCCTCGCGCGCCAGATGCGCCACGTACGCCATGTGTGCCGCATGATCCAGCCGCTCCAGGTGCGCCACGTCTGGGGCACGCGCAGAGTGTACCAGGTGCGCCCGCGCACGTGGCAGCGCACATCGGGAAACATGTCGGCCCCGACCAGCCTTGCCGAAAACCAGTGCGCAATCGCGGCGCGGAGGCCATCATGGTGCCTGGTGGGCCTGCCCACAGCAGGCAGTATACCAGCACCTCCGCGGTCCTGCCAATGGACTGGGATCGCGGGGTGGCTGCGCATGATCCAGATTCAACCGCGAAGTGCATGTTGCATTGATTTTGTTAACAGGCATGGTGGCCTTGCGCAAAGCAGGCAATATGAGGGCACCCCCGCCGCCACGGTCAAAAAACAATGCAAAGTGTTCGCGGGGCCCACGAGCATGACCCGAGGTTTTGCCCCAAAGCGTGCTCCGTATCGTTTGTTGACAGGGATGGGGGGGTGTCGCGTTGGTCCTGGTTGGCTGCTGGTCGCCTGGGGGAGGGGGTGTTTATTCATAGGGAGCAGTGATGAACCTTTTCCCCGAAGGGGGCGAAGGGGGGTCGGACGAGGAAGCGCTCTAAACCACTCACGCCCAGAGGGCGGGTGGAATGTTTCCAGGCAGGCACAGGTGACCTCCAGGGCACCCCTCGCGAAACCAAGGGACAAGAAGGCCCCAGGGGCTCCAGAATCGCCCGAAGAGTTGGGGGCACCTTGGGCCAAGGTCGCCTCCTGCAACCTCCGACCGATCGCCGTGCACGCGTTCTACGCGACCAGCGCGCCACCTCCTGGGCCCCTGGAGAACGCCGACACGGAGGCAGACCAGCCACAATTGGGGGAGTTGGGATTATTGACTCCCCCTTGGACGGCCTATCTGGTTCGACGACCCTGTCAAGAGATCGTCGGTACGATGGGCTCCCCAGGGGTTACGGCAGGTTCACACAGCGTCGTCGCGGCGGCGACCCCCACGCGGGCGTTCATGTGAAATCGTTGCCAGTGGCCCAGAATCGGCCGGTATCGAACGACCTGCGATTATCGGAGAGCCGTGATCGCTGGAGACAGCGATCCACGCGGTGCCAGAAACCAGCGCCGACGTCTCCACGACGTGAATCCGCAGTCAAGGGTGGCTTGACCGACCCCTAGCAGACCCACTCGCCTCTCTCCAAGACAGGGGCAGGCGGTCGGTTAGGCTGCGCCCGACGCAGCAGGGAACCCAGACATGCGACGATGTGTCTTTTCTCAAAACAGGCTTGCCTACCTAGGAGTCCTGGTTCAGTGGCGCAGAGAAAAAAAGGTCAACTGACCCCTTATGTTGCCCCTACACACGACCTATGTTGCGCATTGTTTCCTCTGCTATCCGCTTGGTTTCCTACGTTGGCCCTACACGCGTTTTCTGTTACGTATCGTTTCATATGTTGCGCATAGATTCCTCTGCTAATCCCCTCTGTTGCGCAAGGTTCCCTCTGCTATCCACATGGTTCCCTGTGACTATTCCAATAACGTCCCAATAACCGTCGAATTCATAAGTGGAGAAGAGTGGAGATCGCACCACTTCGGACGACGAAGTCATCTTGGCCGCCAGGCCGCATGTGCCCAGCTGACCATCCCCGCAAAGCCAGAGGCGCCGCAAACGAAACAGGGGTGGTTGGATGACCCCCCTCCTGGCGCGGACTACTGGGTCCCCGAAGGGAAAAGGTGTCGGACGGCGGTGGTCAGACCATTCAAGGGCCCTTCTGCGCCACCGTGCAAAGAGAAGCACCGGATTCTAGCACGCGTTCGCATGCGCGCCCCGGCACCCGCAGAAGTGCGGCGCCGTTTTGGGGTGTCCCCTGCAGCGGCCCAAAGAAAAGCGAGGATTACGGAAAAGTGGCCAAAAGTTCGCGCAACGTTTCAGAAGTGAAGGTAGCAATGGTGTACCATTGGTGAGCAATTAGACGTGTCTGTTCGTTCGCCTGGGGAGACGCCCCTGGGCGATCGGCCCTGAAGAAGGCGGTCCAGGCGGTCTGAGCTTTGCGCACGTCAGGGTCGAACAGGTGCTCCCCGTAGTGCTGGTCGGAGCGCGCCTCCCACCCCCCAGTGGGCCAATGCGGCTCGTGGACATGGGGAGAGGCTCGCATCCCACCCCCAGTGGAACAATGCGGATCGCGGAAATACTGGGCCATGGACTTAATAGGAGTCGGGCCAGAACTCGAGGCGGGAAACGTAGCACTCATGGTCGTCAAGGCGAGCTCCTGTTGCTCCCAGTCGTGCTTCTCACCGATGCGCAGCTGGTGCCTGCCGCGTAGGTCGACAGGGTACTCGACGCAGTGTTCGTCCCGCTCTTGGGCTCGGAGGTGGAGCTGATGCCCCCCGACGTGGCGCCCAACGTCAAGGTGCCAGTGCCCGTCGCGCGGCTCCACGGCGCGGTATTCGCGGCAGTCCAGGCCGCGTCGGTGCACGACGGGGCGCTGGAATTCCCGGGCGCGCTGTTCAGCGATGCGTTGTTGGTGCCCGTCGCGGTGGTCAGCGAAGTGCTGTTCGACGTCGAAATGCGGGTACCTAGGGGAGTACTCACTCCACTCTGGTTCAGCGTCGAGCCGCTGCTCTTGGACGCGCTGCTCCACAAAGGTCTGCTTGCACTCGTCAGGATGGCTAGCGACGCGATGCCAAAGGTCCTGCGCGCCCCCCCTCGCGGACGTCAGATTCGAGCTAGTGTTGGCTGGCACGCCCCATCGATGTTGGAGCGTTGTTTCCCTGGGAGGTGCTCAGCCACGCTGTGCACGAGGCAGGGCCCGCCCCGCTCGTGGACGTCGAGGTGGAGCTGGCGCCCCCTGACGCACCGCGCAACGCTGCACTGCCGGTGCCCGAAGTGGTGCGCAACAACGCGGTGGTTGAGACAGCATGCGCCGCGCGCACGGGCGTCGCGGTCGGGCCGCTGCCCCCCGCCGCCCTGCTCAGCGTCGAGGTGCCGGCGCCCGTCGCGCGGCTCAGCGACGCGGCGCGCGCGGCGGTGATCGCCCCACGCACGCCCGTCCGGGTCGGGAAGGTGCGCCCCGGCGCGCTGCGCAACGATGCCCCGCCAGTGCCCGCCGCGTTGCTCGGCGAAGCAGCAGTCGAGGCAGCGCCCGCCCGGCGGGCCAGCGCGGGGCGCAGAGGCCGGAGGGGCCAGGGGGTCGCCCAAACCAACCAAACCAACCAGAGGGGCCGACGGCCCTCGCGACGCGCGGCATTCACGCGGCCACAGGGGTCGGGCTGTTCGACGATGCGCATCCAGAGCCGAGCACGGCGATCAAAGACGCGGCATTCGACAGTTTCTGCCCCGCCCGCGGGCGCATAGGACGAGCCAGCGCTCCCTGGCGCGGCGGTCAACGTCGAGATGCCAGCGCACGTCGCGCGGCTCAGCGGCGTGACATTCGAAAACGCGTCGTTCGGCGATGCGCCGCTGGCACACGCCGAGACGGTCAGCGGCGCGCTGGTCGACGTTGAGATGCCAGCGCACGTCCTAGAGCTGAGCGGCACTCGCGGCAGCGCTCGCCCCGCCGGCGCACGCCTGGGGCAAGCAGATGCTCGCCGACACGCCGGTCGACGGTGCGCTGCTCGAGGCGGCGGCCATCTGACGCCCATCTTGGTGGCCAGCGACGTAGTTCTCGAGGCGTACTCGCCCCTCTCGTAGACGATAGCGTCGAGATCGCTTTCGGGCGCGCTGCTGCGCATCGGGGCGCTAGTACCCGACGCGCCGCTCAGCGACGCGGTGTCCGACGCCGTCCGCGCCCCGCCCTTGGGCGTCAGAGTTGAGCTGTCACTCCCCAGCGAGCTCGCCAACGATGCGCCGCTGGCACACGTCGCGGCGCCCAGCGCAGCGGGTCGGCGGGGTCGAGCTGCAGCGCCCGCGCCCGCGGCTCCCCGATGCGCAACTGGCGCCCGTCGCGGTGGCCACACAGCCGTAGCCATGTTGGCTCGCGTTCAAACCGTGCCTCGGCGGCTCGAGCTCGGTTGCTGCCGACGAGAAGGCTCGAGGCGCCTGTTCACGATCCTGGCAGCTCTCGCGGGCGGCCCTGGCCCGCCTGCTGCTAGCTTTCGCCGCATCATTTTGTCGCGGCCACCTCGATTCCCCCCCCATGCCTCCGCCGCCCCGCCCCGACGACAACGGATGGCAGCGCTGCGATTCTCGAAGCAGCGACGTCTCTGGAGGGCGAGCTCTTCCTTGCCATCACAGCGGCTAACAGCCACACCGACCAGCTCGGCCTCCAAGTTCTCGATCACCAGGCCCAGCAAGTAACCTCTGTCCAGGAGATGCAGAACCTTGTCACGACCCTATCAGGTCAGTGGGAGGAGCGTTTTCAGAAGATGATGCGTTCGGCCACAAACGTAGATGGCGTTGAAAAACGGGTGGATGAGAAGAGCAACTGCTCGGCATGCGTCTTCGACCGCCAGCCCATCGCACGACGGGGGTCGCAAGCGTCCAACTATGGAACCCTTTTTCCGGTTCGATCTCCTGAATCTTCGAAACGCGTTGAGCAGGATCAACAGAATTTTCGCCGCATTTGGATTGGCGGTTGGCCGCGCGAGGTTCTTTCTCAGCATCGCACAGAGCATTGGGGGCGGCATGAAATTCTGGCGCCGTCCACCTACTTCCCTGACGCACAGGCATCACCTCAGCGCACGAGTCACTCTCACCCAACGATCTTTTGCTCAGCGGAGAAAGTTGCTGCCTTCAAAGAATGCGCCTTCACTTCCCCGTCGAAGTGGTGCGACTAGCTCGACAAGTCTAAGCTGTTTGACATTCGAGTTCGTGGTGACATTCCCACTGGCCAGGTTGAGGAATAATGCACTCCACTGCCTCTGGGAGCCGATGAAGGCGAAGCCCCAGAACAAACGTCTCTTGAACGACTGCATGCGCACGGGTTGTCTCCGATCTGCACTGCGGATGACTCTCTGACGCTGTTCAAGCTGAATACAGAGAATGGGCAGTTTGCGATTGCCCCCGATCGTTCTGAGCTCTACCTTTGGAAATTCCCCGATGCGGGGATCGACTCCACATCGGCTCGGCGACGAAGAACAAGCCGCACCTGTAGAAGGCTGCAGCACTGAATCCCAGGCCTCAATTGGTGGCACTTTCGCCATTGGGACAGCGGAGCCAGGGTGCGACATTTTCGGGGAACGCGACCCGCTGAGCAGCGATATGTGGGTGATAAGGTAATGCCGGAGGTCATTTTCTCTAGCCTGCTCGATAATCCACACGTTTGCCCCTCTCCGAGGGATAATTCGCCGTGCGAGCCGCCCAATGATTTTAACGCCCTCTTCTCCCCTTTGGCCGCTCATTCTGCATGCACCTGGAATGCGAATGGTCTGCCCATGTGTGTTCAGTCCCTCTGCCAGACTCGTGCTGCAGGGAAGATGAGATCACTGGAATCATTATGTCGTTCCTAGGAAATGATTGCTACCCAGGAAACCCACGGACGCGCTGGTGACGTCGACCATCTCTCTATGCAACTCCCATCCCATACTTTCGGCTTCTTGTTCTTTCCTGATGGCAGTGCGACGGGAGGTGTTTCACGGCTGCGAGCCGAAAGTTGGTTTCTTGCTTCTCCGATGCGTCACGCGCCCCACTGATCGAGGGTAGGACCCCCCCACACACACACACACACACACACACACACACACACACACCACAATGAAGTGACCCCGCGGGAATTTCAATATAGCCAACATACACATGCCTACGTAACACCTCTGACTCTTACAACGCGCATTTGTCGGTGCTTCTCTCTATTCGCCGTGGGGTTCCTCTTGGAGTTGAACAGATCACGGTTCTCATGGGCGACTGGAATTCTGTTTGAATTATTTTTTTGTTGACCTCATTGAGTTCCCTCAAGACCTCGACGCCCGTCGGGCCACTGTTGACAACATGATAGAGCACACTGCCAGATTGGACCGTATTTATTGTTCGGCACCGAGCGCCATTATTGCTGATATGACGACCCAAACCTCCACCATCTAAGTTGAAGCGCGACGTGCCCTCTGTCCACATCCTTGTTTCGGCCTCCCTCGGCATGCACAATCCTGCCGGTCAAGGAAGCATGACTATCCCGCTCTGGCTTGCCATGTTTAATGAGTTTGTGGATGAGCTGGAGAAGCCCATGAGCGCCCCGCCGCTGTCGGACGGCAGCGAAGCATGCCCATGGCCCGAGCGTTGCATGCACTCTGCTGCTGCTCGTGCCCGCCAGCGCATTAAGTACCGCGTGGTCACCACGCATGGGGGGCGTCATAATTGGGCCATGCTAGCTATACGAGGGCTCCGCCATTTGAATATCCGACTCATAGACAACGTTCTAACGCGATACCCTAAATTGTCCGAATTCATTGATGATTCGATTCTGGAGCGTGTTGACCTGCTCCCGTTGCGTCGGCATGCGCGGGAGCTCTTCTCCAAGATCTTGGATGCCGAGACTCCTAGGGTTTGAGAATGATGAACCAGATGATTTCCAACGTTTGAAGCGGGAGCGCGAGATTGATAGATGGCGTCTTCTTTGGCAGCGGTTCCGTCGTCGCACTTGGCTTCAAGAAGACGTGGACGGGAATGACCAGCCCCGCCCCTTTCCCCGGGGGCTTTTGCCGAAGCCCTGGGGATTCGCTGGGGAGATGTTTCCAGTGCGAAGGCTGAAGACCGAACCCAGTGGCCTGAGTTGCTCACTGTTGTCCGCCAGGTTCCCTTCGCATCGGATATCCAGTGGAAGATTGACTACGCCGCCTATTCGGGGACAGTATCCAAAAGCGGAAGCACAGCACTCCTGGGCTTGATGGGGCACCCGATATTTGCCGGCGCCTTGGAGATGCCCCTCGAGTCTTCTATTCCTTTTTACCGGGATCCGGTTGCTGGCCAAATCGATAATTTCTGCGGGGCCATCCGAACGGCGAATATCAAGATGATGTTGGACATCACATTTACCGCTCTCCCGAAAGCGCCGACTTCTCTCGGTAGCCAGCGCGGACGCTCAAATCATGAGCGACTGCATGTCTCGTCTCGCCCCCTGAACGAGGTAGCAAAGGAAGCTTGACAGCCATGAGAGGCGCGCGCTTCTGGTCGCAGCATGGCTGCCCACACTGCGCGAGCCGAGGCTTGGACCCTGGCCGAACGCTCGCGGAAGTGATGATGCTAGCTCTCTCGCTCTGGCGGACTATTCTGCCGCCTTCCCTTCTCGATCGATTGGCTTGTTCCTGGAGGGCATGGTCCTTATGGGGGCCCTTGTCTTTATTGTTCGGTTCTATCGCACGTTTGCATGTGCCCGCCCGTTTTGCGTGTGCCCGCACGTTCGCGGGAATGATGATGCTGGCTCTCTCGCTCTGGCGGACTATTCTGCCGCCTTCCCTTCTCAATCGCCGGGCGAAGGGAACTATGCACATGCACCGATCCTGGCTAGGCCCATCCCTGACCCAGGATCGGTGCATATACATTCCTAGCCAAGGTAGGAGGGCGTATGCACCGATCCTGGGCTCGGGATGGGCCTGGCCAGAATCGGTGTATGTGCATAGTTCTTTTTCCTCTAAATCGATTGACTTGTTCCTGGAGGGCATGGTCCTTATGGGGGCCCTTGTCTTTATTGTTCGGTTCTGTCGCACGTTTGCATGTGCCCGCGCGTTTTGCACGTGCCCGCACGTGTTGCATGTGCCCCATGTTTTTTTGTATATGGTTTGCATGTGCCCGCACGTTGCCATCTGTCACAGTTTTCCTTGCCAAAGCGCCGTCTGGGCGCGGCTGTTGTTGTTGTATCGCACGTTTTATTTTAACGCTCAGATGATCTCCCTCCGTGGGCAAGTGTTCCCATCCATTGATGTATCCCGCGGAGTGCGACGGGGGGGTCCTGCTTCCATGGCATCATCATGTCTCGGGGTGGCTCCTCTGATGGCCTTTTGTGGGCGCTCGTTGTCGCGAAGTGCTCCATCTCCAACTTGAGAACGCAGATGACTGCCTCCATGGACTCCGTGAGACCCTAGCCGACCTGCAGCTACTATTCCAACTCATCCGCCGCCTGGATGCCGCAGTTGGCCTTGCCCTGAATCTTCACAGATTCGTCGTACTTGTCCATTGCGTGCGTTTCCAAGCTCGCGTTCGCGAGTTCCTTCTTACTCAGTGTCCAGAGATGAGTGGAATTCAAGTTTTGACATGTTGCGAGTATTTGGGCGCGATGATTGATTTGACCGCCCCCGAGGAATATCGGATGCGACCCGCCCGGGAGTTCACCCCGCGAGTGCGGGTCCTTCTGCGGGCCGGTCTCACCGTTACTAAGAACATCTCCATCTTCCATACCTTGTGCTTGAGTATCCTCTCTTTCGTAATGCAGGTCGCGCAGACTACTGGCGCGCGCAAGGCGCACGAGCATGCCCTGCAGCTGCTGGTGATCGGTCCACTGCATGCTTCAAACTACAAAATGTTGACGAACATGTCCTCCCTGGGTTTTGTTGGATCGTTGAATAATCTGGAAGTGGTTTCTCGGGAGACGAAGTTTCGTTTGGTTCAGAGCTGTTCCGAGATCCTGGACATTCTTGAGAATTTCGAAATCTCCATCAGGGATGTCGACGAGGTGTGTTTGTATCGTACCTTGATTGGCTGGTCTCAAAGGAGTTATGTCCCTGCCCTGCTTCGCACCTTCCGAGCAGCGCAAGGCATCTTGCCCCGCTCTCCGCGTGCTACGCCGGTAGAGGCCAAGAGCTCCCAGGCGGCGATTGCTCGTTTGTTTGTTCGGTTTCAGGAATGTCATCATGATGCGGGCACTGACCTGATGATAAGGATGAAAAGGTGGATGGGTGAGGTCCCTGATGATTTTATTTCTCATACTGCTAAACCGTTCGTTTTTGTGACCCGAAAAGCCACAAGCGCCCAGCGAACGTGCCAGAGGAGACGCGGATCCGCGTCAGCGCTGCGGGAGCCACTTCGCCGACCTCCTCCCCCCTCCTCCTCCAGCGCGGCGTCGGCGGGGCGAGGCCCGCGCCATCCGACGCCAGCGCCGCGCTGTTGAGCATCAAGCCCGATCTGACCTCAGCGGGGCCCGCGGGCCGCACGCCATCAGCCAGCTCATCACTGAGGCTCGACGCCACGCCGTCAGCCTCGCCATGCTCGACGGGGCGCTCCCCAGCGGCCCGCCCAGCCGCAGGACGCGCCAGCGGGCGCTGGCGGCGGCGGCCGCGCCTCTCGAGCTTCGGTTCCGAGATGAGGCGCGGCGCGGCGGCGTTTCCTTTTATGTTTTCCTGCGCGGCGCCGTCGCCACCTGGCGGTTCGCCGGGCGGCGCCGAGGCGGCGAAAGCCACCCCCAACACAGCCGAGCGCGCCACGCTGGTGGCCGTGCGCCGCGGCCCCTCGGGCAAGAGCTGCGGCACGGACCGCGGCAGCCACCAGGCCAGCGCCGTCCGAAACCGAGAGAGCCCATCCAGCGAGGCGCGAGGCGTCCATTTCGCGGACGGCCGCCCGAGTGCCAAGCGTGCAACCGCTTGAGCCAAGATGGCTACGGAGATAGGGTGAAGTAGGGTGGAGTAGAGAAGGCCAGAGGAGAGCAGAGCAGAGCAGAGTAGGGTAAGGCAGGCTAGATAACAGAGTAGAGTCGGGTGGAATGGAGTAGAGTAAAGCAGAACAGAGTAGAGGAGAGGAAAGGAGAGTAGAGAGAGCAAATGGGGGCTCGGATAGAGTAGGTTAGGGTAGGTTAGGGTAAGGTAGAGTAGAGCAGCGTAGAGCAGCGTAGAGCAGCGTAGAGCAGCGTAGAGCAGCGTAGAGTAGCGTAGAGTAGTGTAGAGTAGAGCAGATGGTAGAGTAGAGTCATGTGGAACAGAGCAGAGTAGAGTGGAGTGGAGCCCACCCCAGTCCAGTCCAATCTGCTCGAGTCCAGTCTACTCAAGTCCACTCCTGTCCACTTCATGTCAGTTTGCTGATATATCTGGAGTCTGCGCTGGATGGTGTATTTCAATGCGCGGCCCTGGAGGTCGCCACCCCTTCCCAGGGATAGCTGTTAGTCCTTGGACCCATTTCTGACACTCCCGGGCCCGATAATGGGCCCCAGGGGCCGAAATCGAGGAAAAACGCCGGGACTTACAGAACCACGTCGGCTCCCCGCCCGTGGTGGCCGGTCGCGGAGGACCCCGAGGACTCCTACGATTGGTACACGTTCCCGCGCGCCATGGAGGCGCTCGCCGCCGACCCGCACGCCCGGGCGGCGCTCGCTACCATGGCGTGCGCGCTGGCCGCGGGCGCCGCCGGAGGCCGACCGGCCGGCCGACGCCGCAGCGGTCGTCATCGCCGTCGCCGCCCCGGGCGACGAGTCCGAGGATCGAGGTTCGGGGTTCGAGGACCCAAGTTTTCAAATGCTCTCGATTTGTGGGGGGGCCTGCGGAAGCTCCTAGGGACCTCCAGGGACCCCTGGGGACCGTCATGGACCGCCTCCGTCGCCGTCGTCGAGAATCGAAGATCGATAAGGTTTGATCGTTTTGGTGGATGCTTGGGCCTCCAGGGTGGCCTCTGGAGGCTCCAGGGACCTCCAGGGTCCCCTGGAGGCAGCCTTGGACCCGCCGCCGCCGTCGTCGTCGTCGCCGAGGTTCGAGGGTGGACGCTTCGGAAATTTCAGGGCCTCCTGGAGCGCCCGCGTCACCACGGCTGGATCCCCCCTCAGATCCCAGGCCACGACGCAGCCCTGACATGGGCCTGGGCGTCGCCGTCGCCGTCACCCCCTCGGCCCTGGAGGCGTGGGGAGTGGCCCACGCCGCGCTCCTCGCGGCGAGAGAAGCGCCAGGCTGGCTCCTCCCCTCCGCCTCTCGCTCCAGCGCCCCCCCGTGAGGGAGGGAGGGCGAGGGCGAAGACAACATGCCCATGACGGTGTTGCCACAGAAGTGGCTCTGGCCCCAAGGGGGCCACAGCTTTTCCAGGGAGGCCCAGGCGACCTCCAGAGCACCCTTCGAGAGGCCCCGGGGACTCCAGAATCCTGCAGAAGAATCATCGGACACATTGCCGTGCACGTGGACGTGTTCGACGCGATCAGCGCGCCGACCCCCGGGCCCGTGGACAATGCCGACACGGAGGCTGACCAGCCACAATTGGGGTAAGTGTGGTCCTTACGGGGAGTGGCCGGGAGAGCGAGGTGGGAGGGAGGACGAAGAGGAGGAGGGGAGGGAGGGGGGAGGAGGAACCGTCGAGCGATTGAGGCGCGTCAGTGGCACTGCGCCACGGTGTACCAAATACCTTTCATCCTTTACCCTTTACTTCCATACCACACCGTTACCATATACATCCGTTCCCTTGTTGTCCCCATTCAGGCATCAATCCCTAAGGCCACCAGCACCAGATGCACGGCCGCTACGGCCACGACGTCGTCATCTAACCCAGATAGGCATCGCCGACAGCGAGAACAGCGAACAGCAGCACACGTACTACTACTACTACTACTACTACTACTACTACTACTACTACTACTACTACTACTACTACTACTACTACTACTACTACTACTACTACTACTACTACTACTACTACTACTACTACTACTACTACTACTACTACTACTACCACTACTACTACTACTACTACTACTACTACTACTACTACTACTACTACTACTACTACTACTACTACTACTACTACTACTACTAACTACTACTACTACTACTACTACTACTACTACTACTACTACTACTACTACTACTACTACTACTACTACTACTACTACTACTACTACTACTACTACTACTACTACTACTACTACTACTACTACTACTACTACTACTACTACTACTACGACTACGACGACGACGACGACGACGACGACTGCGACTACGACTACGACTACTACTACTACTACTACTACTACTACTACTACTACTACTACTACTACTACTACTACTACTACTACTACTACTACTACTACTACTACTACTACTACTACTACTACGACTACTACTACT
>CAUYUJ010014545.1:20000-22500 GCA_963575745.1 Prorocentrum cordatum
CTTCGGTGGTGGCAGATCTTAAGAAACGGTTCATGAAGCTCGACAGCAAAGTTACCGACTTGGGCACTTCCCTTGTGGGCCATTTGGACGACGTGGATGCGAAGCTGATCGATGCAGACCTGCGCATAGAGAAGCTTGAGAGCATGTACGCGGCCACGCAGGCACCCCCCAGTGCCGCGGATATTGACGAGAAGATCCAGGCGAGCATCCAGCAGGCCTTCGCGAGCCAGGCCTCGCAGCAGGCGCCTCTCACCAAGAACGTCCCGCTGGTCGACAGGAAGGCGGTCACCATGGTGATCGGCAATCTGGACTACTTCGGGGACTTTTCGAAGGCCGCCGATGGGTTGCAGGGCAAGCTCACTTCCTTGAAGGGGCCTGCGCCGTCGAACATGTACGTCAAGGGCGACTTTAAAGGCATCGTTTTCGCCGAGTTCTCTGACACCGCAGTGCGGGGCCAGGCGGCGGCACTCCTTCGTGGCGCGGCCCTCGCCAGCGGAGGCAAGGAGGTCTGGGCAACGGAAGACCGAGCTGCCAGCGAACGTGCTGCGAGGAACTTCTGCCTGGGCTTGAAGCGGGTTCTGAAGGAGGAGCGGCAGGTCCCGCATACCATCTCGTTTAACAACGCGGCGCCGTGCGTGCTCAAGGTGGGGGGCGAGCACGCGCTTACCGTGAACGTCTCCGGCAGCACCGTGGACTACGAGTGGCAGGGGGGCTGGGCAACTTGGTCCGAGCTCCACAACCACTCCTCGATCAAGGACCTCAGGAAGAAGTCGGACGACCCGCTCTCGCGGGCCACGCAGGGGCTCACAGGAGGCGCGAAGGGCTGCTCCAAAGGGCAACGGCCCCAGTAGGAAACACGGCACATGAGCGATGTTTCACCCGATTTCGCAGTCGGCCCTACTGCGGCCATTAACCATGATCGAATTCACTCTTCCGATTCTTGCCAGGCATGTTTACCAGCAGTCGGCGCTACTGCAATCATCCACCCTCCTCTCTCCCGGGCTCCCGAAGCACTGCACTTCCGAGGCGGCGCCCTGCGGCCGTGCACCCGGAAGCTCCGGACAGCATCTTGGAACGTTGAGGGCCTCACCGAGGCCAAGCAAGCAGAACTTGAATGGCACATGACATCCATGAACATCGACGTCATGTGCATCCAGGAGACACACAAGACCGGGGCAGAGTTCCCCCTTTCTGATGCCGGATTTCTCCTCGTTCTCTCCGGCGCGTCGGACCCAGACGATGATGAGACGGCGGGGGTCGGTTTCATCGTCGCGCCGCGCATCCGAACGTCCGTCGTGGGGTTCAGGCGACAGGACTCCCGGATGGCGCCCCTGAAGCTGCGAGTCAAAGGCGGCAAAATCATGATCTACACCACGCACGCTCCCCATAGCGGCAAGAGTTTCCAAGACAGACGGCAGTTTTACTCTAACCTAAGTTCCTTCATCGACAGCGGCTCCCGGCACGGCCCTGCCTTGGTCTTGGGGGACATCAACGCTCGGCTTCATCGCCGGTATCCGGGCGAAGAGCACATTATCGGGCCCTACAGATTCGGGGTCCCGGACGCGATCTACAACCCCTCGTCCAATCGGAGCTTCCTCGCCGAGCTATGCGTGAACAAGAAGCTGTTTATTGGGAACACTATTTTCCACGAGCCGCCGGAGAAGCAGATCACGCGCTACAACGTGGGCAAGCGGCCGTGCGACCACCCTTCCCCAGACAATTTTGGACAGATCGACTTCGCCCTGAAATCACAGGGTTGGACCCAGCACCTCACGGACGTGCACAGTGACCGTGGCCGGGCGCTGGCCTCGCACCATTTCTTGGTTTGTGCCGACCTCGACATAGAAGTGCCGCTCGACAAGAAAACTCGCACTCCGCGGCCAGATTTTCGAGCCCTCCGGAGCCCGATACGGGCGGCTGCTTTCGCAGAGGCCTTCGGAGAGGCGGCGGGGAGGGCGACCGCGGGCCTGACGGCGAACGAAATAGAGGCGACTATGCGGCCAGCTTTCCGCTCTGCGGCAGCCGCAACTATTCCGGCGAACGCGGCCTCGCCGAAGAGGCCTTGGATCTCGCCCCACTCCCTCTCGCTGATCGAGCAGAGAACCGACGCCCGCCGCTCTGGGCGGACAGACGAGGAGCATCGCCTGCATGTGGAGGTGAAGCGGTCGGTGAAGAACGACAGGTCGATCCGGCTCAACAACTTGCGCGAGACGGGCGACTGGGACCAGGTCCGCAAACTCAGAAGAGGCCGCGCATGGGCGCCTACGCGGGATGGACGGCGAAGTGGTGCAATCAGATAGGAGAGCCGACGCGATGGCCGACTACCTGTGCGATGTTCAATGGGCCCCACGCGCTACGACGCCGATGGCACCTGCCCCGATTGGCCCGGAGCTGGAAGTCCAGACCGGTGACATCACAGAGGAGGAGATCATCGATGCAGCGCGACGCATGCGATGGCGCAAGGCTTGTGGCCATGACGGCGCCCCCGGGGAACTGTGGA
>CAUYUJ010014545.1:27500-37500 GCA_963575745.1 Prorocentrum cordatum
CCCGCGAGTACTTGTTCGGCTGCTGCAGCGCGCCCGCACCTCCGACCAGCTAGAGAGCAGCGAGCCCACGGCCAAAGCCCTGCTCGACCAGGAGCTGAAGGATTTCAAACTATAGGAGAAGCTCAAGGACATCAACGACCCGCCCCGAGCCGCATGACACCGTTCTCGAGGACGCCGTTCCGCCAGGGACGTCAGGGACCTGAGCTCCGGGGTGGAATGCGAGAGGGGCCCTGCGAGAAGGCGGCAACAGCTCCTCGACGATATCGCATCCGAATTTAAACCTCACTTGCTCCTTCTTCAAAAATGGCGCGTGGCTGGCGGATCAAAGCAGACCCACGACGGCGACGCGCGCATGCGTTGCCTCCAGCGGGGGCCTGGCAGCGATGCGCGGCAGCGGTGAGCGACGACCTCGCGCCCTCCATCATTGGTGAGCCTTCCTTCCACGCTCGCTCCATGCACCTGGATTTACAGTTGCCCATATGAGGCAAGGGTCGCGCCATCACGAGCCATCAGTTCTCGCGCACAGTCCGCCGCGAGCACGTTGGGACCATTGAGCAGCTCCGAGAGCACCTTGTTCCTACGCCTGTCGATTGTCACGCGATACTCAGCATCGACGCTCGGGACAGTCTTGGCCGGGGAGGTGGCGATCCAGCTGGCAGGTTCTTGCGCGCGAACATGACTTGGAGGGGCGAAATGCTTTTTGACCCGATGGCGGGGTTCGACCTCGTCGCCGCGAACACTTCCACGAAGGGCGGCCGGGGCCAGGCCGATTGCTACTTCGACATTCGCAAGGAGCCAGGCCAAATCGATTCAATGCTGAGCCATCGCGATTGGTTGCGATGCGCATCTCGTCAGGCGACACCCTGCGACGCCTCGCCCAGCGACCGCATCCTCGCACTCCTTCGATGCCAGGCGGGACGGGCGACACCTGCGATCGAGGCTGCACCGCGCGCCGAGGTTCACGCGCAGGAGATGGCAGGGAGACCGCCGAAGAAGCCTGCGGCACGGCAGCTCGGGGGCCCCCATCTTTCCTATGAGACGGGGCGCACGCAGCGCGAGATCCCGCGCTTCCCCTCGGCCGAGCAACACGCGGACGGGGACCTGTCGAACGCCTTCAGCATCTACGCCGATGGTCCGGCGACAGTGGGCGGCGAAGAGCGAAGCACCAGAATACCTCAGCGGGTTGCGGGCTCGCAGCAAACCGTGCGAAACAGCCGAATGCTCAGGGCGAGCCGCTGCTGGTGGCCTGCGGGACGGCCACGCGCGACATCCCAGACCCGAGGTTCATCGGCGGGCAGCACCTCACGTCCAACACTGGAGAGTCGTCGGCGATGGCGGAGACCCTTCCCTGGCTGGT
The DNA here is from genome assembly GCA_963575745.1 of Prorocentrum cordatum. NCBI lineage: Eukaryota > Dinophyceae > Prorocentrales > Prorocentraceae > Prorocentrum > Prorocentrum cordatum. The sequence goes on from CAUYUJ010014545.1 coordinate 28,858, forward strand.
GGCACGAGGTGCCGCCAAAGGTGCGGAGTCTCTTTTGACCCCCGTCAACACCCGCGCGCAGGTTGGCAATGACTCCACGCATGTCCTGGGCTTGATTCAGGGCGCCTTCCTGCCATAGGAACGCGCAGAGCTCGCGGCCCTCGCGATCCATGCGTGGAAGCGGGCCTGCCAGTGCATCGAGATGCACATCCGCTGGGTCAAGGGCCACAGCGGGAATTTCTGGAACGAGAGGGCCGACGCGCTGGCCCAGCGAGTCGCCGGCGCCCGCTGCACTTGCCAGCGCCGGCGGCGACCGCGCCCGAGCGCGGACTGGGGGGCGACAGGGCGCGCGCGGCAGCGCGACGAGCTCAAGGCCGCCAACCGCGCCGCCAGGAAGCGTCGCCGCGAGGAGATCGCGAAGGAGGACAGCGGCCACGCCTTCCGCAAGCTGCCGAGCCCCGCGGCAGAGATCGCCGAGTGCCAGCGCCAGGGGGCCCCGAGTCCCACGGCCCTCTCGACGGCGATCTCTGCGGCGGCCTCGCCAGCGGGCCATGCGCCGCGACGCTGGCGGCGGAGGCCGCTGCCGAGCGATCCGCAGCTACTCCAGCTCCAGCAGCTCGAGAAGGTGCGCAACCAGCAGCAGGGCCCACGCGTGCGCCATCTGCTCGGCCCGCCAGTCATGAAACTGAAACGCGCGCTCCGGGAACGCCGCGATGCCGAGCACTTCGAACGCCTGCGTGCCAGAGGCCGACCTGAGAGACCACACCGCCCGGGCAAGCCCATATTCGAGCTGACGGGGCGCGATGGCGAGCGCGCGACCACGGCGGCCGGCCGCAAAGCCGCCACCCAGACTTTCTACGAGGACCTTCCGCGACGCGAACAGCGACGTGGACCTGCCGAGCTGGATATTCCGCCAGTGGACCGCCGTGGAGCAGCGGAGCGAGGCGCCGCTGTCCCCGCCGCTGCTGAAGAGCTGCATAGGCCGTCTGCAGAAAGGAGAATCGCGCGGCGAATCTGACATGATAGTCGGAGAGATGTCGCCAGGATTGGAGGGCGATGTACTCACGCAGTTATGGGATGCTTTTCGCCTTCGACCTCGAAACCACATTACCGAGTTTCGACAGAGACCGGCAGGAACACGTCACGCAGCTCATTCGGAAAGAAGTGTAAAGCCTTCGTGATCTCTTATGTTCGTCCGATCGCCCTGGCCTCGGTGCACTGGATAATCCTGTCCATGATGATCATGGAGACCCAGAGGCCCACCCTGGAAGAGAATCGCTCCGAACTCTAATTCGCCTTTCGTAGAGGATACCAAACGCGCGAGACCCTCTGCACCATGAGGCACCTAGTAGAGAAGCTCTGCGAGCATAGGAGCCGCCCCCTGGTTGTTGCGGGACGAGACATGCGCAAATTCCACGACATTGCCCGCCATCCCCACGCTGCGCAGCGCCTGGACAATAAGCAGATCTTCAGGATCGCCATGGGTCTCTGGATCCGCGATACTCGACGACCGAGAGCTCGCATCCGCCTCCCTGGGGAAGCCCTCACGGATCCGATCCGACAGGAAAAGAGCCCCATCCAAGGGGGGCCCTGGCGCGCCTGAGCTGAGCCCGCAGATGACGATTAAACTTTAGATATTTTAAGTGTTGCCGAGAATTTCTGGACCCTCGTTCGATCGGCCTCGATGGCCCAGGCGACGACGGAAACGCGGCTTCGGATTTTAAACAAGAGTGGTCTGGAGGCCCCTATAGATGAGATGAGTGGCGCCATACATACCCCACGTGCATCGGCGCGCTTCGCGTTCGCAGTACCTTGTCCCCCTTCAGAGATAGAGCCGCGGGCCTGAAGATCCCCGGCATTGTCTTCCTTCAGTCGCAGTTGCACGACCGAGGTGCGCAACCGCATCCAGAGAGTTTGGCGCGCGTTCGCTGCGCATAGCAATACCCTGGCAAATCGAAGATTACCTTGGCCAAGACTTGAGCGCCCTCGATAGACGTGCACGCCCTGCCCTCATTCATAGTATAGATAGACTACACAACACAGTCTCGGCTATGCCCCGCATCTCTAAGCGCCATATCACTATGCTCAGACGTATTACAGGTCCTCCGAAAGCGGAAACGGCTGCCGAATACATGAAGAATGTCATGGCCAGTGTAGTTGACGCCCGCATGAGATATCATATCGAACCGCGGCCCTTGACGCGCCGCCGCCTCGCCCACGCGCGGGCGGGCCATCTCCAACCCTTCGCCGAGGCCTCTTCAGACAGAGTTGCATATCGCGCGCTTAGATATGATGATCGCGTTTGGATGACCGCCATGGAGCGGTGGAAGGGCCCCCAACTCCACGTCCGCACCGTCGGCATTTGGCGGTGGGAACGTGACCTTTACAAGTATTATGGCCACGACTGGCTCGCTCCTCCATACACTCGCCTTTCTTGGAGGGATGGACAGACAGCGTGGCTTGAATGGCCCGGACATATAAGTTAATTGCAGTTGGTCTTCTCGCACCCAGTATATCATAAGCGCCGTCGGGCCCTGGCGGCGCCCGTAGCACGACGGCTCCGAAACGAAACGAAACCAAAATATCATCATCACAGTCATCGTCGCCGTCGTTGTCGTCGACGTCGCCGTCATAATCGCCATCAGCAGCAACAGTAGCATCATCATCAGCACCATCATCACCACCACCGCCATCGTTATCCTCATCTTCATCAGCAGCAGCATGTATCCATCCACCAATTTTCCACCTCATCGTAAATACTCATGAAGTATCATCCTACACGCACCACGCCCACCCACCCACCCTCTCGCCCTCCCCCCCCCCCACCACCACACACCCACCACCACCACCACCGCCACCGCCCTCCCGCCCCGCGCCTGTTCATCATTTCCCTCCAGATCTACATATTCAATTTCATCGTATCAAACTCTCTACCATCAGCATCATCATTAGCAGCACCAGCATAATCATCATTGTCTTCGTCATCATCGGCATCATTGTCATCGGCATCATCGCCACCACCTTCATCACCATCATCATGCATGCATCACCTTTATACTGACATTCAGATTCATCATTGTCGCCCTTCGCCGCCTCACCCCCCTAGCCACGGCAAGCCCCCTTTTCCGCCCCTCGACTGGGGCGAAGAAGAAAGGGCGCTGCATGGAGGATAAGTAGATTACAAGAGAGAGCAGGTCTGCCGATAACAGAAGCGGAAGGCGAAAGGAGCTCCATGCGCGGCCCGGGCACTCGGACACATCAAAGCCGCTCAGATTCAGCCGGCAGAAGAAGGAGGCCAAAGAAAGCAAACCGCGATCCAGAAGTCAAAGGAGATCGCGAGGGCGCTGCTGGAAGGTACAAAATTAAATTACATGGGAATACCTGCAGCCATCAGCAAAGCAGAAGCGGGAATGGCGGGGGCCCTTCGCTGCGCTGTAGAATATGAGCTCCTGTGCGAAAAGCACGTGGCCATGAACGCAAATGACGAAGAAGCGCTGAAGGTGGCAGAACAAGAGTTGGATGGGGAAAGAGAGAGAGAGAGAGAGAGAGAGAGAGAGAGATGCGCGAGATTGGCGACTACAGGACGGCGAAGGGGAAGGGCGAGCAGCAGCCAGAGCATTTCAAGGCGCTGGACTTCGCGGACAAGACAAGGCGCAGCAATTCAACGCACGCAGGAGGGGCGCAAAGGGCGGGAGCTTGCTCGCGCGAGCTCGCATTCCCGAACAAGTTGCGGCGGAGAGGCCCCGGCCCCAAATCGAGGAGCGACAAGTGGCAGTTCCAGTGCAAGGTGGACTGGTCGCAGCTAGTGAAGGCGCAGGAGAATCACCCGAAGGACTTGCTCTCGGCGGAATGGGTGGACATAATGAAGAACACGCTTGGACCAGACTGCGATCAATGGCCAAAGATCGGGTGCGAGAGCAAGTTCTTCCCGTTCAAGGACTGGCCATCGATGGTAGTGGAGCTCGAAGTGGGAACCGCATGACAAGCGCTCACCGCGGAAAGGCTGCCGCAGCAGTTCGACGACGCCATCAAGGAGCGCCGCTGCGAGCCCTTCGACGCGGCCAAGATGATGAGCCCAGAGGAGCCATTCGATGCGCTCCCATTGTTTTCTCCGGCGACGCGCAAGATCGACGGCTGCGACCTCGCCGCGGGGGACCCAGTGGACCAATGGGAGAGACACGGGAAGAAGGCTTTCACAGTGAGATCTGGCGCAAGCTAGCGCTGAGGACCGCGGAGAATGACGGGGATAACCTCCACAAAGTAAGGAAAGTCGCCATGAGTGAGCTGATGAACGAGGACAACATAGACCCAGAGGAAGTGAAGAGGCTGAGGGGGCGCCAGAAGCTCAGGGACAGCACCCAGACCATGCTGGATGGCACCGAGATCTTCGCTGAGAAGTTTGGCTACCCCGAGTCGGAAGAGGCGACGGCGGCCAGCTCGAGCGGCCACCAACGAGCGCGCCCACTGGGGCCTCCAGATTGCCAAGAGAAAGCATAAGCGAGGCATCTCGGAGCGATGATCTAGGCAAGTTGCGAGCTGGCCGTGCCCACATGCAGCCAGGAGAAGCATTAGCGAGGCTTCTCGGAGTGCTGCTCATGGCAGACTACTTAGGCACGACAGTACGCCTGTACCGCCATCGAAATCGGAAGTATTTTTTGGAGTACCATCAGGTACACATCCGCAGGGTGTGGGGGGGGAAAAACGGCGATCATCGTGATGCCCACCTGCGTGCTCCTCATTGGCCCCACCTATGACCGTGACTTCCTGCGCGCTCTACCTCACACACTCCGGGGGGGAACTGAGCTACCTCACAGGGTACCAGAGCAGAGTGACATCTCATGGAGCATCTCTCGGAATGACCGAGAAGTGAGTTGAGCGGAGAGGGGAGCACGGAATTCAAAATGTAGAGGTAGCAGGAGCCCCCCCCAGCAACAGTTTGGGGTCTCGGGCCTTCCGTCTCTCCCCTCTCCCCTCTTTTTGAGGTCGTGTCGTCGTCTCTTCCCCGCCCTCGGCTTGGGCGCCCTGCTAAGCCCGCGCGCCCCGTCCCCTAGGGCACACGGAAGGGCCAGCAGCTGTTCCCCCCGCACTGGCCCGATGGGACTCGCGATGTAAGGTAGCGAACCTCGCTTACGGGGCCACTTCGGAGTTCGGTCCTTGGGCTTCGGGGCATGCCCCCTGCCGGCCCCACTGATAAAGCAGGGACGTAGCACAACCAAGCGCTGGGGATCTTGGCCATGGCGCGTAGACCACCCGTGTAGGTGCTCTGACGTTACCCCCCCATGCGGATGTCCTAGTCCTTGTGTCCTCTTTATCCACTTCCTCCCCTTCGCATGCTTCCTATCCTGCTAGTCCTGCCATGCTCCTCATAATCCTCCTGCTGATTATCCTCCTCTGCCTCGACCGTATCCTCCGCATCCCTCTCCATTTGTTTTCGGACTCCTGCAGCTAATCCATCCTCCTGCGCTCTCCACCTCACCCCTTGTTTCCTGGTCATGCATCCCCAGCGTCCCGTCTCCCTCTGCCCCCTCCCGCCCCTCCGCGGCCCCGTCGGCACAAGCCACCTTGGCGAAAGTCTTTTCTAAAGCAGCGCCCCAGCCGACGGCAGCAGCCCCCTGGTCGGCACGCTCCCGCCCCAGCCATGCCCGACGACCGCTCACGAAGCCCGGCGGGGCGCGGGGGCCGCCTGGCAGCGAAGATTCGGGGGCGTCCTTGAGGTGGTCAAGATTGTGGGGGTGAAGACGTGTTCCTGGTTGTTGGAGGCAGTTCCCACTGGTTCTGGGATGTTTTCTGGCCACGGGATGCCTTCCAGCAGCTGTTCGTTGTCGGGGTCTTTCCGTCGTCACGAACGGCCGCCGAAGGAGGCCCGAGCTGTGACCCGAAAACCACAAGGCGTCGAAGCGAGCGGGTGAAGATTAGCGGGTCTGGTGCATGTCATGGCCGCGGCCACGAAATCTCCCCGATCTCATGGCACCTTCTTCTTCTTTCAACACGCCCCATGCCGCGCACATGCCTCGGGCCATGATGCGCCACCCCTCCTCTTCCTGGCCCCCCTCTTTGGCGCACCCGAGAAGACCGCCGTCGTGACTGGGGGCGCTGGCTGCATGTCGAAGAGCAAAAAGTGGCACGCGCATAGGTCTAGGCGTCCAGCGTTGCGAAAACAAACTAAAAGGCCATCTTCGGCCTCATGGGATCCCTCGCCAGCCCCAGGACCGTCGGGAAACAAGTCAGGACGATAACTGGCTTTTGGCAACGGGTCGGGATGTCTTGGTGGCACATATTTCCCCCCCCCCCCCCCCAAAAAAAAAAGACGCCAGGTATTGGGAAAGCGGCATAAACTGAAATTGTCGGAGATCCGCGCGTATTTCTGGGGTCCGCTGGGCCCCCCTCCAGACCCTTGTTGTCGCCTCCAGCGCCACCCCCGGCTTTTCCCCGACCCCCCGCACGCCAGGGAAGGGGTGTGGGGAGGGGGTCCGGCGCCGCCCCAAGATTGGGTCTGCGTTGCGTTTTGCTCTTCTAGCGTGGGCAGGGCCATGGCGAAAGAGCTTGTCAGGCAGGGGACGACCGTAGTGATAACCGACCTGCGGCTGGAGCAGCTGGAGCAGGCGGCGACCGACATCCGGGAGGCCACCGCGGGCGTCGCGAACCATGGCCGTGTGGTGCCTATGGTGGCGGACGTCACAAACGAGCAGAGCGTGGTGACATTGTTCAAGCGCGTGCTGGACGAGTGTAGCGCGTGCTATCTGCTCGTGAATTGCGCCGGCATTATGCTTGGCGGCCCCACCATTGAGCTGTCCGGTGACACGTTCTGGAAGGTGATGACGGTGAACGTGCTGGGTACATTCTTGTGTGCTCGCGAGGCCTTCAAGCAGATGAAGGCGGCCGGGGGCGGCCGCATCATCAACATCGGCAGCATAGCAGTGGACAGGCCCCGCGCAGACGCCGCGCCGTACACGGCCTCCAAGCACGCGGTGGCAGGCCTCACGCGGAGCTTGGCCTTGGACGGGCGGCCGCACAACATTTGCGTCAGCATCATCCACCCCGGCAACGTGGAATCCCCCCTCATGTCGCCCGAGGAGGCAGAGCGACGGCGCGTCACCGAGGGCTTCATCCCCGCCGAGGACGTCGCCACGTGTGCCGTCCAGATGTCCGTGATGCCCCTGAGCTCCAACGTGCTGGAGCTGACCGTGATGCCGAGCAAGCAGCCACTGGTGGGCCGCGGGTGAGATCACGGGACGCAACCATCCCAACCACCTCTCCATTGCTCCTCTCCCCCTCCTCTTCTTCCCTCTCCTCGTCCGCCTCCCGGAGAATCCTCTTCTCTCTCTCTCTCTCTCCTCGTCCTACGCTGCAGGCCTCACAGATGAGTTTCTCTGGCTGCAGTGTCCGAGGTACGTATCATTTCCTCAGGCGCTCCGTCTGCGAGGGCTCGCCACGCGCATGAAAACGTCAGCCATCGCTCCTGCACACTCGCGAGGCCTCGCAGATGTGGCTCTGGAACGCCGCTGTGGAGTGGTTTCCTTCGCGCGGTATACTTCACTGGTGGTCTCTTCGTGGACCCAGACGTGCCCCGCGGGAGTATACCCCTTCTTGTCCTTCGTTCGAAGTTGCACGAGACGCACTGGTTCACCACGTGTGTCCGTGGTTCGGTCGTTTCGGCTTCTTCGCAGTCGGTTCGGTTCGGTCTTTGTTGTGTCGTTGTTGCTTCGCTGCCCCCATAGGTTGCTTGCGGCCTGTCGGTTTCGGCTTCGATGTCTCATTCGGCCAATTTTCGTTTGTGCTGTCGCCGCGGGCAGATGTTGGGGGGGGGGGCACCAGATGGTCAACGTATGATTGTGTGGTTGTCTTGTGCGAGGATGGTGCTTTGTTCTGATGGGCACACCAACCGGGGGATGTGGGGAGCAGGGTCCAGCGCTGACCGAAGAAACCCGCGCATACCTCCGAAAGCATAAAAGTATGTAGTCGTTTACCCGCCATCGTGCCCAGCTGGTGGCGAGAACTCTCGGGGGGGCGTCTTGAGGGCTTGTTGGAGGCATCTTTGGAGCCTCCTGGGGACCTCTGGTGGCCTCTTGGAGGCATGCTGGCTGTCTGTCTCGGAGGTCATCTTCGGATGGAAGGATCCAACCGTCAGCTCGAGTTCCCCCCTTTCACAGCACGGCGCCCCCAAGGGGGCCAGCGAAATTCTGATTGTCTGTATCGGTATGCATGCTTTCGAATGTTAGTAACAACACGCGTAAGGAAGTGTGGGAGGTAGGATGGACGGGATAGGCAGGGGGGACTTGAGGACGGGAAGAAGAGCGAAGGAACGGAAAACAAGGGAGAAGGGGGAGGAGAGAGTAGGAGAAAGAGTGATGGAACAGGAGGAAGGATGAGAAGGAGGAGGATGAGGGTGCTAACATGAGGAGGAGGAGGAGGAGGAGGAGGAGCGGGAGGGGGAGAAGGAGGAGGAGCGGCAGCAGGAGGAGGAGGGTGCAGAAACAGGAGATGGATGCAGGCGGAAGAGAATGAGGAGGAGGAGGAGGAGGAGGAGGAGGAGGAGGAGGAGGAGGAGGAGGAGGAGGGGGTGGGGGGAAGGGCAGAAGGGGGTGCAGCGAGGGAGGAAAGGCAGGATCGGGAAGGGAAGAGGCGTGAAGGATACGGGGTGGGGAGGAGGGCGCAGGCCGTTGC
>CAUYUJ010014545.1:45000-48526 GCA_963575745.1 Prorocentrum cordatum
TCTTACTCCTCGGGAGGATTTTTGGCGTCTGTCGACCGCATTACGTCGTTCTCGCGTCCCGAAAGGTCGCGACCGCCCTCCTCTGGTAGGTCGACTCGCAACCCACTTGACGACCCTTCCAGGTGTCAAGACGCTTGTGGCGAGCGCATGTCACGGTAATCGTGGGCTACGGACTGGCGACCAGGTACTGCCATTCTTGGCTTTATAGGGGCATGAGCTAGTCAATTCCTGGCTCCCCTATCTTCAGTTGCTGGAGCACGTCTGCGAGGAAGGCGCCAATCTGGTAGGCGGCTTGTTCCACCGAGATGACGTCCTGTTGCACAGTGTGTCTCTGGGTGTCCCACACTCCTCCTCCTCCTCCTCCTCCTCCTCCTCCTCCTCTCTTCCTCCTCCTCCTCCTCCTCCTCCTCCTCCTCCTCCTCCTCCTTCTCCTCCTCACGGGGGACGGGGGGGAATAGAGAGAGACGTGCACCCGTCGTGCCCCTCCTTGGCCCAAGGTTGGCCCCACCGTGCGGGCGCTCCCCCAGCAGCCCTCGAAGGTGACGACAGCTCTCCGCGCGGCCCCCGAGGGATGGCGAGGTCCCGTCTGGGTCTGCGTGGGGCCCCACGACGCGGGCTCCGGCGGTAGCGCTCGAAAGTGGCGACAGGTTCACGGCTCGCGGCCCCCAAGGGGGATGCGAGAGGAGAGAGTCGAGAGGAGAGCGGGGGGGGGGGGGCGAGAAGGAGGAGGAGGTGGAGACCCCACTGCTCTACTCAAAGAGAGAACCCAACCAAGGGAGGGTTGGGAAATTGGCATTTCCAGGAAGGCAGGGGGCGACAGCGACTCGCCGTAGGCGTCTTCAAAGCGTGCTTGAACTGACCTGTTGAGGTGATCTTCCTCATGGCTATTTTCGTCATCATCCCAATCCTCCTACTCGTCCTCTGCCTCCTCATGGCTAGGGAGGGGAAACGTGGAAAGGAAGAAGCAGAGAGAGAGGAGGAGATGAAGGAGGACCGGGAGGACTTCTGAACCAAAACGGCAGATGATCACGATGACCAGGCCGGGCCGGAACTGGCACAAAAAATTCAGTCGCCGACGGCAACGTCGCACCTTGACAGTGGATGGCCCTCCGTGGGGTGAGGGACGGCGACAGGTGACAACGAGTCATGCCTGGCGATCCTCGCCCCAGGAGGGGAGGTCGGCGGAGGACGGACGAGGAGGAGGAGGGAGAGAGAGCAGCAGAGAGGAGGAGGAGGACCCTAACACATGCGGTCGGGAAATTCCTCGTTCCGCGTGTCGCACGTCGGCGGCCTCGCTGGCACGCTGTCCCGTGCAAAAGGGTAGCGCGCCGCTCCGCTCGGTGGGGCGGGGGGGTCGGGAAGCACACCGGTCCGTGGCCAATGCTAGCAGCATGCGCTAAATGGGTTTGTGCCAGCAGTCCTGCCTCCCTCCGCGAAACTGAACACAAGTTTTTCCCGCGCCGCGGCGGCACCCCCAAGCCCCCAAATGGTTCACACTGATGCCGAAACACGCGCCTTGATTCTGTCCGTCGGCGTCCGCGGGCCACGCCGCGCGCGCAACTGAACAGTGAAATTGGGGGCGTGGGGGGATTGGGAAAATTGGTGCAAAGTTTCGCGGAGGGCTTGCAGGAAACAAAAAATTATAACCAGCATAGGCCCCAAACGGTTGGTTATTGCATCGTGGATGTGCAAGCTGTGTGGTGCAGGCATATGGTGTGAGCTATGCGGTGCAAGCTATGTGGTGCGAGCTATGTGGCGAAAGCTGTATAGTACCATATGGGTTGTGCAATCTGCGAGGTGCAAGTTATGTGGTGCAAGCTATGTTGCGCTAGCTAGTTGGTGCAAGTTACGTGGTGCAATATATGAGCTGCAAGGTCTTTGTTGCAAGCTGTGTCGTGCAATCTACCTGGTGCAATCCACGCGGTGCAAGCTACGATGTGCAAACTAAGTGGTGCAAGCCATGTGGCTCAAGCTATGTGGTGCACGCTACGTGGCGAAAGCCACGTGGCGCAAGCCATCGGGGCGCCCACGAGGCGCCCACGGGCGGGCACCAGGCGGCACCTCGGCATACCCCCCCCCAAGGGCGGGGCGCCCGCGAGGCGCCCACGGGCGGGCACCAGGCCACCGCAGCCAACCCTGGCTCGAGGACGCGAGCGGGCCCCCTCCTCGGGGCCTCCCGCACTCGAGGACGCGCCCGACGCAGAGGGCCCCGCCCCCGCGCCCGGGCCGCGCGCCCTGGCCCACCCTCCGCATGCCCCCCCGCCCCCCCGCGCGGGGCGCGCCCACGGGCGGGCGCCGGCCGACACCTCCGCAGACTCCCCCCTCCCCTCCTCTTCCTCCTACTCCTCCTCCACTGTCTCCTCCTCCTCCTCCTCCTTGTCCTCGTCATCGTCGTCCTCCTCTTCCTACTCGTGCTCCTGCTCCTCCTCATCCTCCTCCTCCACCTCCTCCACGTCTTCCTACTCCTTCTCCCTCCTCCTCCTGCTCCTCCTCCTCCTGCTCCTCCTCCTCCTCCTCCTCCTCCTCCTCCTCCTCCCCCTCCTTGTCCTCGTCCTCGTCGTCCTCGTCTTCCTACTCCTGCTCCTGCTCCTCCTCCTCATCCTCGAAGAGCCGACTCAATCGTACTCCACGTCTTCTTTCTTCTCCCTCCGCCTCATACTGAGAAGAGACCCAGAAGCTATCCGCGCGCTCAATTCATCAGGTGCCTCAACGGTCCGCAGCAGCCTAGCCAGACGACCTGCTACGACTAATAAGACGAATAAGTACCGAAGACTCATACTCTCATCATATACTACCTCCTTATTAATCATACTGTTCCCATCCTCTCTCACATCCTCCCTCCCCTCCTCGTCTCATCTTCCTCTCCTTTCTCCTTTCCCCTCTCCTCGTCCTGTACTCGGGCTCGTTCCCCCCTCTCTCCTCCTCCTCCTCCTCCTTGCTCTCTCTCTCTCCTCTCCTCCTCCTTCCTCCTCCCTCTACTAATACTCCTCCTCCTCCTCCTCCTACCTCTCCTCCTCCTCCTCCTCCTCCTCCTCCTCCCCCCCCGCGCGGGGCGCCCAGGGAGGCGCCCCACAGGCGGCCACGGGCCCACGGGCGGGCCCGCGGGGGGGGCGCCCGCGGGCGAGCACCGGCCGCACATCCAGAAGTCCGGGCGATGCACCGGCCGCACCGGGCATTCAGACAAAGGAGCAAAAAAAAACAGGGTTCCCCATGCTTTCTGATCTTTTCTGGGCTTTCGTCTCCCCCCCACACCGCCCATGCTTTCCCATATGTTCCGAGGAGTCGTCGATTCGTGGTGTCTGTGTTTTTCCCCCTCCTGAAGAATACCTCACCAGCTACTCAAGAGCAACAAGGAAGAACCCCCTAAATGCAAGCACTGTTTGGGGAAAGGGGGTCCAGCGCCGATCCAAGATATCCGCGCGGACCTCCGAATGCATACTTAGTAGTACTACTAAGATTAGTAGTAGTAGTAGTAGTAGTAGTAGTAGTAGTAGTAGTAGTAGTAGTAGTAGTAGTAGTAGTAGTA
>CAUYUJ010014545.1:48626-76126 GCA_963575745.1 Prorocentrum cordatum
GGGGGGTTTTGCCAGGGGAAGGGGGGGGGGAGGGGTTCCAGCAGGGGGGGGGATTTTCGGAGGGGGGGGTGGGCCCCCGGGTTCCGGAGGAAAAGGTTGGCAATTTTCCACAGTAAAGCGGCGGTGGATCACGCTCTCTCTCTTGCAATCCACCGCCCAAGTATAGAGTCGTGTTCGCCCGACGCACGGGATCAGTGAGGTACTTCATTCGGAAGCCGTTACCACGAGCAAAGTTGTTCACCATTCGACGGAGCTCCACAGCCAACGCTGTAGAGCATGCCTTTCTGTGTGCATAGGTGCACGTTTTTTTTGAAACGCCGATGTTTGCGTTCAGGTGAAAAGCACGACAAAAGCACTCCTGTTTCCACCCACGCCTCCAGCGCATGGCACCCGAAATGCAACTTGGGCATCGTACGCAACGGAAACAAATCCATGTAAAGTTTTGAAAATTGAGAGTACGCTGCAAGTGTAGCCCTAGAGTCTGCCACATCGCCACGTTCCAACATCTCGTATATGGCAGCAATGATTTTCAATGTCAAGACATAGTCTGACAACCCCTTCATTGTAGTCATTGCCAAGGGCGATATCTACGAACGTCACCAAAGCCAGAGTTGCCGACAATACTTCAGACGCAATTGCCTTGATGTTGCTGCCATTCCCAGGGAATTCTTCGGCAGCCCAGCGTGGCTCCGAGGCAGCTTTACATGTTGCGCCCACTGATCCAGAGCCGTTAGTTCAAAGCCATCACCAAAGGAGAGCATGGCACCGAGAACTCCGTTGAGCACATACTGCCCGACGCCACCTGATGCAGCGAGGCAATGCATCCAGTCCATGTAGATGCAGGTCGGCGGCTGCGTGATGTTGAAGAGCTCGGCGCCCCAGAGTATGGAGCCCGCGTCGTACTTGACGCCGTGGAGTTGCGAGTCTTCCCTGAGTTGCCTCGCCTCTCCCCGCGCGTCAAGGTCCGAGAGTCTCGCGACAACAGCGGCAAGTTCAGCGCGCGTTCTCGGTAGGATTCGTTCGCCCCATGCATGCAGAAGGTTAGGATCATCGTCGAAGTAGCCGCACTTGCCGACGACGTTCCGGCATCTCATGCAAAGAACGCTCCCAGACGCACCCTTTCAGCTGAACCCCATAGCGTGGGCTTCGAAATCAGCTAGAAGCACCGTGAACTTGAACTTGACGAGCACGCGATTGCCGCCAAGTGAAAGCCTGATACCAATCTGATCCAAACCCCAACATCACCCACCGAACATCTTCGACAGCACGAACCTCAACAACATAGAGTATGCCACGCCATTGGCATTCATCTCGCGCTTACGCACGTAAGCGAATGTGGCCCACCCACCATCCCTGGAGCGAGACCAGGGTGGGTATGCCAATATCGCCCCGTGCACGCAATCAGCAGCCCTGCCAGCATCGGGCCGCTTATCATTTCCAGGGGTCGCCTTGTCAACGTACACAGCTATCCGAAGAATGCCATCGCTGGAACTAGCAATACAACCTTGCAGAAACGTGCCGAAATTCTCAAACGTCTTGGTGGCGTGATATAGCCAGGCCTGTGGCGAAATGGTATTTACCTCCATGTTGTTCTTTTTCCCCTCGATCACATCTGTCTGAACGATCGTGCCATGCGGGGTCTGTGTCAAGCCGAGAGCATGTAGATCTAAAGATCGCAGTGTTTGCAAACGGCTGGCCGAGAAAGTACGGAGGCTTTGCGAGTGTTTCAAACGCTCGGTAGACTCGAGGGCACCGAGCGACGCGACATTCGCATCCAGTAAAGCTCCCGTCAACGCCCTCAGTGAAGGATCATCTATGACAGCCACGGCCATCTGATACCATATGCGAACGCACAGTACCAAGCCCAACAACCACGCAGCCATCGTTGAGCCAAAGAAGGCTACGCATACAGCATGTGGGCTTTGTGGTTTCGTGGCCAGGGTCAGGATATGGATTGTCGGGCCCTTGTTTTGAATATGCATGTTTGATTGTTAGGCCTTCGTTTTGAACAGCAATGTTGCGCTCTTGGGCCCTCGTGACGCCTATAACCAGTTTGCATTGTTGGGCCCCCGTTCCGTTCCACGCGCCAGCTTGCGGCGTTGGGCCCTCGCGTGGATGAAGCGACGCGTTGTTGCCATAGCAGCCTCTTCGCTCCTCACCCCGAGCCCAATCCCCCCCCCCCATCCCAGCGAATTCGTTTCGCCCTCGGCGTTTCGAACCTCCACTGGGCCCAGGGGCGCCCCGAGGAGGTGATCAAGGGCCAGGGTCCAGAGGCGCCCCGAGGAGGTAGCCCAGGGCTAGAGCCCAGAGGCGCCCCGAGGAGGCGGCCCAGGCCCAGAATCCAGAGGCGCCCCGAGGAGGTGGCCCAGCAGGGCCAGAGTCCAGATGCGCCCCGAGGAGGCGGTCAAGGGCCAGTGCCCAGAGGCGCCCCGACGAGGTGGTCCAGGACCAGACAGAGCCCAACGGCGCCCCGAGGAGGTGGTCCAGGGCCAGACACCAGAGGCTTCCCGAGGAAGTGGTCCAGGGCCAGAGTCCAGGGGCGCCCCGAGGGGGTGGTCCAGAGCCAGATTCCAGAGGCGCCCCGAAGAGGTGGCCCAGGGCCAGGCACCGGAGGCGCCCCGATGGCCAGAGTCCAGGGGCGCCCCGAGGAGGTGGTCCAGGGCCAGAGTCCAGAGGCGCCCCGAAGTGGTGGCCCAGGGCCAGAGCCCAGGGGCGCCCCGAGGAGGTGGTCCAGGGCAAGGGCCCAGAGGCGCCCCGAGGAGGTGGTCCAGGGCCAGAGTTCAGAGGCGCACCGAGGAGGGCCAGAGTCCAGAGGCGCCCCGAGGAGGTGGCCCAGGGCCAGAGGTCCAGACACGACGGGGAGAGGCCATACACCTAGTGGATAGGTCGGGGGGAAGAGGGGCGGGGGGGGGAGGTGCTCTACCGACGGCCTCAGCGCGGAGGCAACTTAGGCTAATATGCCCCCTCATCCCCCCGCTGGGCGTTGCCCCCTCACAGCCGAGAACTTCACTCGTGACTGACAGCGTTGCCGTTCGCAGCAGAGCAGTAGCAGCAGGATGGCGAGACAGCGGACAGACTGATGGGGGAGGAGGGATATGAGTTGGAGAAGGCAGTGTTTCACCGTGCTCAGCGTTCTGTCTGAAAAGAGGCAACCCGCGTCGGGATAGTCGTGCGCGTACCTGTTGTCATTGCAAGGCTATGCAGCGGAGGCAAATCCCACAAGCCTCGACAAGCACGGTGCGCCTGGGCCACGGTGGGCCCATCCAAAGGCGCGGGGGATGAGGTGCTGCGGCCAAAACATGCGTCTTCCTAGGAACGGTAGCGGGCGCGGGCCTCGTACTTTTTGGGGTTCTTCACGATGTCCTTCGCCCAGGCGACGACCTTCGCCCACTGCGCCTTCTTGGAGCTGAGGTCGGGCCCCCAGTTGAAGGCCCAGTCGTCGCGGCGCCCCCCCCCAGGCTTCGCCCGCCACGTGCGAGCCCACTCCATCGTGTAGATGGTCACGCCCTTGTAGTGGCGAGGCGGGGAGTAGGTCGGCGAGAACAGCAGCTTGTCGTCGTCCGCCGCCGAGGTGCCCGAGCCGTTGCTGGCCTTCTTGTTGGCAGAGGCCGTGGCCTTCTTGTGGGCTTGGCCTTGCCTTTCGGCGATGCTTTCTTCGCCTTCTTCATGGCTGGCGCCTGGTGGTCAGCGCCGTAGTCATCCTCCTCGTCAGCGTAGCTGTCGCCTCCTCAACGGCAGCGGCAGGCCTCTTCGCCAGCGTCTGCTTGATCCTCTCGAACAGCGAGGTCAAGCTCTCCTTCGGCAGAGTGCTCGCAGGTGGCGGGAGCGGCGCAGCAGCCGACTGCGCCTCGGGCGCTGCGGCCTGCGGGCGCGGAGGCACGGCAGCGGGTTGCGAAGCTGCAGGTGGCGGCGCGCGCTGACTTGCGACTGGGCCACCGTAGCTGACCACGCCACTCGCGGACGTGCTCTGCGAGTCCTGCTGCCGCGCAGGGCCGCCGAACGATTGGCCATGCCATGGCGGCGCTGGCTGCGCGACAGCGGTGGGCGCCTCGGGACGCCAGCCAACTGGCCCTGGACCCAGGCCGCATCGGCATCGCTTCGGCCGCGGGGAAGAGCTGCCTCATAGGAGTCTTCGCCATGGAGACCGCGACGACGCCTGCGCGGGCGCTCCGACAAGGCCCGCCGTTCAACAAGGCCATCTGCACAGCGTCGATCCTCGAAGGGACGGGGGGCTCCTGGGCGTAGAGCGAGCTGTAGAGCGCAGGGTTTTCTCTTTGGAAATCCTGGATGGACGGCGGGTACTCATCTGGGCCTATGGCGGAGGTAACAGCTGCCTTGCGTGCGAACTCCTTCAGCACGTTGCCGTTGTTGTAGGTCGCCGCGGAATCCAACGGCGCGTGCACGTGGAGGGCGAGAGATACAGCGCGCGCGTAGTTGTGAGCGTTCGCCGTCAAGATGCCGAGGCGAACCATCAAGCCAGCCATGTAGTAAAGCTTGGTCTCTACAGTGCTGTTCCCTGCGAAGAGGTCCAGCCCGAAGCCCTAAGGTAATGCTGGAGGCACATCGCGTTATGTTTGTCCTTGGCCACGGCTGCTTGTCGACCGACCTCGCCGAGTAGGTTGGCCCTCTGGTCTGTGATCTGCCTCGCCCTGTCTTTCATGGCATCGGTGAGCCACGGGCAACCGTTGACCGTCTGAACCACGTCCGTGGCGTCCTGCACGCTGAGCGTCGTCATCCTGATCTGCTGCACGAGGCCCTCTGTGGTTCGTTCGCCCACGCCCTGCATGTCACGATGGCCACCGCTGGCCATGCAGGACAGGTGCTCTAGGCGAGACGCCACGGCGCGCATGATGGCACTGGGTTGCGCCGCCATTGGAAGAAAGCTGGAGCCAAAAATGGCTGCAGGTGGAGGGGGAGGAGGAGGGGGGGGGACGAGCGTGAGCGCAGGGTGTCTGGGGGAGAGCCCAGAGGGGAGCGTGCAGCTGCACGCGCCTGCACGCCATCGGGGCCTTCCCAGCGAGCGCCTGAGGCGTGCAAGTGGGAGGACCTCTCGCGTGCAGGCGTGCAGTTGCACGCCTCCCCTGCGCCTGGCGTGCAGGTGCGTGCAGTTGCACGCGCCTGCGCGCGGTCTGCACGAGGCCGTGGGATCGGTTTCGGACGGCTGGCTCGCAGCCGCTGGATCGGTTTAGGCCGGCCTGCTCGAGGCCGCCGTCGTCGTCGCGGTCGCGGTAGCGGTCATCGCTGTCGTGGTCGTGGTCGTGGTCGTCGTCGTGGTCGCGGGGGTGTATCGCACCGACCAGCTCAGTCCGAATCCTCACACGACTGGGAACTCTTGGAGGGGATGTCAGCCGATCCCCCTGCTGACGCTGCTGCCTCACGCTTGGCCTGTGTCTCTTTTACTGTTTCCTGTTTTTGATCATCTTCTTGTCTTTATTCTCGTGGATCTCGTCCAACCCCTGATTCAAACGATCATTTTGTTCCTTGAACGCCCTGTTTGTTTTAAAACGTAATCAATACTATTCTGGAGCGCTGCTCCTCCTTCTCCTTATCTATGTCCATCCCCTTGCCCCCGCCCTCCCCCTTTTTGCTCTCCCTATGAGTATTCCTTTTCCTAATGTTCCATATTCTTCTTCTCTGACACCTCGTCATTCCCACAAATGTCTGACAACGTCGCGGGGGGGCACGCAGCCGCCAGGACCGCCTCGGCATAGAGTGAGTGAGGAGGGGGGGCGGGGGAGGGAAGGAGGAGGAGATGAAATTGAGGGTGGAGGAGGAGAGGAGGAGAAAGGGGGAGATGGGAGGAGAGAGAGAGAGAGAGAGAAGAGAGAAGAGAGAGAGAGAGAAGAGAAGAGAAGAGAAGAGAAGAGAGAGAGAGAGAGAAGAGAAGAGAAGAGAAGAGAAGAGAGAGAGAGCGAGAGAGAGAGAGAGAGAGAGAGAGAGGAGAGAGAGAGAGAGAGAGAGAAGAGAGAGAGGAGAGAGAGAGAGAGAGAGAGAGAGAGAGAGGAGAGATAGAGGAGAGAGAGAGAGGAGAGAGAGAGGAGAGAGAGAGAGATCGGACAAGTAGGCGGACCAGGGTCCGTCCGCGAGGCGCACTGCGGTGCGACAACTCGCAAACACTATTTGCGGCGGTGCAGCCTTTAGATACGAGGGCGGGCAACAAAAAACCCCTCCCCCGGCGCTGAAGATCTCACCTGTCAGACCGCGCGAAGAAAGAGGCCCCAAAAGGCGACGTGCTGACACGTGGCTAGGCGGCTTGGCAGACCGCCAGTTGGGCGCTTGGCCGCAAAGCGGCGCGCAGTGACGGGGCACCCCCCGCCCCCACGCCCTGACACCGTGGACGCGGAGCCACGCGTACTCACGGGCAGGCAGAAAGGAGGAGATTAGCGCGGGGCACCAGGTGGAGCGCCGCGGAACGATGACAGTATAGCTTGGATGGTGAGTGACGGCACGGCACCATCGGGCGAGGGCGTAAGCAGCTCGGCGAAGGCTCGCCCGGCGCTGTGGAGGCGCTGGAGTAGAGGGCCTTGACGGGCTTGAGCGGCGGCGAGGTCCGCGGCGAGAGCAGCGCACCTCTGCTGGAGAGCGGCCATAGCCTGGGACAGCTCGGTTTCGCGGTCGGTGAGGGGTGGCTGCTCAGTGCCAGCGGCCGCGGGCCTCGTGACAGGGGCGAGGTCCTCGGTGCGCCTGGCCAGGTGGTGGACTAGCGTAGTACGGCACCCCGTATGCTGACGTCCGTCACCCTTGAAAGGTGACTGGAGGGGAGCACGCGGCCCCAGGGCTGGAGCCGCTAGGGCCACGCCCCGAGAGGTCGGGAGAGCCGCATCCTCTCGCTCAGCAACGATGGAAGCGTGGACGGGGTGCGAGGGCCTGCCTGGTTCAGTGCCCTGCGGGGGGGCTGAAGCCGCCCCCGCGGGCTGCCGCTGGTGGGGGGGCGGAGTGGTTTGCGCGGTGGGACCAATCATGATGCCGTGCGAGGGCTCTGAGGTCAGCCGCGTAGTAGGGTGGCGTCTCGATAGGGCGGCATGGTCGGCAGCGTGGGGTGTCGGCGGTGCGTCGTCTATGCCACTCAGTCCGCGGGGGTCACCCAGGTCGTCGTCGGCGTCTTGGCGGTGACCGATATCGTCATATGGGAGCGATGTCGCTCTCGGAGACGGAGTCGCGGTAAGCGTCGAGAGGTTGCCCGACGGGGCAGGGTTGTCGTTGGCTGGGCCGTCGTCCAAGACGTCCAATCCCCCACCGAAGCTGAACGGGTCGTCCTCCTGTTCGTCAGCGTCTTGGAGGTGAGCGGCGTCGTCATGTGGGTGCGGTGCCGCTCTCGGTGGCGGAGTCGAGGGCGTCGTGCGGATGCCCGACGGGGCAAGGTTGGCGCTGGCTGGCCCGTCGCCTAGGAAGTCAAGTCCCCCGCCGAAGCCGAACGGGTCGTCCTCCTGTTCGTCGAATATCGCCCGCTGGGCCTCGGCCCAGAGCTCGTCCGGGTTCTGTGGGATGTCTGGTCCATCCGTGGGTGGTGCCTGGTCCGACAGCAGGGGGTTCGGTTCCATTTTGCTGAGTTCAGCCGCTGTAAACCCAGCCCTGCGGTGTGGGAGCGGGAGTGTGCGGTGTCTACGCTCGTAGATGGCGACAGCGACCCCATGAAGCACGGTCGCTTGGCGATGTCGTGTTTTGGCAGCTTCGACAATGTCGTCTGGAAGGTTGTGAGTGCGTGCCGCCGTTGTGGCGAGGGCGTCAGCCTGACGATTGAACTCCTCCGCAATGGGCCCGATGAGCCCGAGGTCGATGCCCATGTCTCCCAGGTGGCTGGCGATTTTCTCGACGCGGAACATGTTGGGCATGGCCATAACACATCGGTGGATCTTTTCCCAGAGCTCCACGTGCGTGCCCTGCGGTGCTGGGTGTCCGTCGATGATGCTTTGGAACCCATCGACCACCGCCTGGTTGTCCACGAAAACGTGCACGGGCCGTTCAGCACATGCCGTAAGGTGGACAATGGCGAGGGTCTCCGCAAGCTGGGCGTTCTGCGTTAGGCCGTGAACGCGTGCGCTGTAGTTCATGCGGTGGTCGATGCCGTAGTAGACGCCGTAGCCCGCTCGTGCTAGCAATGGGATGGCTTGGTTGGTGCATGCACCGTCCGTGGCAGCGTAGACCCATGTCCAACCAGGGTCGTGGTCAAGGTAGGTGGTGTAGGAGTCCTGGGCTGAAGCCGCAGGATCTCCCTCAGGGGGGGGGGGCGCGGTATGGGCTGAGGTAGCGGGTCCCTCGCGAGGTCGGCCTGCAGGTCGAGGAGGGCTGGGTCTTCATCGAAGAGCCCGCAGTGTCTTGTGTGCGGCGGGAGACGGGCCCACTGCTCGTCACTGATGAGGGTGGTGAGAGGGAGTCTTTCTCGGGCCCAGCACTTGCAGTCGCGGACAGTGTGCTCCTGAGTTTCCTCTTCCTCGTCGCAGTATCGGCAGATGGGGCTGGGGTCAGCTGACGTGTTTGATCGGGATCGTCGCTGTTGGGTGTGGTCCCCGCCCGACAGGTAGTTCAGGAGGAGCGCCAGCTGCCAGGCAGTGCATTTGGCTGCTCCTTTAGTTCGAGCGAGCCACGTGCTGGCGAAGAGGTCGAGGCCCTGTCTGACAGAGGCAAGGTATCCAAGGTCGTGACGCCGTGGCTTGATCCTCCGCAGAAAGGCTCTGCGTTGTGAGGCCCGCAGCATGTGAAGGAAGGCGTTTTGGGGTAAGTTTAGCCAGCTGATCTGGCAGCCCCAGTCGTCGTACATGATGCCAATGTGGGCCAGGTCCAACGGAGCTGCTGGAGCGACTGGACGAGTCGTCCGACAGGTCCTCCACCAAACAGGGTCTGGACGTGGTGTTGGAGATCTCTGGCGAGACCGCAGAGTGTAACGTCACGGTTAACCTGTCGCCGCAGGCACAGGAAAGCTTCACGCTGCGTGATGGCGTCAATCTCCAGGGCGTGTCCTGGGACGCACACGGCCATGAGAGTCCAGAACTCGACCCACTTGTTCCCCTTGGGGCGGATAGCCGCCTTGAGGGCGTGGTTGTAGGCAGTTTTGGCTGGGCCTGATGGTGCTTGAATGTCGGTGCCCGTGGTACAGACGCTGGCAGCAAGGGAACGGGCGTGCCGCGCCTTGATAAGCATCGGCGATGGGAGCTTGCCAATGCGCGGCAGGCGACTAGTCGCCCTCCGTACACGGGCGTCAGCGGTGGCCGTGAGGTTAAGCGCGGCTGGAGCCGGCGCTGCCTCGGCGTTGATGTAACTCCCGACGAGCTTGAAGGAGTCGACCACGCGTAAGGGCCGTTCCGCCAGAGTGAGCTGGGTAACGGCGGCGTGAAGCTCGTCGGTGAGCGCCCACCCCGCCACTTTGCCAGGGTGAATGCGTTGACCTGAGAATCGATCAAACTTGGCGGTTTCGTCAAGAGATTTCTGCAGCTCAGACGCGGTGTGGGTAGTGGAGTTGCTGTCGTCAACAAAGGTAGTGCTGAGTGATCGAGGAACGTATCGATGCTGTCTCTTTGTCCACACACACATGAGCAGCTTGATGTCGTCCAGGGACCATGAGCTTCCCTGGAGGTGACCGT
Organism: Prorocentrum cordatum; assembly: GCA_963575745.1. Lineage (NCBI taxonomy): Eukaryota > Dinophyceae > Prorocentrales > Prorocentraceae > Prorocentrum > Prorocentrum cordatum. The sequence goes on from CAUYUJ010014545.1 coordinate 58,205, forward strand.
TGGTCCTGGCCAAGTCCTTAGAGTAAGCTCCGTTCATGCGGATGTAGCGTTTGTGGCGACTGTAGAAGTTTCTGCGGACAGTAACGATGTCTTGGGGGCACCCCGCGTGAAGCGCAAGGTTAAGGCAGATGTCCGTGATGAGGTAGTCGAAACACTTCTGTCGGTCAAGGGCAGCCCCAGCTAAGGGCAGGAGTAAAGCCCTGGCGTGCTCGATGCGCAGGGCGAGAGAGGTGCTGACGTCCCCAATGGTAGCTTTGGGAACAGCGCCAAAGCTCGTGGCGTGGGTCCATCCTTTCCGCCAGTCCGTGAGGCTACGGTAAGCTGGCGCTTCCCACGCGTACATCCAAACGGAAAGCACCGAGAGAAGTCGTTGGTCCGTCGGGAGTTCCCCTCGGCCTTTTCGGAGGCACGGGTTTGGCACGTGAAGGAGGGGTTCTGGGATGGTGCCAGTGCGTTGCATAGCACGTAAGACGCTGGCGAAGAGGCGAAGGATGTCGTCGGGTAACTCCTTAGCCTCCTTAGTTGTCCAGCCGCCAAGTCCCCCCGCACGGCGCGGTGAACGGGTGCGAATGAAGTGGATGAGTTGGTCGTCGGTGAGGTGGAAAGGGGCAGTTGGTGATGGCGTAGGCAGCTCTTGTCGGTACTCGTCGTAGAAGTCAGCCCACGTCGGCATGGCTTCGGCGTCATGCCCTGCACGAGCGCGGTACCTGCCCAAAATGGGCTCCCAGGTGTCGACCATGAGCTTAAGCATGTCTTTGGTATTAGCAACAATGGCGTTGGCAGGGAGGGTGTCGGGGACATGGGCAGGTGGTGGGTCACAAGTGTGACCTTCGTCGTTGTCCGTGTCGAGCGAACTACCGTCGCTGGGGCTGAAGCCGCCAGCTTCGGTGTCGGCGTCACTATCGTCCGTGCTAGCTTTGTCAGGTTTGAAGGCGTTGGTGTCGCAGTGGAGTTGTGTATCGTCGGGAGTGGTAGGCGTGCGGAGATACGCCGTGGGCGAGCAGTCGGCAGCCCGTGCGTATATGGCCGCCTTTCGCCCGCTTGGCTCGCGGACGCCCTCAGCCAGCTTGTGGCAGAGGAGGCGGGCCGCGGTCCACGTGCAGTCGATGCGCTGTGCCAGGTACGGCGGGATGGCACGGCAGTCTATATGATGGTGTTGTCCGATGAAGCGAAGCTCGCAAAGTTGCCGATGGAGCTTGCGAAGGCGGTTCATGTGTATCGTGGAAGCTCCGTAGGTGGGAAAGGCGCGGGGGACAGCGGGTCGCTCCTCGAACGTGGGTGTGAGCCCGTGCATGGTGGGGGGCTTCTTTTTTGGGTGATCTGGCGGTGGAGGTGGCAGGTCGCGCAGACGGGTGAGATGGTATTCATGGCTGGCCTCGTTTGCCAGGGCGAACATGCGTTCCACATCGTCGCGTGTGTCGGCCTGCTCCATGCGGTCCTGGTATCGCCCTGCGATGAGGGTCCCTAATGCCTGCAGTTCGTGGCCCTCATGTGCTCCATCGTTTGGGGGGTAAGGCGTGGGGGCAAGAAGGCGTCGGGCCGTATGGTCGAGGCGACTGAGGTCGAGCGTGACCTGAAGGCCAACATGGGACTTCGCTGGCAAGTCGCGGAGATAGCAGAAGTCGGTGACAAGGGATCGCACCGCTTGGTTGGCGATGATGTAATCGATGCGCGAAGTGCGGGGGCACTTGGTGACGCGGTCCCAGTCAGGGATATTGCCATATGTGTGCATGGTGTGGTCTGGTGTGCCTTCAGCAACGTTAAACCATCCGTGCTGCATCATGTGCAGCAGGTGTGGATTGTCGTCGATGTTCGCGTTGGCGTCCATGCAGATGAAATACGGGGCTGGGCCTACCCTCGCAGCGGCGCAGTCAGCGAGCCGAAACAGGTCGGTGCTGTCTCCTCCAGCGACCCCGTAGAAGAGAGAGAGAGAGAGAGAGAGAGAGAGAGACCGGACAAGTAGGCGGACCAGGGTCCGTCCGCGAGGCGCACTGCGGTGCGACAACCCGCAAACACTATTTGCGGCGGTGCAGCCTTAAGATACGAGGGCGGGCAACAGACCCCCTCCCCCGGCGCATTGCGTCTGAAGCTACGGCCGGCGGACAGACTGTGAAGATCTCACGTGTCAGACCGCGTGACGAAGAAGGCCCCAACAAGAAAGGCGACGTGCGGACACGTGGCTAGGCGGCTTGGCAGGCCGCCAGTTGGGCGCTTGGCCGCAGCGCGGCGCGCAGGGACGGGGCACCCCCCGCCCCCGCGCCCTGGCACCGTGGACGCGGGGCCACGCGTGCACACGGGCAGGCAGAAAGGCGGAGATTAGCGCGGGGTTCCAGGCGGAGCGCCGCGGAGCGATGACAGCATAGCATGGAGGGTGAGTGGCGGCGCAGCACCATCGGACGGGGGTGTAAGCAGCTCGGCGAAGGCACGACCGGCGCGGTGGAGGCGCTGGAGCAAAGGGCCTTGACGGGCTTGGGCAGCGGCAAGGTCGGCGGCGAGAGCTGCGCACCTCTGCTGGAGAGCGGCCGTAGACTGGGACAGCTCGGCTTCGCGGTCGGTGAGGGGCGGCTGCTCTGTGCCCGCGGTCGCGGGCCTCGCGGCGGGGACGAGGTCATCGGTGCGCCTGGCCAGGTGGTGGACCAGCGCGGTGCGGCGGTCCGTGCGCTGGCGGCCGTCGCCGTGGCGAGGCGACTGGAGGGTGTCGCGCGGTCCCAGGGCTGAAGCCGCTGGGGCCACGCCCCATGAGGACGGAGGAGCCGCAGCCTCGCAGCCTGCAACAGTAGGAGCGTGGACGGGGCGCGACGGCCTAACTGGCTCAGTGCCCTGCGGGGGGGCTGAAGCCGCCCCCACGGGCTGGCGCTGGTGGGGGGACGGGGTTGGTGGCACGGGGGGAACAATCATGATGCCGTGCGAGGGCTCAGAGGTCGGCCGCGTGACCGGGTGGCGACTCGATGAAGCGGCATCGTCGGCAGCGTGGGGTGTCGGCGGGACGTCGTCTATGCTGCCACCCAATCCGAGGGGATCATAAAAATCCTCGTCGGCGTCTTGGAGGTGAGCGACGTCATCATGTGGGTGCGGTGCCGCTCTCGGTGGCGGAGTCGAGGTGGGCATCGTGCGGATGCCCGACGGGGCAAGGTTGGAGCTGGCTGGCCCGTCGTCCAGGAAGTCTAGTCCCCCGCCGAAGCCGAACGGGTCGTCCTCCTGTTCGTCGTACATCGCACGTTGGGCCTCGGCCCAGAGCTCGTCCGGGTTCTGCGGGATGTCTGGTCCAGCCGCGGGTGGTGCCTGGTCCGACAGCAGGGGGTTCGGTTCCATTTTGCTGAGTTCAGCCGCTGTAAACCCAGCCCTGCGGTGTGGGAGTGGCAGAGTACGGTGTCTGCGCTCGTAGATGGCGACAGCGACCCCGTGAAGCACGGTCGCTTGGCGATGTCGTGTTTTGGCAGCTTCAACGATGTCGTCGGGGAGGTTGTGCGTGCGTGCCGCCGCTGTGGCAAGGGCGTCGGCCTGACGGTTGAACTCCTCCGCGATGGGCCCGATGAGCCCAAGGTCGATGCCCAGGTCTCCCAGGTGGCTGGCGACTTTTTCGACGCGAAACATGTCGGGCTTGGCCATGACACATCGGTGAATCATTGCCCAGAGCTCCGCGTGCGTGCCCTGCGGCGCTGGATGTCCGTCGATGATGCTTTGGAACCCATCGACCACCGCCTGGCTATCCACGAAGACGCGCACGGGCCGTTCGGCACACGCCGTAAGGTGGACGACGGCAAGGGTCTCCGCAACCTGGGCGTTCTGCGTTAGGCCGTGAACGCGTGCACTGTAGTTCATGCGGTGGTCGATGCCGTAGTAGACGCCGTAGCCCGCTCGTGCTAGGAGTGGGATGGCTTGGTTGGTGCACGCACCGTCCGTGGCAGCATAGACCCATGTCCATCCAGTGTCGTTGTCAAGGTAGGTGGTGTAGGTGTCCTGGGCTGAAGCCGCAGGATCACCCTCAGGGGGGGGCCGCGGGATGGGCTGTGGCAGCGGGTCCCTCGCGAGGTCGGCCTGCAGGTCGAGGAGGGCTGGGTCTTCGTCGAAGAGCCCGCAGTGTCTTGTGTGCGGCGGAAGACGGGCCCACTGGTCGTCACTGATGAGGGTGGTGAGAGGAACTCTTTCTCGGGCCCAGCACTTACAGTCGCGGACAGTGTGCTCCTGAGTTTCCTCTTCCTCGTCGCAGTAGCGGCACATGGGGCTGGGGTCTGCCGACGTGTTGGATCGGGATCGTCGCTGTTGGGTGTGGTCCCCCCCCGACAGGTAGTTCAGGAGGAGTGCCAGCTGCCAGGCAGTGCATTTGGCTGCTCCTTTGGTTCGCGCGAGCCACGTGCTGGCGAAGAGGTCAAGGCCCTGTCTGACCGAGGCGAGGTAACCAAGGTCGTGTCGCCGTGGCTTGATCTTCCGCAGAAATGCCCTGCGTTGTGAGGCCCGCAGCATGTGCAGGAAGGCGTTTTGGGGTAGATTCAGCCAGCTGATCGGGCAGCCCCAGTCATCGTACATGATGCCAAATGTGGGCCAGGTCCATCGGAGCTGCTGGAGTGACTGGACGAGTCGCCCGACGGGTCCTCCACCAAACAGGGTCTGGACGTGGTGATGGAGGTCTCTGGCGAGCCCGCAGAGTGTGGCGTCGCGGTTAACCTGCCGCCGCAGGCACAGGAATGCTTCACGCTGCGTGATGGCGTCGATCTCAAGGGCGTGTCCCGGCACGCACACGGCCATGAGAGTCCAGAACTCGACCCACTTGTTCCCCTTGGGGCGGATAGCCGCCTTGAGGGCGTGGTTGTAGGCAGTCTTGGCTGGGCCTGATGGTGCTTGGATGTCGGTGCCCGTGGTGCAGACGCTGGCGGCCAGGGATCGGACGTGCCGCGCCTTTATTAGCATCGGCGACGGGAGCTTGCCAATGCGCGGCAGGCGGATAGTCGCCCTCCGCACACGGGCGTCTGCGGTGGCCGTGAGGTTAAGCGCGGCTGGAGCCGGCGCTGCCTCGGCGTTGATGTAACTCCCGACGAGCTTGAAGGAATCGACCACTCGGAGGGGGCGATCCGCCAGCGTGAGCTGGGTGACGGCGGCGTGCAGCTCTTCGGTGAGCGCCCACCCTGCCACTTTACCAGGGTGAATGCGTTGACCGGAGAATCGGTCAAACTTGGCGGTTTCGTCGAGAGATTTCTGCAGCTCAGGAGCGGTGTGGGTAGTGGAGTTGCTGTCGTCAACGAAGGTAGTGCTGAGTGATCGAGGAACGTATCGGTGCTGCCTCTTTGTCCACACGCACATGAGCAGCTTGATGTCATCCAGGGACCACGAGCTGCCCTGGAGGTGACCGTTTGTCCTGGCCAGGTCCCTGGAGTACGCTCCGTTCATGCGGATGTAGCGTTTGTGGTGTCTGTAGAAGTTTCGGCGGACAGTAACGATGTCTTGTGGGCACCCCGCGTGCAGCGCAAGGTTTAGACAGATGTCCGTGATGAGGTAGTCGAAGCACTTCTGTCGGTCAAGGGCTGCTCCAGCTAAGGGGAGGAGTAAAGTCCTGGCGTGTTCGATGCGCAGGGCGAGAGAAGTGCTGACATCCCCAATGGTGGCTTTGGGAACGGCGCCGAAGCTCGTGGCATGGGTCCATCCTTGCCGCCAGGTCGTGAGGCTACGGTAGGCCGGCGCCTCCCACGCATACATCCACACGGAAAGAACCGAGAGAAGCCGTTGGTCCGTCGGGAGTTCCCCTCGGCCTTTTCGGAGGCACGGGTTTGGCACGTGCAGGAGGGGCTCGGGGATGGTGCCAGTGCGTTGCATAGCACGTAAGACGCTGGCGAAGAGGCGAAGGACGTCGTCGGGTAACTCCTTTGCCTCCTTGGTCGTCCAGCCGTCGAGTCCCCCCGCGCGGCGCGGTGAACGGGTGCGAATGAAGTGGATGAGTTGGTCGTCGGTAAGGTGGAAGGGGGCTGCTGGTGATGGCGTAGGCAGCTCTTGGCGGTATTCGTCGTAGAAGTCCGCCCACGTCGGCATAGCTTCGGCGTCATGGCCCGCGCGAGCGCGGTACGTGCCCAGGATGGGCTCCCAGGTGTCGACCATGAGCTTGAGCATGTCTTTGGTGTTGGCAACGATAGCGTTGGCGGGGAGGGCGTCGGGAACCTGGGCTGGTAGTGGGCCACGTATGGGGCCGTCGTCGTTGTCCGTGTCGGGCGAGCTACCGTCGCCGGGGCTGAAGCCGCCGGCGTCGGTGTCGGCGTCACTGTCGTCCGTGCTAGCTTGGTCAGGGTTGAAGGCGGTGATGTCGCAGTGGAGCTGTGCATCGTCGGGAGTGGTAGGCGTGCGGAGATACGCCGTGGGCGAGCAGTCGGCAGCCCGTGCGTATATGGCCGCCTTTCGCCCGCTTGGCTCGCGGACGCCCTCAGACCAGATCTTGATGCGTTCAGCTTTGGCTCGGTTTGCACGTCGCGCCAGCTCCGAGTCTAGATTTTGGATCAGACGATCGAGCTGCTCTCCGCGTGGCGCTGGCACGTCGGGGGTCCAGGCGTCAGGAAAAGCCAGGAGGGCCGTGGGGCGCAGCTTGTGGCAGAGAAGGCGGGCCGCGGCCCACGTGCAGTCGATGCGTTGCGCCAGGTGCGGCGGGATAGCACGGCAGTCTATATGATGGTGCAGTCCGATGAAGCGAAGCTCGCAAAGTTGCCGATGGAGCTTGCGAAGGCGGTTCATGTGAATCGTGGAAGCTCCGTAGGTGGGAAAGGCGCGGGGGACGGCGGGTCGCTCCTCGAACGTGGGTGTGAGCCCGTGCATGGTAGGGGCCTTCTTTTTTGGGTGGTCTGGCGGTGGGGGCGGCAGGTCCCGCAGCCGGGTGAGATGGTACTCATGGCTGGCCTCGTTTGCCAGGGCGAACATGCGTTCCACATCGTCGCGTGCGTCAGCCTGCTCCATGCGGTCGTGGTATCGTCCGGCGATGTGGGTCCCTAGTGCCTGGAGTTCGTGGTCCTCATGAGCTCCGTCGTTTGGAGGGTATGGCGTGGGGGCCAAAAGGCGTGGGGCCGTGTGATCGAGGCGGCTTAGGTCGAGTGTGACCTGCAGGCCAACATGGGACTTCGCTGGCAAGTCACGCAGATAGCAGAAGTCGGTGACAAGGGATCGCGCAGCTTGGTTGGCGATGACATAGTCGATGCGCGAAGTGCGGGGGCACTTGGTGACGCGGTCCCAGTCAGGGATATTGCCATATGTGTGCATGGTGTGGTCTGGTGTGCCTTCAGCGACGTTGGACCATCCGTGCTGCATCATGTGCAGCAGGTGTGGATTGTCGTCGATGTTCGTGTTGGCGTCCATACAAATGAAATACGGGGCTGAGCCGACCCTCGCGGCGGCGCAATCAGCAAGCCGAAATATATCGGTGCTGTCCCCTCCAGCGACCCCGTAGAGGCTCGCAATGTAGATCCCAGCGGGACCGTGGTTGTTTCGTCGCCGCCTGCGGCGGTGCTGGGTGCAGAGCGGGAGGAAGACCTCGTGCCATCGTTTCTTGGCCTTGAGGGTGGCGATACAGGTCGCAATGTCGTCAACGGTGGAGTCGACGATGGCGTCCTTAGAGAGGATGGCAACCCCGCCCGAGGCGCCGGTGTTGCCCTCGACCGTGTGGTCCGTGCCACCGTGAGCAGCTTTGCGCTGGGCACGCGCCAGGTCCAGGTCAGGTCCCAGACTGGCCTGGTATCCTCCGTGGTGTGGATTGGCGGCGTTGGTGGCGATGGCTTGCCTGGTAGTCTTGGCATGACGGGTCTCCTGCAGCGCTATGACCGCGGCGTTGTGGTCGACACCTAGGGCGGTAATGGTTGGCCAGTTCGCTGGAAGACTCGTGATGTTGAGGCTGACGAGATGGATAGAGCGACCTGGCCCATCTCCGTCGGTGGAGCTGGGGTTAGCACGCCCCGCACGGTGGAGGGCGGCCTGGCCGTCACCCAGGTAGGAGGCCTGGCCACAGTGGGAGCTCATGGCGTCGCAGCAGATTGGCTTGGACGGGGCTGAAGCCGCCGTCGGGCCAAAAGTGCAGGCAAGGCATGGTCGACGCTGCGCCGGGGGGGTTTCATAAACATCTGCAAAAATGCCTCGAAAAAACCTCCTCACTCCAGTACCGTGGGGGGCGGAGGGAGGAGAGGTGAGACGGCGGCAGGGGGAGAGGGAGGCGACTCCTCGATCCATCCTGCCGAGCGCAAGAGCAAAAACAAACCAGCGGCGGCAGCGCGGCGCGGCAGCGGCGCAGCGCGCGCGCGAATACTGCGCACGCGACACCGCTGGTCCGTCCTGCGGCGGCGCGCCCGCCCCGTCAGTGCCGTGATGAGCAGCATCAGCTGGAACAGCTTGTTCGTGTGCGCCCTCCGCGCTCGCCTCGGGCGGTGGGCCCTGTGGCTGCGGCGGCGCACGCCCTGCCAGCGCGTCAGCCACTAGCTGGGCGTGGCGAGCGGCGCGGTCGGTGGCCTGGCGCTGGGCCTCGTCCATGCCCGCTGCCGTGAGGCTCGCGTTGCGGACAGGGCTGACTCCACGCGGGGCCGCCGCTGCCGCGGCAGCGGCAGAGGTGGCGGGGGCGCCGCCGTGGCTCTGAGGAGACAGCGGTGAGCCGCCGCCGAAGCCCGCCGCGAGGTCCTTGACGGAGTACTTGCGCTTGTAGGGGTCGAAGGTCGGCGCCTCGTCGGGGGCGACGACGCGGGTGAGCGGTGGCAGCTCCTGGTCCGTGGACGGCGTCGGCTCGAGGTCGACCTCGTTAGGGTCTTTGGCGCCGGCACCGAAACGTGGCACCACCTCGGGGGCTTGGGCGTCAGCCTGAGTCTCGCGGGGCGGCGAGCTCGTGGAACTCCCAGGGGGCTTGCGCGAGCGGTGGCGGCTGCTGGGCCGGCTGCGCGGGACGCGCCCGCCCGTGTGGCGGTCACGTGGCGAGGCCGCCTGGGCGTTGGCGCGCGCAGAGTCCGCCCTGCTCGGGGAGCGGATCGGCGCTGCGCTGGGTGCTGGGCTGGGCGGGCGGGAGCCGCCTGTGCCGCCCGCCGCCGAGGCTGCAGCCTGGTCAGGGTCGGCGGCGTCAGGCCGGGGGCTGACGCGGTGGGCACTACCCTCGCTGTGCCGCGGGGAGGCGCTGTGGTGTGCCTGGGTGTGCGTGAGGACGAGCGGGACGAGCGGCTGCCGCTCGCGCTCAGGGGGGGCGGGCTTTGCCTGGGCAGGGCGCTGCGCTGCGGCCACGTTTGGCGGGGGCGTGTGTTGGCGCGGTTGCCAGGCGCGCACGTTCGCCTCGCGCCATCCTTCGGGGCGCCCTGTCCTGCCGCGGCTTGGTGCAGCCCCCTGGGCTGAAGCCGCAGGGGGTGCCGCTGCGGACTGGTTGCTGGCGGTGCTGTCGTGGCGGCCTGGGTAATGGCCCCAGGCACGCGTGGACCCTGGCGCGGGCGAGGTGGCCCGTGGGGGAGCCTGCGCGAGTGCGCGCGGGTAGCCGACGACCGCTGGGTGCACCCTGGCGTGGGGGACGTGGCCGTAGCTGGAGGCGGCTGCCCCTGCCGCCGCGGGCCTGGCACCAATGGGGCCACGGTGGTAGGCGGCGCCCCCGCCGTACACCGCTCTGTCGCCTGTCGGGACGCGCGCGGGAGAGCGGTTGCGTGGCGTGCTCGGCTGACCTGCGTCGCGTTGGTCGCGCTGCTGGGTGCGCTGCTGGTGCTGCTGGTAGCGCTGTTGGTCGGCTCTCGAGAGCGGGCGGGTGTCGGGGAGGATGGGCGGCACGTCGGGCCGCCGCCAGCCCTGGTAGACGTGCTCGAAGGCGTGGTCTGGGTAAGTCTCCCCGTCAGGTGAGTAGCGCCGTACATGCTCCACGAAGTCAATGTTCTGCGGCTCGGGGAGCACCGTGATGTTCACAGCCCGCTGGTGCGCTGGTCCATAGAGACAGAAGCTACCACGGTTGCTGCGGTCGTGGTTCAACTCGGCTTCGGTCGTGGCACGACTCACCATGGCGTCACAGAGGCGCATGTCGTAGTCGAGAGCTTGAGGCCCAGGGCCGCCCTCGGCATCCCAGTACAGTACCACATCCCGCCAGCGCGTGCGGGTAGTGTGGATGCGCTCGGCGATAGACTCGCAGACGGTCCTGACTGTGACACGATCCCTGTACATGTTGGTGATGGCTAGGGAGTAAGGTCGGCGCACCGCTTTGTTGAAGATGAAATCTTGCTTGAGGGCCTGGTGCGGGCCGAAGAGCACGTAGCCTTCCTTCCACAGCGGTTGGTCGGGAGACGGGTCTTCAGGCATCCCCGTCCTTGTGAACCTTGGTGGCCGCCTCGTGCCGTCGGGCAATCCCTGCTTGGGGACGCGACGCGGCCTCGGTGGTAGATACCATTGGCCCTGGTATCTTGCTTGGCCTGGTTGCGGAGGCTCCCCCCCGGGGCCTGAAGGCGCTCGGGGAGGCTCCATGAGGTCGTGCTGGGCTGGCGCGTTGCCGTATTGGCGGGCGAGGATGTGCGGAGGCATCCCTGTGGCACGGACGTCGAACAGGCTGTGCGGACGAGGCGGATGTGGGCATCTGCTGGAGAGGCAGCTGGTGTCGGCGGCCCTGTCGTCGGTGCTGTACACGCACGTCCAGCTGTTGCAAGAGTAGTCCGTGGACCAGCCCATAGGTGCACGCAGTCCGCTGAGGGAGCAGTCAGGGCACGTCGGTTGGCCCGAGGTGCCGAGCTGCGTGTTGCGGCGGGCAGCACAATACTGGCAGCATTGGATCGGCACTGTAGGCAAATCCAGCGTCCTGGTAGGGGCGGGAACGCTTGCTCGTCGGTGACTGCGTCGTCTGGGTGGGGTCGGGGTCGATCCCACAAAGGCCAGACGTCGGCGAACCAGGACTGGCCTGTATTGCGGACCGCCTCCGCGGGGAGGCGAGCGTCGTCAGCATGGCGCTGGATCCACTGGGGCCCCAGGTCCGCTGCGATCATGACCGTGCGCCAAGTGTCGTCCGCCTTGACGTGGACTTGGGTCGGTGCCCAGAGCCTGGCGGTGGTGTCGCCGTGGTCGTGGTGAAGGATGACCCAGCCATCGCGACCCGCAACCGCAGGGTCAGTAACGCGGTGGCCCACAACGGTCGCCCCCCACGGTAGGTAGGCGCCATCGTGATGCTCGCCTGGGTCGAGCCAGACCTCGACGCCAGGGGCGTTCACACGGGACCGCACATCGCGGACGTGGAAGGCGAGGACGTGGTAGGCGGTCGGCTCCTCTTCCGTCTCGATGTGCTCCCACGTATCGATGTCGCTGCTGTCAGAGGCGGAGTTGCCGCCGCTCTGCCGTGACGAACGTGAGGCGGAGCGCCGTGAGCGAGCATGGCCTCGGGCGAGGGCGGCGGCCGCGCTGATAAGGGACGGCGTACGGCGGTCGTCGGCTCCCGATGCCGTCGGTGAGCGGTCTGGACTGTGTCCCAAGGCGGCACCTGGCTGAGAGGTGTGCGATGGGCCAGACGCGGCCCCAGGGCTGGAGCCGCTGGGGCGCGGCGCTCGTACGTCAGACTGCCCCCGCTCGGGTACAGCCTGCGCCGTGGCAGTGTACACCAGGTCGATCAGTGGCTGCGGGTCCAGCTGGAGCTTGCGAAGCGAGGCACGCGGACGGGGCTGGTTGGGGTCGGCCCTGGTGGCTGCTTCGGTGTCGTAGTGCTGTGTAGCCCATGCTCGCGCTGCCTCTGGCGAGTATAGTGCCTGTGGCGGTGGCCACGCTGCCACGGTGTCCAGCCGGCGCCAGATCTTTGCCCCCTGGTCGCGGGCTTCAGCCGCCTCGCGGAGGACTGGGTGATCGAAGCCGGCAATGTGGAGGGCGTGCGTGCAGTCGCCCATGCCACAGGTGCGCGGGAGGGCACGGCACCTGGAGGCAGCTTCGGCGGGGGCGCACCAGTCCATGCGGATGAGGAGGCCCAGGACCCGTGGGTAGATGAGGCGCGTTCCGTGAGCTTCCCCGTTCACGAAGTTGTGCCAGTTCTCACCGCGCGGCGGTTTGGTAGCCTCGCACATCCAGAGCGCGATGGGTCCCCAGGCGAGGGCGTCGTCTTCGAGGCTGCGGGGCGGGTGAGGCGGCACCGCGTACCACGCGGCCAGCGACGGGTGCACACCCACGTACGTGCGGTCGACATTTGTGGCGGTTCGGCCCTTCGCTTCACGGCGGGGGCCCGGCAGGAGGTGACCTCCGTTGAAAGCAAGACGGGCCGCAAGGTCGCCGCGGGTCCCGTGCCAGAAGACCGTGGGCGTGTCAGTGGTAGGAGCACGGAGGTCCCACGTGAGGTAGGGGAAGATCGTCTCGCCTGAGTTCCCGCCCGAGTCTTCCAGCACCCAAGTGAGTCGGTTCGGGGGCCTCTGCATGATGTCAGTCCACGGCGCCAACGCTTGGAGCGTTGGGTCATGGGTGAATCGAGGATGGTCGTGGAGTCGCAGGGCGTCTTCGATGTCCTCCGTGGTCACGCCACTGTTACCAAGCGCAAAGCCGTTCTGGTACAGGGAGGTGAGGATGCTCGTCGGCGGCACGGGGACCGCTGGGTCGCGCTGGATGGTGCTGCGTAAGTTGCGCGTCGGTGGCCTGAGGGCTGGGTGGGGCGTACCAGGGCCTGAAGGCGCCTGGGGCCTGGCGGGTGATGCGTAGCGTGCTCGCCGTCGTGGTGGTTGGGTGTCCATGTCGGAAGAGGAACCACGGGCGCTGCTTGCATCCGCTTCGTCGTCGGGCGCTCCGTGCACGCCGTCGCCGTCGAGGGTGCGCTCACGTGCTTCGCTTGCCTCGGCGTCGGTGGCCTGAGCTGCGTCGGCTTCGTGAGTCGGCGGGCTGCCAGAGGCCGCGCCGCTTGCGGGGCCGTCTCGCGGGGACGGGCTGGTCGACCGCGGCGTGACAGACGAGGCTCGCGATACCGCGGCAGTGACTTCAACGATGGCGGCGGTGGTGGCTGTGGTGACATCGGCGACTGCGGCGGCAACTGCAGCGGCGTAGTGTTCCTGTAGCAGCGGGTGTCGAAGGGGATGCACGTGCTGGCTCTCGGGGTCGTCGGGATGCGTGCGCGGAAGCGCGTGTGGGGCCTCATCGCGCGGGCTCCTGATCGGTTGGCAACAGCGGAGGCACCACTGGGCCGTGGGTGAGTCCAGGACGCGCGCACAGATGCGGGCTCCTACGTGTCCGACGGCTCCTTGAGCGAGAAGTTTGGCGCCGACCAGGAGGAGACCGCAAACCACTCCGCCTGTGGCGAAGGCTCCGAGTTTGCCGCTGGCCCATTTTAGGGCGCCCCAGAGGCCAGACCCGACTGCGCTGGCTCCGCCCGAGACAGTGTCCCTGAGTTTGGCGCTGGTCCACCTGAGAAGACCCCACAGGGCGGCCGCGGCGTCGTATGCTATTGTGCGTCGGGGCGTAGTGGACACGGATGGGCCTGGTGCCGCAGCTTCACGGCGTCGTCGCTGCCGGTAGCTGGGGTCTCGGCTCGGTGTCGGCAGGTACCCGTCGATCTGGTCCTGGTACGGCATGGCTACCAAGATGGCGTACGTGACCACGAAGAGGCAGATGAGACAGCCGCAGCGTCGAGAGGCCGCTGCGCTGTGCGGGGCCTCATGGGAGCCGCTGGCGTCGGGGTCCGCGTCCTCGATGGGATCGTTGTCGAGGCCAGCCTGCCAGTGGTCGACGGGGCTGGAGTTGGAGTCAGTCGAGTTAGCTCGGCGGACAAGGGTGCGGGACGGGGTCCTGCCACCTGAGGTCTGAAGACGCCCAGGTCCAGCCAGTGCTGCAGCGGGGCTGAAGCCGCCACTGCGCGGGCTGGTGGGAGCTGGCGGTGCGGTGGCATGGCCTGGCTCGTCGGCGGCGGTGGCACCTTCGGCGTCGCTGAGCTGTGCGCTGGGGTCGGCCTGGGCCGAGTTGTTGGGCGCACTGCTGCGCGACCGGGAGCGCCCTGTGTGGGGATCGCTGTCACGGTCGCGCTGGGCAGCGTCACTTGGCGGTGGCGTGCCGTCGGGGTCCTGGGTTTCCGTGTCGTGGATGGAGTCGTTCTGGCTATCGTCCGACACGTGGAACGAGTCCAGGGATATGTTGCTGATATCGCTGGCAGCTGCGTGCTGGAGCAGAAGCGGTTCAGCGTCGGCCGCGGGCTGGTCACACGTGGCGTTTTGGGCGGGGGGGCCAGCGGGCGGTGGTAGGTTTAGCGGTTCCATCGGTGCCGCGGCGAGCTCCGCCTCGACAAGCGGCTGCAGGTCTGGCGGGTGGTGCGGGATCGCATCCACGAGATACGCCAGGGCGTCTTGGTCGGGCGGAGGGAGGCCTCTTGGCAGCAAGGCGTGGGCCCGTGAGAGGTATGGCGGCAGTGGTGCCGCGAAAGCCTCAGGGCCGACGAGCTGGGCACGAGCGCCCTGGTATTCCAGAAGGAGGCCAAGGTAGCGGGTGGGGTACTCGTGGCTGCCCTGAATACGAGTGAGGTTGCGGTTGGTGCGCTGTCTGTCGGGGCCCGCTCTGTGCCAGATGTCCTCGCACATGTCGACCGCGGTGCGGTGGCGCAGGGCGTCGTTTTTCTCCACGGAGTCCTCCTGGAAAAGGTGGTCGTGCTGTGGCAGATGGAGCGTCGCCAGGACGTGCGGGACGCAGTCCTCGAGCCATGCACAGTAAACGTCCTGATGGTCCTCCCCTGGTGCCCACGCCGCGGCGCACGGGATGAGCCGTGCTCGGATGTTCATCAGGTGCCAGAAGGCGGGGTCCTCATCAGGTTCACCCCTGGCGCACAGAGGGGAAGCGGGACTCTCTGTGTTGCTGGTAGTCAGGCCGTGTGCGTGGGTGCTAAGCACGGCCATATTTAGCAGCCCACATAGCGCGTTGGGCTCCACGGTGATGCACAGGTAGGGCACGAGGAGCCAGATGGCTCGCAGCGAGGCGCCTGTGGTCTGTGGGGGCCACGGTGGAGCCGTCTGCGGCGCTGGCTCATCGGCGCGGTTTCCAGCGTGGCACGACCCACCGCTGTCAGTAATGTCGAAGCTGTCAGGTCGGCACGCTGTGGGGGTGCGACACTCTGGAGGGTACACGGTGCGACGTACGGCGGCAGGCGTCGTGGTCGGTGGTAACTCTCGCAGGTGGTCGTGCGCGGCGTGCGTTGCCTCATGCGGGGGCGGTGGCAGCCAGGGCACTGCAGCGGGGCTGAAGCCGCCACTGCGTGCCTGGGCCTTGCCAGCGGCCCTGTCGAGGATATGCTGCACGACGGTCGAGGACAAGCTGAAGACAGGGTGCCATCGAGGATATGCTGTACGACGGTCGACCGCAGGCGTCGTATTGAGTGATGGTAGCCCTCGTAGCTGAACTTGCATTCGGTGCGAGGCGTGGCCGGAGGACGCAGGAGTCAGCTCAGCTGCGGCAAAATCGGCGGTCGACTGCGATGCATGTGTCGTAGTTGACGAGGGCGTGCTCGTAGGAGACGCGCTGGTGCTCACAATCTGACTATTCCTCCGCCCGGGCGTCCGCCCGGGCACCCGGACACCCGGGCGCCGGCCCGGACACCCGGACACCCGGGCACCCGGGCACCCGGACACCCGGACACCCGGACACCCGGACACCCGGACATGCACCCGGGCACCCGGACGCCCGGACGCCCGGACACACGGGCACCCGGGCACCCGGACACCCGGACACCCGGACACCGGGGCACCCGGGCACCCGGACACCCGGACACCCATGCACCCGGACGCCCGGACACCCGGACACCCGGACACCCGGACACCCGGGACACCCGGGCACACCTGGGCACCCGGACACCAGGACACCCGGACACCCGGGCACCCGGACACCCGGACGCCCGGCCACCCGGGACACCGGACACCCGGCACCCGGACGCCCCGCCCGGACGCCCCGGACACACCGGACACCCGGACACCCACCCGGCACCGTCACCCGGACACCCGGACACCCGGACACCGGGGCACCCAGACGCCCGACGCCCGGACGCCCGGACGCCCGGGCCCCCGGACGCCCGGACGCGCGGACGCCCAGACGCCCGGACACCCGGACGCCCGGACACCCACTTACCCGGGCACCCGGGCACCCGGGCACCCGGACACCCGGGCACCCGGACGCCCGGACGCCCGGACACCCAGGCGGCACCCGGGCACCCGGGCACCCGGACGCCCTAACACCCGGGCGTCCGGGCTCCGGGCACCCGGACACCCCGACACCGGGTGCCAGGGTGTAGGTCTGGGCCCAGACCTACACCCTGGCACCCGGGCACCCAGGCACCCGGCCGGGCACGGGGAATATCCAGACGAAGATGTGGGCGAAGGAGGAGGAGGAGGAAGAGGAGGAGGAGGAGGAGGAAAACGGACAGACATAATAGCCTCCGCGGATGTCTGGAGCGTCTGGGGGGCATCTTGGGTGCTTCGGGGATCCTCCTGACGCCTCTTGGGGGCCTCTTGGAGGTCTCTTGGGAGCCTTTTGGAGGCTTCTTGGGCGCCTCTTGGGGTTCTCTTGGAGCGCTCTTGGGAGCTTTAGGGGCGCTCTCCCCGAGAGAAATACTGTCGGTTTCGATCCCGTCATTGAGTATAGCAATGGTATCAGCACGAGTAGTACCACTTTAAACACCACTCGTAGTAGTCCAGGCAGTGGAGCAGCACTCCCGCCGCGAAAACAACGTCGTCGTCGCCGCCGCCGCCACCGCCGCCGCCACCGCCGCCGCCGTCGCGTCGTCGTCGTCGTCGTCGTCGTCGTCGTCGTCGTCGTCGTCGTCGTCGTCGTCGTCGTCGTCGTCGTCGTCGTCGTCGTCGTCCTCGTCGTCCTCGTCGTCGTCGTCGTCGTCGTCCTCGTCGTCTTCGAGGATGTCAGGTTTCTGAATGTTTTGGGCCCCCGCTGGGCTTCAGTGGCGTTCCGAAGGTGCCCAGGGACTTGTGGGGACTTCCGGAGACTTCCGGCAGTCCGGCATTTTTTTGATAGTGTGCGAACCATTCGATTTCGTCCTGCTGTTCTCTCTCCGCTGCCGCCGCCGGCGCCGCTGCCGCCGCCGTCGTCGTCGTCGTCGTCGTCGTCCCGCTCGTCGTCGTCGTCGTCGTCGTCGTCGTCGTCGTCGTCGCCCCGCTCGGCCGGCCCGCCGGCCGCCTCGGCTCGCCTCGGCTCGGCTTGCGAAGGATGATGATGATGATGATCATGATGATGAGGAGAAGGAGGAGGAGGAGGAGGAGGAGGAGAGCGAGGAGCCGGGGGTGGAATTTGACGCAAGGGGAGGGCGGCGGGGAGGAGGAGGAGTGGGAGGAGGACATGGAGGAGGACGGGGAGCAGCAGGCGTTCGCAACCCGCATTTCGGGCTGCATGCCGGCGAACAGCATCCAGGGAGAAGGCGAGGGCGAGGAGCAGGAGGAGGAGGAGGATGAGGAGGAGGAGGCCCGTTTCGCGTGAGACATCCTCGGAAGTCTGGGTTCAGAGATGTCGCGACTTGAGATGATCTGGGCACCCTCGCCTCGGACATCCTCACCACTCTGGGTTCGCAAATGCGGGTCTCGAAGTGTTTCGGCTGGCTCCGCGTGAGACATCGTCGGCGCTCTGGAGTCCGATATGCTTTGACATGAGGTGATCTGGCCAATGTCGCCTGAGACATCGTCGCAATTCTGACCTCGGAGATGCCCTGCCCCATGGTGTTTCGGCCACTTTCGCCGGAGACATCCTCGCAACTCTGGGTTCCGAGACGCCCTGAGCTGAAGTGGTCAGACCATTTCCGCCAGAGACATCCTCGCAACTCTGACCTCAGAGATCTCCTGCCCCATGGTGGTCCGGCCACTGTCGCCTGAGACATCCTCGCAAGTCTCGATTCCGATATGCTTAGGGCTCAGGTGGTCAGGCCACTGTCGCCAGAGACATTCTCGCAACTCTGATCTCGGATATGCTCTCCCCCATGGTGGCTCGGCCTGTCTAGCCTGAGATCCTCGCAACTCTGGATTCCGAGATGCCCTG
>CAUYUJ010014545.1:81126-101126 GCA_963575745.1 Prorocentrum cordatum
CCTGTCTGGTTTAGTACCCTGCGGGGGGGCTGAAGCCGCCCCCGCGGGTCGCTGACGATGGGGAGGCGGAGTGGTATGCGCGGTGGGGCCAGTCGTGATGCCATGCAAGGCCGCTGAGGTCGGTCGCGTAGAGGGTTGGTGACTCGGTGGGGCGGCATGGTCGGCAGCGTGTGGTGTCGGCGGTGCGTCCTCAATGCCACCCAAACCTCGGGGGGCACTCGGGTCGTGGTCGGCGTCCTGGCGGTGACCGATATCATCGTATGTGGGCGTTAACGCTCTTGGGGGCGGCGTCGCAGTAGGGTTTGCGAGGTTTCCCGACGGGGCGGGGTTTTGGTTGGCTGGTCCGTCGTCCAAAGCATCCGATCCCCCACCGAGGCTGAAAAGGTCATCGTCCTGCTCATCAGCGTCTTGAAAAGGAACGGCGTTGTCATGTGGGTGGGCTGACGCACTCAATGGCGGAGTCGGGGGCGCCG
This sequence comes from Prorocentrum cordatum, assembly GCA_963575745.1. NCBI lineage: Eukaryota > Dinophyceae > Prorocentrales > Prorocentraceae > Prorocentrum > Prorocentrum cordatum. Next base: position 81,600 of record CAUYUJ010014545.1, read on the forward strand.
TGCGGGGGCCCGCCGGGGCAGGGTTGGCGCTGGCTGACTCGTCGCCCAGGAAGTCCAAACCTCCACCAAAGCCGAACGGGTCGTCCTCCTGTTCGTCGAATAACACCCGTTGGGCCTCGGCCCAGAGCTCGTCGGGGTTTTGTGGGATGTCTGGTCCAGCCGCGGGCGGAGCCTGGTCAGACAGCAGGGGATTTGGTTCCATTTTGTTTAGTTCTGCAGCAGTGAACCCAGCCCTGCGGTGTGGGAGAGGAAGTGTACGATGTCTCCGCTCGTAGATGGCAACGGCGACTCCATGGAGCACGGTCGCTTGGCGGTGTCGTGCTTTGGCAACTTCAACGATGTCGTCTGGAAGGTTATGAGTACGTGCCGCCGCTGTGGCGAGGGCGTCAGCCTGACGATTGAACTCCTCCGCGATGGGCCCGATGAGCCCGAGGTCGATGCCCGTGTCGCCCTGGTGGCTAGCGACTTTCTCTACGCGGAACATGTTTGGCTTGGCCATGACACATCGGTGGACCTTATCCCAGAACTCCACGTGCGTGCCCTGCGGAGGTGAGTGTCCGTCGATGATCCTTTGGAAGCCGTCGACCACCGCCTGGTTGTCCACGAAGACGTGTACGGGCCGTTCAGCACATGCCGTGAGGTGGACAATGGCGAGGGTCTCCGCAAGCTGTGCGTTCTGCGTGATGCCGTGAACGCGCGCAATGTAGTTCATGCGGTGGTCGATGCCGTAGTAGACGCCGTAGCCCGCTCTTGCAAGCAAAGGGATGGCTTGGTTGGTGCATGCACCGTCCGTGGCAGCGTAGACCCATGTCCAACCAGTGTCGTGGTCAAGGTAAGTGGTGTAGGAGTCCTGGGCTGAAGCCGAAGGATCTCCCTCAGGCGGGGGCCGCGGTATGGGTTGAGGTAGCGGGTCCCTCGCGAGGTCGGCTTGCAGATCGAGGAGGGCTGGGTCCTCATCGAAGAGCCCGCAATGTATTGTGTGCGGAGGAAGACGGGCCCACTGCTCGTCACTGATGAGGGTGGTGAGAGGGACTCTTTCACGGGCCCAGCACTTGCAGTCACGCACAGTGTGCTCATGAGTTTCCTCTTCCTCATCACAGTAACGGCAAATAGGGCTGGGATCAGCGGACGTATTTGATCGAGAACGTCGCTGTTGGGTGTGGTCCCCGCCCGACAGGTAGTTTAAGAGGAGCGCCAGCTGCCATGCGTTGCATTTGGCAGCTCATTTGGTGCGGGCGAGCCACGTGCTGGCGAAAAGGTCGAGGCCCTGTCTGACCGAAGCCAGGTGTCCAAGGTCATGACGCCGTGGCTTTATTTTTCTCAGAAAGGCTCTGCGTTGCGAGGCGCGCAGCATGTGAAGGAAGGCGTTTTGGGGGAGGTTCAGCCAGCTGATCTGACAGCCCCAGTCGTCATACATGGTGCCAAATGTGGGCCAAGTCCAACGGAGCTGCTGAAGCGTCTGAACAAGTCGTCCAACAGGTCCTCCGCCAAAAAGGGTCTGGACATGGTGTTGGAGATCCCTGACGAGGCCGCAAAGAGTGGCGTCGCGGTTGACCTGTCGCCGCAGGCACAGGAAGACTTCACGCTGCATGATGGCGCCAATCTCCAGGGCGTGCCCTGGGACGCACACGGCCATGAGAGTCCAAAACTCGACCCACCTGTTTCCCTTGGGGCGGATAGCCGCCTTAAGGGCATGGTTGTAGGCAGTTTTGACGGGGCCTGATGGGGCTTGGATGTCAGTGCCCGCGGTACAGACGCTGGCAGCAAGGGAGCGGGCGTGCCGCGCCTTAATACGCATCGGAGATGGGAGCTTGCCAATACGCGGCAGGCGACTAGTCGCCCTGCGAACACGGGCGTCAGCGGTGGCCGTGAGGTTGAGCGCGGCTTTATTTTTTTGGTGGCTTTTGTTTTTTTTGGCTTTAATGGTTTGGAAGCCGGCGCTGCCTCGGCGTTGATTAATTCCGACGAGCTGAAGGAGTCGCCACGCGTAAGGGCCGTTCCGCCACGGTGAGCTGGGTAACGGTCGGTGTGAAGCCGTCAGTAAGCGCCAACCCGACACTTTTTTTTTTTTTCTTTTTTTTTTTTGTTTTTTTCTTTTTTTTTTTTTTTTTTCTTTTTTTTTTTTATTTTTTTTTTTTTTCTTTTTTTTTTATTTTTTTGTTTTTTTTTTTTTTTTTTGTCCCGCCACTTTTCCAGGATGAATGCGTTGACCAGAAAATCGATCAAACTTGGCGGTTTCATCAAGAGATTTCTGCAACTCGGGCGCGGTGTGGGTAGTGAGTTGCTTTGTTGTTGTTTGTGCCTCTTTTTTTCATGTTGTGTGTCTTTCTTCTGTTTATTTTTTCTTATTTTTTCTCTTTTTTTTGTGTTCTTGTGTTTTTTTTTTTTTTTTGTTTTCTTTTTTTTTTTTTTTTTTTTTGTTTTTTTTTCTTTTTTTTGTTTTTTGTTTTTTCTTTTTGTTTTGTATGTTTTTTTTTTTTTTTTTGTCGTTATTCTGTTTGATGTTTCTTTTTTCTCTTTTTGTTTTGTTTTTTGTCGTCAACAAAAGTAGTGCTGAGTGACCGCGGCACGTAACGATGCTGTCTCTTGGTCCAGACGCACATGAGCAGCTTAATGTCGTCCAGTGACCAAGAGCTTCCCTGGAGGTGACCGTTTGTCCTGGCCAGTTCCTTAGAGTACGCACCGTTCATGCGGATGTAACGTTTGTGGCGCCTGTAGAAGTTTCTGCGGACAGTAACGATGTCTTGGGGACACCCCGCGTGAAGCGCGAGGTTTAGGCATATGTCCGTGATGAGATAGTCGAAACACTTCTGACGGTCCAGGGCAGCTCCAGCCAAGGGAAGGAGAAGGGCTCTGGCGTGTTCGATGCGAAGGGCGAGAGAAGTGCTGACGTCCCCAATGGTAGCCTTGGGAACAGCGCCAAAACTCGTGGCGTGGGTCCATCCTTTCCGCCAGTCCGTGAGGCTGCGGTAAGCTGGTGCTTCCCACGCGTACATCCAAACGGAAAGCACCGAGAGAAGTCGTTGGTCCGGTGGGAGTTCGCCTCGGCCTTTTCGGAGGCACGGGTTTGGGACGTGGAGGAGGGGTTCTGGGATGGTGCCAGTGCGTTGCATAGCTCGTAGAACGCTGGCGAAGAGGCGAAGAATGTCGTCGGGAAGCTCCTTTGCCTCCGTAGTAGTCCAACCGTCCAGACCCCCCGCGCGTCTCGGTGAACGGGTGCGAATGAAGTGGATGAGTTGGTCGTCGGTGAGGTGGAAAGGGGTAGCTGGTGATGGCGGAGGCAGCTCCTGTCGGTACTCGTCGTAGAAGTCGGCCCACGTCGGCATGGCTTCGGCATCATGTCCCGCACGTGCGCGGTACCTGCCCAAGTTGGGCTCCCAGGTGTCGACCATGAGCTTCAGCATGTCCTTGATGTTAGCAACAATGGCGTTGGCAGGGAGGATGTCGGGGACTTGCGCAGGTGGTGGTTCACGGGTGTGGTCTTCGTCGCTGTCCGTGTCGGGCGAACTACCGTCGCCGGGGCTGAAGCCGCCAGCTTCGGTGTCAGCGTCGCTGTCGTCCGTGCAAGCTTCGTCAAGTTTGAAGGCGTTGGTGTCGCAGTGGAATTGCGTATCGTCAGGAGTGGTAGGTGTGCGGAGATACGCCGTGGGCGAGCTATCAGCAGCTCGTGCGTATATGGCCGCCTTTCGCCCGCTTGGCTCACGGACGCCCTCGGCCCATATCCTGATGCGTTCCGCCTTGGCACGGTTCGCGCGTCGCGCAGCTCTAAGTCGAGATGTTGGATCAAAACGTCAAGGTGCTCCCCGTGCGGCACTGGCTCGTCTGGGGCCCAGGCCTCGGGGAATTCCAGGAGAACCGTGGGGCGCAGCTTGCGGCATAAGAGGCGGGCCGCGGCCCACGTGCAGTCGATGCGCTGCGCGAGGTACGGCGGGATAGCACGGCAATCTAGATGGTGGTGCTGTCCGATGAAACGGAGCTCGCAGAGTTGCCGAAGGAGCTTGCGCAGTCGGTTCATGTGAATCGTGGAAGCTCCGTAGGTGGGGAACGCGCGGGGGACAACCGGTCGATCCTCGAACGTAGGCGTGAGCCCGTGCATGGTGGGGGCTTCTTTTTTGGGTGGTGGGGCGGTGGAGGTGGCAGATCGCGTAGACGGGTGAGATGGTACTCATGACTGGCCTCGTTAGCCAGGGTGAACATGCGCTCCACGTCGTCTCGTGCGTCGGCCTGCTCCATGCGGTCCTGGTGCCGCCCAGCGATGAGGGTCCCAAGTGCTTGCAGCTCGTGCCCCTCATGAACTCCATCGTCGGGCGGGTAGGGCGTAGGGGCAAGAAGACGTCGGGCCGTATGTCGAGGCGACTGAGGTCAAGCGTGACCTGCAGGCCAACGTGAGACTTCGCAGGCAAGTCGCGAAGGTAGCAGAAGTCGGTGACAAGGGATCGCGCCGCCTGGTTGGCAATGATATAATCGATGCGCGAAGTGCGGGGGCACTTGGTGACGTGGTCCCAATCAGGGATATTGCCATAGGTGTGCATGGTGTGATCTGGTGTGCCCTCAGCGACGTTGGACCATCCGTGCTGCAACATGTGCAGAAGGTGTGGATTGTCGTAAATGTTCGTGTTGGCGTCCATGCAGATGAAGTAGGGTGCTGAGCCGACCCTAGCGGCGGCACAGTCAGCGAGCCGAAAGAGAGCTGTGCTGTCTCCTCCAGCAATCCCGTAAAGGCTCGCTATGTAGATCCCCGCGGGCCCATGGTTATTTCGTCGCCGCCTACGGCGGTGTTGAGTACAGAGTGGGAGAAAGACCTCATGCCATCTTTTCTTGGCCTTGAGGGCGGCGATACAGGGCGCATTGTCGTCGACAGTGGAGTCGACGATGGCATCCTTAGAGAGAATGGCGACCCCTCCCGAGGCGCCAGTGTTGCCCACTACGGTGTGATCAGTGCCGCCGTGGGCAGCTCTGCGCTGGGCTCGCGCCAGATCAAGGTCAGGCCCAAGACTGGCGTGGTATCCACCGTGGAGAGGATTGGCGGCGCTGGTAGCGATGGCTTGCCTAGTCGGCTTGGCATGTCGGGTCTCCTGCAGTGCTATGACAGCGGCGTTGTGGTCGACACCAAGGGCGGTGATGGTTGGCCAGTTCGCTTAGAGACTGGTGATGTTAAGGCTGACGAGGTGTATGGAGCGACCTGGCCCGTCTCCATCGGTGGAACTGGGGTTTGCGCGCCCCGCACGGTGAAGGTCAGCTTGGCCCTCGCCCCAGTAGGAGGCTTGGCCACAGTAGGAGCTCATGGCGTTACTATGGGCTAGCTTGATCGGGGCTGAAGCCGCCGTCAGGCCAACCATATAGGCGGGACACGGTCGGCACTGCGCCAGGGGGGGGTCATAAATATTAGTAAAAATGTCACGAAAATTCCTCCTCACTCCTGTACTATAGAGGACGAGGGGAGGAGAAGTGAGACGGCAGCAGTGGGAGAGGGAGGCGACTCCTCGATCCATCCTGCCGAACACAAAGACAAAAACGAGACAGCGGCGGCGGCCAGGCGCGGCGGCGGCACAACGCACGCGCATGTACTGCGCACGCGCCACCGATGGTCCCTCCTGCGGTGACACGCCCGCCCCGTCAGTGTCTTGATGAGCAGCATCTGGTGGAACGGCTCCAGCAGCACGATCGGAGGCCTGACGCTGGGCCTCGTCCATGCCCGCTGCCGTGAGGCCCACGTTGCGGACAGGGCTGATTCCCCGCGGGGCCGAAGCTGCCGCGGCAGCAGCCGAGGTGGCGGGGGCACCGCCCCGACTCTGAGGTGAGAGCGGTGAGCCCCCGCCAAAACCCGCCACAAGGTTCTTGACACGGTACTTGTTCTTGAACGGGTCGAAGGTTGGCGCCTCGTCGATGGGGACGATCACGCGGGTGGGCAGCTGCGGCTCGTGGTACGTGGACGGCGTCGGCTCGAGGTCGACCTGGCTGGGGTCGATGACGCTGGCTCCGAAGCGTGGCACCACTTCGGGGGGTCGGCCATCGGCCTGAGTCTCGCGAGGCGGCGAGCTCGTGGAGCTCCCTGGGGCCTTGCGTGAACTGTGGCGGCTGCAGGTCCTGCTGCGCGGGACGCGCCCGCCCGTGTGACGGTCGCGTGGCGAAGTCGCCTGGGCATTAGCGCGCTCAGAATTCGCCCTGCTCGGGGATCGGATCGGCGCCGCGCAGGGTGATGGGCTGGGCTGGCGAGAGGCGCTTGTGCCGTCTTCCGCCGTGGCTGTGGCCTGGTCGGGGTCGGCCGCGTCTGGGCGGGGGCTGACGTGGTGGGCGCTTCCCTCGCTGTGCCTCGGGGAGGCGCTGCGATGCGCCTGGATGCGCGTGAGGACGAGCGGGGTGAGCGGCTGCCTCTCCCGCACAGGTGGGGCAGGTTTTGCCTGGGCAGGGCGCAGTGCTGCAGCTACGTTTGGCGGGGGCGCGTGCTGGCGAGGTTGCCAAGCGCGCACGTTCGCATCACGCCATCCTTCGGGGCGCCCAGCCCTGCCACGGTTTGTTGCAGCCCCCTGGGCTGAAGCCGCAGGGGTTATCACTGCAGGCTGGTTGCGGGAGGGGCCCTCATGTCGGCCTGAGTAAAGGCCCCAGGCGCGCGTGGACCCTGGCACTGGCGAGGTGGCCCTTAGGGCATGTAGGGGTGCACGCGAGTAGCCGATGGCCGCTGGGTGAACCCTGGCGTTTGGGGCTTGGCCGTAGCTGGAGGCGGCTGCTCCAGCAGCCGCAGGCATGGCACCTATGGGACCACGGTGGTAGGCGGCAACCCCGTCGTAGGCCGTGTTACCGCCTGTCGGGACTCGCGCAGGGGAGCGGTAGCGTGGTGTGCCCTGCTGTCCTGCGTCGCGTTGGTCCCGCTGCTGATTGCGCTGCTGGTGCTGTTGGTGACGCTGCCAGTCGGCTCTCGAGAGGGGACGGGTGTCGGGGAGGATGGTGGGCACGTCGGGCCGCTGCCAGCCCCGATAGACGTGCTCGAAGGCGTGGTCAGGGTAGGTCCCCCCTACGGGTGAGTATCGTCGCACATGATCCGTGTAGTCGATGTTCTGCGGCTCTGAGATCGCCGTAATGTTGATGGCCCGCTGGTGCGCTGGTCCATAGAAGCAGAAACTACCACGGTTGCTGCGGTCGTGGTTTAGCTCAGCTTCGGTCGTGGCACGGCTCACCATGGCGTCACAGAGTCGCATATCGTAGTCGAGAGCTTGAGGCCCAGGACCACCCTCGGCGTCCCAGTACAGTACCACATCTCGCCAGCGGGTGCGGGTCATGTGGTTGCGCTCGGCGATCAACTCGCAGACGGTCCTGACCGTGACACGATCCCTGTACATGTTGGTAATGGCTAGGGAGAAGGGTCGGCGGACCGTCTTGTTGAAAGTGAGTTCCTCCTTGAGGGCCTGATGGGGGCTGAAGAGCACATGGCCTTCCCTCCAAAGCGGTTGGTCGGGGGAAGGTTCTTCGGGCATCCCCGTTCCTGTGAATCCAGGTGGCCGCGTTGTGCCGTCAGGCAATCCCTGCCTGGGGACACGCCGCGGCTGAGGTGGGAGGTACCATTGGCCCTGGTAGCCAACTTGCCCTGGTTGTGGAGGTTCTCCCCCGGGGCCTGAAGGCGCTCGGGGGGGTTCCTTGAGGTCGTGGAGGGCTGGCGCGTTGCCGAATTGGCGGGCAAGGATGTGCGGCGGCATCCCTGTGGCACGGACGTCGAGCTGGTTGCGTGGCCTGGGGGGGTGGGGACACCTGCTGGACAGGCAGCATGTGTCGGAGTCCCTCTTATTGGTGCTGTATGCACACGTCCAACTGTTGCACGAGTAGTCCGTGGACCAGTCCATAGGTGTACGCAGTCCGCTGCGGCCGCAGTCTGGGCACGTTGGTTGGCACGAGGTGCCAAGCTGTGTGTTGCGGCGAGCCGCGCAATATTGGCAGCATTGGAATCGACACTGTAGGCAAGACCAGCGTCCTGGTAAGGGCGGTAGCGCATGCTCGTTTGCGCCTGGGTCGTCTGGGTGGGGTCTCGGGCGATCCCACAAGGGCCAGACGTCAGCAAACCAGGATTGGCCTGTAGTGCGGACTACCTCGGCGGGGGGGCGTGCGTCCTCGGCATGGCACCTGATCCACTGGGGCCCCATATCCGCTGGTACCATGACGGTGCGCCAGGAGTCGTTCGCTTTGACGTGTTCTTTTTTTTTTTTTTTTTTTTTAAGTTTTTTTTTTATTTTTTTTTTATTTTTTTTTTCTTTTTATTTTTTTTTTTTTTTTATTTTTTTTTTCTTTTATTTTTTTTTTTAACTGTGGACTTGTGTCGGTACCCAGAGCTGTTTTTTTTTTTTCTCTTTTTTTTTTTAGTAGTGGTGTCGCCGTGATCATGATGGAGGATGACCCAGCCGTCACGCCCGTCCACCGTAGGGTCAATGACGCGGTAGCCCATGACTGTCGTCCCTCACGGTAAGTGGGCGCCATCGTGGTGATCACCAGGGTCGAGCCAGACCTCGATGCCAGGGGCGTTGACACGGGACCGCACATCACGCACGTGGTAGGCGAGGACGTGGTAGGCAGTCGGCCTTTTTTATTCCTATTTTTTTTTTTTTTTTTTCTTTTTTTTCTTTTTTTCTTTTTTTTACTTTTTATTTTTTTTTTCTTTCCTTCTTTTTTTTCATTTTTTCTCTTTTTCTTTTTTTTCTTTTTCTTTTTTTTTTCTTTTTTTTTTTTTTTTTTTTATCCGTTTGTTTTTTTCCTTTCCATTTTCTTTTGTTTTTTTTTTTTCTTCCATCCTCCTCCGTCACAATGTGCTCCCACGTCTCGAGGCCGCTGTTGTCGGAGGTGGAGTTCCCGTCGCTCTGTCGTGACGAGCGAGAGGCAGATCGTCGCGCACGGGCGCGGCCTCGGGCGAGGGCGGCGGCCGCGATGATGAGGGATGGCGTACGGCGTTCGTCGACTCCAGATGACGTCGATGAGGGGTCTGGACTGTGGGCTAAGGCTGTGCCTGACTTGTGCGTGCGTGGTGGGTCCGACGCGGCCCCAGGGCTGGAGCCGCTGGGGCGCGACCCGTGTGCGTCAGGGTGCCCCCGCACGGGGACAGCTTGCAAGCCCGTGTACACCAGGTCGATGAGTGGTTTCGGGTCCAGCTGAAGTATGTGGAGCGAAACGCGTGGTCGAGGCTGATTAGGGTCGTCCCTGGTGGCTGCTTCCGTGTCGTAGTGCTGTTTGGCCCATGCTCGCGCCGCTTCTGGCGAGTATAGCGCCTGCGGTGGTGGCCATGCTGCCGCGATGGTTGATCTGCGCCTAGTGCTAGCTTCCTGGTCGTGAGCTTCAGCCGCCTCACGGAGATCTGAATGATCGTAGCCAGCAATGTGGAGGGCGTGCGCGCAGTCACCCATGCCATAGGCGTGTGGAAGGGCACGGCACCTGGAAGCAGCTTCTGTGGGGGCACACCAGTCCATGCGGATGAGGAGGCTCAGGACCCGAGGGTAATTGAGGCGCGCTCCGTGAGCCTCCCCTTTCACGTAGTTGTGCCTGTTTTCCCCGCGCGGTGGTTGGGTGGCTTCGCACATCCAGAGTGCGATGGGTCCCCACGCGAGGGTGTCGTCTTCGAGACTGTAGGGCGGGTGGGCGGTATCGCGTACCACGCGGCCAGCGAAGGGTGCACGCTCACGTACGTGCGGCCAACGTTGGTGCCAGTTCGACCCTTCGTTTCACGGCGGGGGCCTGGCAAGAGGTGCCCTCCACAGGCAGCAAGACGGGCCGCAATGTCGCCGCGGGTCCCATGCCAGAAAACAGTGGGCGCGTCGGTGGTGGGTTGACGGAGGTCCCACGTGAGGTATGGGAAAATTGTCTCGCCCGAGTTGCCGCCCGAGTCTTCCAGCACCCAAGTGAGGCGGTTCGGTGGCCTCTGCATGATGTCCGCCCACGGCCCCAGCACTTGGAGTGTTGGGTCGTGAGTGAATCGAGGGTGGTCGTGGAGTCGTAGAGCGTCTTTGATGTCCTCAGTGGACACGCCACTGGTCCCTAGCGCGAAGCCGTTTTGGTACAGGGCGTTAAGTATGCTCTTCGGCGGCTCGGGGACCGCTGGGTCACGCTGGATGGTGTTGCGTGAATTGCGTGTCGGTGGCTTGAGGGCAGTGTAAGGCGTACCAGGGCCTGAAGGCGCCTGGGGCCTGTCAGGTGATGCATAGCGTGCCCGCCGTCGCGGTGGTTGGGTGTCCGCGTCGGGGGAGGAACCACGAGCGTCAGCATGTCGGAAGATGGACCACGGGCTGCCATGGGTGCGTTCTCTCGTTTCCCTTGGCTCGGTGTCGCTACCGTGTGCTGTGGCATCCTCGTTGGTCGGTAGGTTACCGAATGTCGTACCGTTCTTGGAGCCGTCTCGTGGCGTCGGGCTGGTCGATCTTGGTGTGACAGACGAGGCTCGCGATACGGCGGCTGTGACTTCTGCGATGGCGGCGGTGGTGGCGGTGGTGACGTCGGCGACTGCGGCGGCAACAGCTGCGGCGTAGTGTTCCTGTAGCAGCGGGTGTCGGAGTGCGTGCACCTGCTGGTCGTCGTGTTCGTCGGCGAGCGTGCACGGCATTTTGTGTGTGCCTCGTCCTTCGGCTTCCTGCTCGGTTGGCAACAGCGGAGGCACCAGTGGGCAGTGGATGAGTCCAGGGCCCGCGCACATATGCGGGCGCCTACGTGTCCGACAGCTCCCTGGGCAAGGAGTTTGGCACCGACGAGAAGAAGACCACACACAACTCCACCCGGGGGCGAGGCCCCCTTTTTTTTTTCTTTTGTTTTTTTTTTTTTTTTTATTTTTTTTTTGTTTTTTTTTTTTTAGTTTAGTTTTCTTTTTTTTTTAGTTTTAGCTTTCATTTAGCTTTTTTTTAGCTTTTTATAGCTTTTTAGCTTTTTTAATTTTTTCTTAGTTCTTATTCTAGCTCTTCTTTCTTCTAGTTTTTATTTATTTTTTAGCTTGCCGCTGGCCCATTTAAGGACGCCCCCGAAGCCGCTCCCGACTGCAGTGGCTCCGCCCGAGACACCATATCTGAGTTTGTCGCTGGTCCATTTGAGAGTGGCCCTCAATGTGGACGTGACATAGTATGTCGTTTTGCGTCGGAATATAGTGGACACCGATGGGCCTGGTGCCGTCGCTTGGCGTCGTCGTCGTTGTCGGTAGCTGGGGTCTCGGCTCGGGGTCGGCAAGTATCCATCGATCTGGTCCTTGTACGGCATTGCTATCGCGATGGCGTACGTGGCCACCAGGAGGCAGATGAGGCAACCACAATGTCGTGATGCCGCTAAGCTGTGCTGGGGCTCGTGGGGACCGCTGGCATCTGGGTGTTCATCATCGATGGGGTCGTTGTCGATGTCGGCCTGCCAGTGGTCGATGGCACTGGGGTTGGAGTCAGTCACGTTGTCACCTCCTGCGGTCTGGGGATGTACAGGTCTAGCCAGTGGTGCAGCGGGGCTGAAGCCGCCACTGCACGGCCTGGCATGAGCTGGCGAAGCAGTGGAATGGCTAGTCACATCAGCGGCAGTGACGACTTCAGCGTCGTTAGGCCGCGCAGAAGGGTCGGCCTGATCTGAGGTGTGGGGCGCACTGCGTTGCCACGGGGCGAGCCCAGAGTGAGGCTCACTGTCGCGGTCGCGCTGAGCCGAGTCGCCTGATGGTATCGTGCCGTCTCGATCTTGGATATCGATGTCGTCCTGGCTATCCTCCGACGCGTGGAACGAGTCCATGGATGTATTGCCGATATCGCTGGCCGCGATGTGCTGGAGCAGCCATGATACGGGATCTTCTGCGGCCTGATCGGTGCCGTCCGTCGGCGCCGCAGCGAGCTCCGCCTCGACGAGCGGCAGCATGTCTGGCGGTTGTTGCAGGATAACATCAGCGAGGTACGCCATGGCGTCATGGTCGGGAGGAGGGAGACCTCTTGGTAGCAGAGCATGGGCCCGTGAGAGGTATGGCGGCAAAGGTGCCGTGAAAGCCTCAGGGCCAACGAGCGTGGCACGAGCGCCCTGGTACTCCAGAAGGAGGCCGAAATAGCGGGTGGCGTACTCGCGGCTGCTCTGGATCCGAGTGAGGTTGCGGTTGATGCGCTGCCTGTCGGGGCCCGCTCTGTGCCAGATGTCCTCGCACATGTCGACCGCGGTGCGATGACGCAGGGCGTCGGTGGTGTCCTCGGACGCCTCAAGGAAGAGGTGATCGTACTGTGGCAGATGGAGCGTCGCCAGGATGTACGGGACGCAGTCCTCGAGCCATGCCCAGAACATGTCCTGGTTTTCCTCACCTGGTGCCCACGCCGCAGCACACGGTATGAGCCGGGCGCGGATCATCATCAGGTGCCAGAAAGCAGGGTCTTCCTCGGGTTCGCCCCTATCTCGCATGGGAGTGGTGGGACCCGTAGGGCAATAGCGGGGCACAGCTGCGGGGCTGAAGCCGCCACTGTGTGCCTGGCCAATACTGCACGGACTCGCGGCAGCGGTGCCGTTGACGATCGGGTCCAAGATGGTGCAGTGATCGTACTTGTAGATGCTGTCATCGTAGAGGTAGAAAAGGGACGCACGTTCGACGTGCTGCAGAAGAAACCCACCTCCATGCTGGGGCGCACCGCCTGAAGACGGGTGTGCTCCAGCGAGCGAGGGGAGGGCCAGGCTGAAAGCAAATCGCCACATGATGGCGAGGCCTGGCAGGCGGCGCGAGCGATGAGCCAAAAGCTGCATGTCAGCACGCATCTTTAGGTACCCCTGCATGCTCATGTACATTGCAACAAACACTCCCACAGCAAGATGACAGGTGTCCCTACACCAGGTAGCTTGCTCGTGCTGCTGCCAAAAATGACATGATATAGCAAGGAGGAAGTACGGCGAGAAGTGAGAAGGGATGCCTCTGAAGGCGCTTCCTCGGAGGGCTGAGGCGGGCCCTCTGAGGCACCTTCAAAAGGGTTCCTGTGTGGCCCGCCCTTTGTCTTTGCCTTTGTCAGCCCCTGGGGGCCCCGTCCCTGGGGTGACCTGGCCTGGCTGGTCGATCCACCCGCAGACAGCCACGGGATCGGCAACTGGTGCAGTTTCCTCCTTTTTGGTATCGAGGGTGGCCACCTGGGGCAGGTGGATAGTACCCCCCGTGAGGTGCCCGAGGAGGGCCTGGATGTCGCCGCGCAGTGCAGCAGCTTCGGTAGTTGCCGTCTGTTGCTGAGTGACGACGGTGGCAAGCCCTCGTTCCAAGCCTGTAACGTGCTCCGTGAGTGTGGCCTGGGATGAGAGAACGCCCGCAAGCTGGACCTGCATGTTGTCCACCGTGGTGGCAAGCAGCTCGTGCTGTTGTTCCATGTGTTGGATGCGGGTCGTAGCGGCATCTGACAGTTTAGGGGCCGTAGCGAAGCGTTCGCCGAGAGTGTTCGGTTCGCGCGATGCCACGCTGAATTCATCCTCTGATGAGAGGATCTCGACGTCGCCTGGTACCTCAGCGGCTGCGTCAGCGTGCCCTTCCGTGTGGCCCCCACCTTCGGCCGCCCCCGTGCCAGGTTGCGGGTCATGCCCGTCCCCACCTGGTCCTTGGACGGCCGTCTGCTCGGCAGCTCCATCCGTGCCGTGCGGGGGTGCAGAGGAGCTGCGGCCTGGAGCGCCGGGTGATCTTGCGTGCGGCGTGGCGTCGCGTTTCCCGCTGGAGGATCGGTGGCGCTTGGCTAAAGGCTCCTCCTTGGGGATCGGGAGCGGTGCGACGCCCTTACCTTTGGGCGTGGCAGTCATGAGGTCGTGGAGGTAGGGGCTTTGGGCCGCTTTGGTTAAGAGTGTGCCCGTGGCGGGGCTGAAGCCGCCACCACGGGCGGGCGGCGTCACAGGCTCTGTGATAGTGGTAGGGGTGACAATGTTAACGTTGTCCCTCTTCGGCACGACCTCAGCCAACGGGGCCTCGGTGATGCTCCACGGGATGGGGCACCCTGCGACCTGTACCGTATATGTGGGTGGGGGACGATGAGCGCGCACTAAGGCAAACTGCGCCGAAGTGGCTGGGTCCCAGGCGGTGTGGTAGACCTCACAGTCCCATTTGACGGACGGGCCCGTGAGAGTCTTGGCAAGCTGAGTCAGCGTGGCATGGCGTGCCGCAATGCCCGTGATGCGGTATCGCGTCTTGGCGAGAGTGGCTTCGCAGCCACGGATGCTGACGGCAGCGGCCTTGGCGGCGTCTGACCCACGTGCAACACGGATCCCCAATAAGCCTGACTTGCCGTGCCTGACGACTCCTAGGGCTTTGAAGTCCACCGACTTCTGGAACGCCTCTGCCATCGTGATGGGCTGGTCCTCGGGAAACCACACGGTCTGGTACTTGTCTGCCGTGGGCTCGTCCGCACCTACGTTGCTGAGGTCGTAGGTGGCGCCGAGTTGCCCCGAACCCGCCAAGACCTTGTCAACTGCTTGAAGACTGACGCCGAAAGTGGCAGCCAGGGACCTTTTTCCGACGCCAGATCCATACCTGCCTAGACTTTTGCAGGGTTCGAGGATAGTGACGGCTTTAAAGTTGCCGTGGAAAAGGGCCTTGAAGGTGTCCTGGAGCTGACTGTCGAGCTCCTGGCGGCGAGCGTCTTTCTTAGACTCCCTGTGCTTTTGGTTTTGACGCGCCTTGTCCTGTGGAGCGGAATCACCTCGGAAAGGACCCTTGGCGCGTGGACCACCGTTCACGGGGGCGCCTCCCGAAAACTGATCCTCGAAGGCCTGATGCATGGAGGGGACTGCGGCGATGGCTTCGGTTTCATGTATGGTCACCCGAATCCAGCATACGTGGTCGGCAGGATCATTGGTGGCGACGGCTACTTTTTCCGTGCAGGCGACTTCCTTGGTGCCCAGCTGGTACACGGTCACGAGGACGTGCGTGTGAACCACATTGGGCGCCTTGGGGTGGCGCTTCAGCACGGGAACGGCGAGCTCGGTGCCGACGTAGTTGTCGTTTTTTGGGCCCATGACAGCGATCGCGAGCTGACCCGTGGTACGCTTACCCTGCTCGAGATGGTGCTGCAGCAGCCGCTCGCCACTCTCGTAGTCGTGGAGGCTGATGCTGGGCTTGTACGTCTTGCCGTCGTCGAGTGATGTGGGTTCGGCCAGGACTGGGACCTTCCAGTAGGCCGGGTCCAAGGCAATAAATTTGGCGTCCGCAGCCTGAAGACGTGCGGACGCAGCTGGTGGATAGGATGTGTCACCACCATTGCGCTTAGGCTTGCTGCGCTGGTGGTGATCCAGCGTGTAGCTGAACTGGTTGGCGGCACACATGCGAATCAAGGCACTGCCGAGCTTCTTGGTGTTGGTCTTGTGCATGTCGTACGTGGCCTGCAGCTCGTCCGCGTTCAGCTCGGCGAGCCCGTTGTATGCGGCTGTGGGGCGGTCAGACCCCGCTTGCTTGCAGGCTGCAATGCAGTCCTGTTTGCGTTGGAGGAGGGATCCTTCAGCTGCAGGACGTGAGCTCGGCGGCTGCTTGGAAGAGCGACGGCGCTCCGGCTTGGCGGGGGCCATTGCGGCGGGCGCTCTGGTGGGAGGGGGGGTGGGACGCAAATCAGTACCGCGCTGCTGGCGCGGTTCCGGTCTCGCGAGGCCTGGAGTCGGGACTCCAGAGCGGGGCGCTTCGCGTCGCGGCTACGCTATGAGTGCAGGGCACTCTCGAGCCGAGACTAGAGAGAGAGAGAGAGAGAGCGAGGGAGAGCGACAGAGAGAGCAGAAGAGTGGAGAGAGAGGGGGGGGGGGGGATAACGAGAGAGAGAGAGTATGAGGTAGAGAGAGATGAGAGAGAGAAGAGAGAGAGAGAGAGAGAGGAGAGAGAGAGAGAGAGAGAGATGAAGAGAGGGGGGAGAGGCGAGCGGAGAGAGAGCGAACGAGGAGAGAAAGAAAAAGAGAATGAGAGAGAGAAGAGAGGAGAGAGAGAGAGCGATGAGAGAGGAGAGAGATGAGAGAGAGAGAGAGAGAAGCGAGGGCCGAGAGAGAGAGCGGGATGAGAGAGAGCGAGAGAGAGATGAGAGCAGAGCAGAGAGAGAGAGAGAGAGCGAGGGAGAGCAGAAGACGAGCGAGATGAGAGCGAGTGATGAGCCGAGAGCGGAGGGAGAGAGAGGAGAGCGAGAGAGGAGCGACACGAGAGCGATCAGAGAGCGCGAGAGAGCAAGCTGATGAGCGAGAGAGCGAGAGCGAGCGAGAGAGGAGAGAGAGAGAGAGAAGAGAGAGAGAGAGACGAGAGAGGAGGAGAGATGATGAGAGTGGAGGAGCAGGAGAGAGCGTGAGAGCCGAGGGAAGCGAGAGAGAGAGAGAGAGAGAGATGAGAGGAGAAGAGAAGAGAACGAGAACCGTCGAGAGCGACTCGAGAGAGAGAGAGAGAAAGATGAGAGGAGAGAGAGAGATAGAGAGAGAGAGAGAGGAGAAGAGAAGAGAAGAGAGAGAGCGAGAGAGAGAGAGAGGGAGAGTGAGAGAGAGAGGAGAGAGCAGAGAGAGAATAGAGAGAAGAGAGAGAGGAGAGAGAGAGAGAGAGAGAGAGAGAGAGGCAGAGATAGAGGCAGAGAGAGAGAGAGGCACAGAGAGAGAGGCAGAGAGAGA
This sequence comes from Prorocentrum cordatum, assembly GCA_963575745.1. Lineage (NCBI taxonomy): Eukaryota > Dinophyceae > Prorocentrales > Prorocentraceae > Prorocentrum > Prorocentrum cordatum. The sequence continues at coordinate 98,148 of CAUYUJ010014545.1, forward strand.
GAGAGAGGCAGAGAGGCAGAGACAGAGAGAGGGCAGAGAGAGAGAGAGAGACAGAGAGAGCAGAGAGAGCAGAGAGAGAGGCAGCTCAGTCACACTTAAATCCAGATTCGTCCTCACCGAGTCCCACCACCCAGGGAGCGCCAGCAAGGAGATGCACATATGGGGATCCCCACGCAGCGAATAATTATTATCACGACGACCACGACTACGACGACTACGACTACTAGTATGACTACGACTACTACTACTAATAGTGCTAGTACTACTACGACTACTACTACTACTACTACCCTACTACTACTACTACTACTACTACTACTACTACCACTACTACCATTACTACTACTACTAGTAATATTAGTAGTGTTACTACTACTGCAATTGCTACTAGTGTTATTTGTATATCGCTTCTACGACTACTGCTGCTACTACTACTACTACTACTACTACTACTACTACTGTTGCTACGTCTACGATTACGATTACGAGTACTACGACTACTACGACTACTATTACCACTCCTACTACTACTACTACTACCACTACTACTACTACTACTACTACTACTACTACTACTACTACTACTACTACTACTACTTCTACAGATGTAACCCTCCACAAAAAGAAGCCTATTGTAATCCGCGACCAAAGGGATCCTATTGAAATGTTCTACAAATGGAATCCTTTTGTAATCCGCGACACAAGGAATGAATATATAAGCCGCCACAGAAGAAATCCTCATTACTCAGCGCTATCGCAATAAGAACAAGCATGCGCAAGTAAAGCAATTACTCCGACGGAAGAACCCCACATAAGAATCCTCTGGGCGAATCTGGAAAAAAACATCACCGTCGCCCTCGTGGTTGGTGAGGCGTCCTGGCTGTCTCTTCTGCGTATATTTCCTGTCGCCTTGGCGCGGGCCCCCCTTCCACTCCTTACGTTGTCCCCATCCTCGCCCCCCTGTTTGTTCCGCGCCCCGCCACCTCCTCCCCTTCCTGTTGCATGAGCGCGCATGTCGATGTTCCTCGGCGCCGTCGCCGCCACGGCCAGCACAGGCGCGTTCTCTACTGGTCACGTCGCGCAGCCGTTGGGACAACCCCGCGGGCCAGGCTGTCGGGACAACCCCGCGAGCCGCTGGCGCGCAAGACCAAGCCGTTGGGACAACCCCGCGGGCTTCGAGCGAGGCGCAGCCGCGCTCAGGCGGAAGGCAGCACGAAGCCCAGCTCTGCCGCGAGCTGCTTCGCCTCCGCCCTGGACAAAACCGCCTGAGACTTCCTCCATATTCAGGCTTGAGGAGCCCAAAAGTGACGACAGTTACAGGGTTCCGATGACCCGCTCGGATTACCAACATGATCTGCGGGCCCCATAGGGAGGGAGCTCCCGCCTGAGACTTCCTCACAATTCACTCAGAGACGAGGCTCCCGCCTGAGACTTCCTCCAAATTCAGGCTTGACGAGCCCAAAAGTGACGACAGTTACAAGGTTCCGATGACCCGCTCGGATTACCAACATGATCTGCGGGCCCCATAGGGAGGGGGCTCCCGCCTGAGCCTTCCTCAGAATTCACTCACAGACGAGGCTCCCGCCTGAGACTTCCTCCAAATTCAGGCTTGAGGAGCCCAAAAGTGACGACAGTTACAGGTTTCCGATGACCCGCTCGGATTACCAACATGATCTGCGGGCCCCATAGGGAGGGAGCTCCCGCCTGAGACTTCCTCCCAATTCACTCACAGACGAGGCTCCCGCCTGAGACTTCCTCCATTTTCAGGCTTGACGAGCCCAAAAGTGACGACAGTTACAGGTTTCCGATGACCCGCTCGGATTACCAACATGATCTGCGGGCCCCATAGGGAGGGGGTTCCCGCCTGAGACTTCCTCAGAATTCACTCACAGACGAGGTTCCCGCCTGAGACTTCCTCCAAATTCAGGCTTGAGGAGCCCAAAAGTGACGACAGTTACAAGTTTCCGATGACCCGCTCGGATTACCAACATGATCTGCGGGCCCCATAGGGAGGGAGTTCCCGCCTGAGACTTCCTCCCAATTCACTCACAGACGAGGCTCCCGCCTGAAACTTCCTCCATTTTCAGGCTTGACGAGCCCAAAAGTGACGACAGTTACAGGTTTCCGATGACCCGCTCGGATTACCAACATGATCTGCGGGCCCCATAGGGAGGGGGGTCCCGCCTGAGACTTCCTCACAATTTACTCAACGATGATGAGGATGAGGATGATGAGTGGTGGTGAAGATGAGTGGTGAAGAGGACGATGGTTGATTGTGAGTGGTGGTGGCGATGATGATGTTTGAATGAGGATGATGCCGATGCCGATGATGATGATGATGATGTTCGTGAGCGTGTGAGAGAGTGCGAATGATGATGATGATGAGTATGTGAGTGATTAAGCATGTGAGAGAGCATCATCGATGATGCTGATGAGGTTGATGATGAGAGAGTGTGAGTGAGTGTGAGTGGGTGTGTGTGTGTGTTCCTGTTCCTGCGCGGGGTGTCCAGAGAAAACAAGAACCCCACTTTGGATGTGGGGAAAAACAACACATCGTTGAATTGAATCGGATTTTGACCTTACCGAAGGGGGGGGGATTTTCGAACGGGGGGGGGTCGGGAACCCCGGATTCCGGAAGAAATAGGGGGATATATGTTCCACTTTACAGTGGTGGTGGATCACGCTTTCTCGTAGTAGTAGTACTACTACTACTACTACTGCTACTATTACTGCTATTACTACTACTACTACCTACTACTACTACTACTACTACTACTACTACTACTACTACTACTACTACTACTACTACTACTACTACTACTACTACTACTACTACTACTACTACTACTACTACTACTACTACTACTACTACTACTACTACTACACTACTACTACTAACTACTACTACTCTACTACTACTACTACTACTACTACTACTACTACTACTACTACTACTACTACTACTACTACTACTACTAC
>CAUYUJ010014545.1:106126-161126 GCA_963575745.1 Prorocentrum cordatum
CCCTCATCGTCATCAGATGTCTCTGTCTCTACTATCCTCTTCCCTCGTCTTCTCTCCCCGTGGTTCCCCTTCTCCTCCTCCTCCTCCTTCTCCTCCACTTGCTGGTCTACATGCACCTCCTCCCCCGCCTTACAGCTTACAGCTGTTGGCGAGTGTGTCGATCTGACGCAGCCCTCCCCCCCTTCGCCCAGGGTCGGTGGACCCTCGGGGGAATTGATCAAAATACTGTTCTTTCGGGTGAAAAGAAGAAGCGCGACGAGCAGACCCTCCCTCGGGGCGGGGTAGCTAGGTCCCCCAGCGCCCTGGATGGGGGAGGAGGAGGAGGAGGCGAAGGAGGAGGAGAGGGGAGGCACCTGAAATAATAGACTTCAGAGTGGCAGAGGAGAGAGGGGGACGGTGGCAGTGGCAGTTGCGGCGGTAAGTGAGGCCACACTCGTACCCTTCATCCCACCCCGGTATATGCCTACCCCTCCCTCTAGGTGGCGGTTGCGAGGTGCGGTGAGGAGGATTGCAAGGTTGTTGGCGGGTGTGGGTAAGATTGTCGGCAGGGTGGCGAGTGAGAACGAAGTTGCACAGCGGAGTAAGACAAGAGGTACGGAGCTGACAAACGGCGTCGGTTGCTGCGGCGGCGTGGTGTGTGGCCCGTCTTGGAGTGCATGCCGTGGCCACACTCGTCAAGGCGGTGGGCACAGGGTTACGTTTCCTTCCCACCCACCCACCCGCCATACAGTTGCCACATTCAGGCGGTAAGTGCGGTGGTTCAGAGTACGGCGTCTGGAGGAGAGTGGCGCTAACAAGAGCGGTTGCGACAGTAGGAGAGGTGGCACAAGAGTGAAACAAGCGACAGTTGGCTGATAGGCATAAAGGTTGAATGAGCAATCTGCGCAGCTTCTACAAGTGGGGCGAGGCAAAGGGCTGAACTTGGTTCAATCCTCGGCCACAGTTGAAGGTGGATTAAGTCTGGCGGCGTGAGTGTGTGGGGCGGCCACACGCCGAGGCAGGCGAAGGGAACTGGAGGCCTCTCAGCAGGGTTTCCCACCAGGTGGCAGGAGGTTTGTGCCATCCCGTAGCGGGGGCCACGTTCCTGTCCGACGCGGGAATGGCTGCTTCCAGTTCATGTTTACCGTGGCTCATCGGGGTGGGGATTTCAACAACCCCCCGAATGATTTACACGAGCAGAGTTTTCACAAGCAGATTGGGGGCATTATCATGTTTCCAGATTGTTCGGGTACCTGCCTCACCACGGGAAGGATGAGGATGAACGATTACTTTATCGCCAGTCATGGGCTAAGTTCCGCTGCCCAGGCCTTGGATCGCATCTCCGATAGGGGAAATCTCGCCCCATTGTCCCGTCAGGCTCACTCTCTTCCCTCAGTTCGGCAAATTGAGAGCCCTCAATTTGAAGCGACCCGCTCGGTTCCCCGCCGTTCGGATGATCGGTCCTCTGCGTGAAGCCCCTGACTACCATACCACTCAGGCGCGGATCGCGGAGGCCCTTGAGGCGGCTCATCGCGGCGACGGCCCCGCCACCCAATCTCTCCTCACCTCGCCCTACCAACTCTGGGCGGACCTGGCGGAAAAGGAGATTGCGGAAGCGGCGGGAGTTGATCTGAAGGACCCTGGTTCCCGTGGGGCCCCCCCGTCTTTGGTTTGGTCCTCGGTCGTGGCGAAAGACGCGAAGCCTTCCAGACACCCCGAGCTGCTCTCCATCCGATGGCTTTGGAAGGCCACGGGCATGCTTGAGTCTGCCATTCAGCACCCCGATCAGGACGGCCTCTCGAACGCCATATCCTACGGGTTTGCTATCCCCCTCCCTGGCTGTCAGCAAGCACGCGGGAGGCCACGAGCATCTCTTCCGTGAGTTTTTGAATTGGTGTCACCGCTCCGCTGACACTATCGACGCCCTCCGTAAAGGATTAGAGAGTGGCATCAATGTTTTTCGGTCCACCGTCCGCGAGGCCCTGGATTCGGTCCTCAAGAGGACTCGGCAGGAGGTTTCGCAGGGATGGAGGAGTTGGCTCTTAAAAAAGATTGACCAAGGAGGGCGAAATGCTCACCTGGTTTCAAAGGCCCCCACCCCCTGGCACCCCTACCACCGCGCTTTCTTGTGACGGCAAGGTGGTGAGTGATCCCTTAAGCATCATGCAATTCGAAACTTCCAGGTACATAGGGCTGCGGAGAGCTACCCCATCCCCCACCCCTACCCCTGCGACGTTTACCCCTGCCCCTCCCTTGCCGCCACTCGAGCTGGATGCGGTTCGAAATCTGTGCCTTCAGCACAAAGAGCGCTCGGCGGTGGCCTCTGACGGTTTCCACATCAGACACTTCGGTTGGTTGTCTGATCAAGGTTTGAGCGCCTTGCTGTCCATTTTTCAAGTCATGGAAACCTCTGGGCTTCTTCCCGCGCAGATTGCGGTCGTTTTGATGTATCTTATTCCCAAGGTCCCCGCGGGTGTCCGTCCGATTGGTGTGTTTTGTGCCCCTTGCCGCGTTTGGGCAAAGGCCAGAAGGCACATTGCCAACGAGTGGGAGAAGCGGAACGCTCGACCCTACTTTGTTGCGGGACACTGCATGGCGCCAGCTGCTTCGAGCCGAGGGTGAAGTTGCCAGAGATCATACGCCAGCCAATCTTCTTTGGGACTTCGTCAAGTATTTCGAAACCCTTCCCCTCGGTCAGTTGCAGCAGAGGTGCCACCGGCACGATTTTCCCTTGGCAGTCAGCAGAGTTGTCATAGCGGCCTACGCGTCGGCCAGGCATGTGTGTCTCCAGGCGGTGATCTCCGAAGCTGTTTTCGCTCAGTTTGGGGTCGTGGCTGGCTGCAGTATGGCTACCACTATGATACGTATCAACAGTATGGGCCCTCTGGATAAGATCGCCTGGAGTCCGCACGTTGATTTCAAGCTATACATCGACAATAGTAGTATTGCTGCGGTGGGTACCCACCAAGAAGTTGCATCAGGAGTTGTTGAAGGAGCTCTAGTCCTTCAGAGCGCCACCGAAGAGATCGGAGCCACTCTCTCGGCCGACAAGGCCATCCTTATCTGCAGCTCCAAGTCCGCCGGCTTGGAGATCCAGGACTCCCTCGGGATCGAACTTTCAGGACCCCTCGTAAATTCAGGGGTCAACTTAGGAGTTGACGATACCCAGGGGGGCCCATTCCGTCATCAGGGGAAAAACGCCAGGACTAAGCGTAGACTGGCCGAGGGGAATGCGAGAAGCCTGCGGCTGGGCAAGTTCGGTCGAATTTTGAGCAGGCAGCGCCTCCGCCGTCTTTGGGTCGCGGGTCCTCTGCCTGTCGCCACGTACGGATCCGAGTGTCATGGGCTCTCCCCCTCGGAAGTTCTCGGGCTCAGACGCAGCCTGGCTCGCCTCATCAAGCCCTCTTGTAGTGGTAGATCGCTTTCGGCCCTGATGCTCCTGGAAAACGACCCCACCTGGCAAGTTCAAGTCTCCGTCATCAGCAGACGGCATCGTGAGCTTTGGGCCTCCTCTAGTAACCTCCACGCTGCCGCGTTCCCGATCCCCCTGCTGCGAAAGTGGCGGGGTAGTGTCTGGGCCCGCCCCCCGCGCACTTGGAGAGGGGCGAGGGGCCCCCGGTCGGGGATGCACATGACCCTTGTGGGTCTGGGTTGTGAGATGCTTGAATTTAACAGGCTGGTCGACGATCTCGGGAACTCTCACGAGCTGTTATTCACTTCTCCCGCCCTCCTTAGGAAACACCTTCGAGCTGCGGTCCTCAGGAGACTCGAGCGCTACCTGGCGCACAAGTACTGTTTCGGACATGGCCGCCTCTGCTACGATGTTGTCTCCTCTTTCTTGGCCTCCTCCAAGTTTACTCCCCTTCAAAAAGGGATTATGAGGAGCTGCGCGTGCGACGGCATTTGGACTCGAATGAAGGCCCGCGGCTGCGGGTATCAGTTTCCTGCAGAATGTGAGCTATGCGGCGCGCCCGCCGACTCGATTTTCCACCGCTTGTGGATGCGCCCGAAGTTGCAAGCTCTCCGTGCCGAGTTGGTTGGCCAGGAACTCCTAGATTCCCTGTTCGATTACATGACTTCGTCGGAAAAGTTGCTTGTGGTTACCCATGGGGCTCTCCCTCGCCCTGGAGACCTTCACCCTCCTCCTCGGCATATGGACGACGATGAGCTTAACATAACATGGCATTCAACCCCCCCCCCCCCCCCCCCCAGCCAGAATCGTTCGAAGGTGCGGTTTTCGTAGACGGCTCGTGTTCGAGAAGAGTTGTTAAAGAGCTGCCCAGAGCCTCCTGGGGAGTCGCCCTGTACAGTCCCGTCCAGGAGCTGCTGGCCACAGCCTCGGGGCCCGTCTGGGCCCACCTCCCTCAGACGCCCCAGGCTGGAGAGTGTTGTGCCTTTTTGGCGGGGGTCCAATTGATTTCGGGTCCCTCGTCTATTGTTTCCGACTGCGAGAATGTTGTTAAACTTTTTGGGGCCGACCGATCCAGGCAATTCAGCGATAAAGGCGTCGATTCAGGACATCTGTTGCAAGCTAGGGCTGAGCCAGGATTTAAGCATGTTTCGCTTGTTTCGCATGTCAGATCCCACCAATCGGTCGACGACGTTTCGATTTCCCCGCAGCTTCGTTTCTGGAGGGAAGGGAATGACCAGGCCGACGCCCTGGCCAAGGCCGCCCTTGCGATGCACCCATCAGACTTGAAGCTAGAGGAATCGCTCACCACCGGCATCAAATTTGCTGGAGCTTATTGCACCCTGGCGATGCACCTTCTCCCCCACTTCGCTCCTCTTCGCGAGTACGGTGAAGTAGAGTACGTCCGCCCGCCTAAGCCAGTGAGAGCTGGCAAAGGGATGCATGTCTGGCGACTCTTTGGAACTTTTTGGAAGCGCCTGCTTTGTCTGAAAGTGCGACGTTGCCCCTGGCCTCGGAAGCCCCCCCTGGAGGACCGCCCAGGCACGAGGGAGCTTCCTCTACAACGGATCAGCAGTTTAGGGTACTCCTGCATCGGTTTGGAGTGTTCTGACGGGGCCACTTTCTTTGCATTTCTTGCAATTCCTACTCTTCTCACGGGAGATTTAGAGGCCTGCTGGTAAATTGCCCGTCTCGCCCATCGCCCTTTGGAAGGAGGGTGCGGTCGGGGGTCTCCAAGGGGCGCCACCCCAAAAGACCTTCCGTTGGCGTCGGCTGTCCGATCCCCAGCTTTGACTTAGCCCGCTTGCCCCGAGGCCCCCACAGCCCACCCCCCCACCCCCCCCCTCGGGGCCCCCGCGGAACACTGATTCTGAGGAGGAGGCCCTCCTGCAGGATATGGCCTCGGAGCTTCTTATTGCTTTGCAGAAGCGAGATACCCATCAAGAGCAACGACGGGCCAATCCCACCTTCTTGGCGAGGAGACGCCAGGATCAGTCTGACAGTTCTGCTTAGTATAATGATTCAGGCTTTTGCCCTTTTTCTTCTTTCCAGCACGGCCCGATGCGCCTGACCCTTTTGGCAGGCATCCGTGCGATACCCCACATCTGGGGCGAGACCATCAGTCGCCCTGGCGCTCGCTGCGCCAGGGGCTGGAGGCCTCGTCGTCCTTGCGTGGGTGGTCGAATATTACGTTGTGCGTGTGGCATTCGGCCTTTCTCGTTTTCGTTTATGCCTCGGCTCTACATCTGGGGCGAGGCTATGTCGCCCAGGCGCATCCAGCACCTGGGGCAGGCCTCGTCGTCCTTGCGTGGGCCTCTCATGTTCCGTTTTAGTTCGTTTCGTGTTCGCACGTGTGTCAGGCACCCCGCATCAGGGGTAAGGCGCGCGCACATCCTGAGGGTTTTCCTTCAGCGGAGCGCGGGGGTTAGTTTATCCCGACGGTCGCTCGAATTCGGCGCTTGCAGAGGCCAGGTGAGTCGCCCCTGGCCCCAACGCCTGGGCCCTCCTCATCTTTCGCGCGGTCGTGTGTGCACGCGTTCGTCTCGCGCACTGGCTCCCCGCCCTAGCGGTACGCGCGACGCTCGAGGAGGTGTCCACTTTCTCGGGAGTACGGGGGCTATTCGCCCCGTCGGTCTCTCGTCCTTTTGGGGCGTTGCTGTGGACTGGAGCTCAGGCTCCTAGCCCCAACACCGTCGCAGCCCAGCATCCTGGCTGATGTCCGCCCGTCCTCTTGTGCAGTCGAGGGCTGGCGGTCCGCGCTGCTTTACCACTTGCAGGATCCTGCAGGTGGCCTTGGCTCCCCGCTTAACTCTGGCGGGGATAATATTCTGCAGGCTGTCACCGCCCCAGCCCCTGCAGGAAAACTCGCTGGGGTGAAAACGGAAAAAGAAAAACAACAACCAAAAAAAATACCCTGCGACGCACCCAACCCAATGGCATCAACTGGCAAGCGGAGTAGGGAAACATTAGCAGGAACCGCGACAGTGCAGGCGCGGCGATTTGTGGCGCGACCTACATGGGATGCGCAATGTTGCACGACTCACAGAACAGCAATCGATCAGACGAGGAGTATGTCTCAAGGCTTGTTAAACAATAGCGGGGGCGGGAACGAGGGACAGGAGATGGACGAACCCAGCAGGGAGGGGCGAGGAGCCATCGCAGCAGCAGCACCATGAATGCATAAGGTAACAGGAGGATTAGGGCGGCGATGATGAAAGAGGAGGGAGGAAGCAAGAGACTGCTTCGTTTTTTGCAAGAGCTCGGTCAACGCATGCCTGCTGCCTGTCCACAGGATCATACCTGTTTATATCTAGTGCAGGAAGCGATCGAGACCTAGCTCGCGCGCCAGCTTCTCCGCCTCCTTCCTGCATGTTGCAGCGCGGGAACTGAACTTCCGCAGTTTCTCCGCAAGGTCTGCCGGTGGGCCGCGGGCAAGAAAGTCAAGGCTGGGGTCGCGCACCATCAGTAGGTTGTCTATCGTCGCCGCCCTGGACAGCATCACGTAGAGGTGCAGCCACAGAGCGCCCAGGTCGTTCGCATCCTTGCACCCTGCGTCAACAATGACTCCGCGGTGCATGGTGCGGCCCGGGCAGGCAGTGGACGTCAGGACCCCGGCGATGGCGAGGTCTAGTCTGAACTTGCGTGGTGCCTCACTCCGCTGGACCCACCAGCAGCCCTCGAATGTGGCGACAGTTTCGCAGATCGCAGCCCCCCAGGGATGGCGAGGTCTAATCTGAATCTGCGTGGTGCCTCACCCCGCTGGACCCACCAGCAGCCCTCGAATGTGGCGACAGTTTCGCAACCAGCAGCCCTCGAATGTGGCGTCAGTGTCGCAGATCGCAGCCCCCCAGGGATGGCGAGGTCTAATCTGAATCTGCGTGGTGCCTCACTCCGCTGGACCCACCCTCAGCCCTCGAATGTGGCGACAGTTTCGCAGATCGCAGCCCCCCAAGGATGGCGAGGTCTAATCTGAATCTGCGTGGTGCCTCACTCCGCTGGACCCACCAGCAGCCCTCGAATGTGGCGTCAGTGTCGCAGATCGCAGCCCCCCAGGGATGGCGAGGTCTAATCTGAATCTGCGTGGTGCCTCACTCCGCTGGACCCACCAGCAGCCCTCGAAAGTGGCGACAGTTTCGCAGATCGCAGCCCCCCAGGGACGGCGAGGTCTAATCTGAATCTGCGTGGTGCCTCACTCCGCTGGACCCACCAGCAGCCCTCGAAAGTGACGACAATTTCGCAGATCGCAAACCCCCAGGGATGGCGAGGTCTAATCTGAATCTGCGTGGTGCCTCACTCCGCTGGACCCACCAGCAGCCCTCGAAAGTCGAGGTCTAATCTGAATCTGCGTGGTGCCTCACTCCGCTGGACCCACCAGCAGCCCTCGAAAGTGACGACAGTTTCGCAGATCGCAGCCCCCCAGGGATGGCGAGGTCTAATCTGAATCTGCGTGGTGCCTCACTCCGCTGGACCCACCAGCAGCCCTCGAAAGTGGTGACAGTTTCGCAGATCGCAGCCCCCCAGGGATGGCGAGGTCTAATCTGAATCTGCGTGGTGCCTCACTCCGCTGGACCCACCAGCAGCCCTCGAAAGTGGCGACAGTTTCACAGATCGCAGCCCCAAAGGGATGACGTAAAAGGCAAGAGAGAAGAGGAGGAGCGAAGAGAGGAGGAGAAGGGAAGCAAGAGAGGAGGAGCGAAGAGAGGAGAAGGGATGCAAGAGAGAAGAGGAGGAGCGAAGAGAGGCGGAGAAGGGAAGCAAGAGAGGAGAGGAAGAGGGAAGAGAGGAGGAGGAGGCGGGAAGGAAGGAAGGTGGAGACCGCAGTGCTCTATTCAAAACGAGTACCCAACGCAGGAGGGTTGGGGGGGGAAACAAAAAAAAATGAAAAAAAAACCAAACAAAAAACAAACAAATAAACAAAAAAAAACGGAAAAAAAAAACGGAAGTAAACAAAAAAAAAAAAAAAACGTTCGGTGAGCACCTCCCTCCTCCACTGATCCAGCATAATCACCCCGCTATGATACAACAGTGTGGCGAGGATGCTGAAGTTGTAGGAGAGGCCGTCGCGGCTAAAGCCAGGGTGGCAGGCTGCGCCCAGTTGCCATTGCAGCGCGCATGAGACGTGGTACTCGTTGCAGGGTGCCGTGGTTAAAAGATCGGCTGGTTTGCGGGTTGGCGTGCCAAGGGTGATAGGCGGTTGACTGGCGGTGCTGCCGGCGCTGTGGCCGCAGCCACAGCCACCCAGGTCTTCGCTAGGGTGGCCAGCGGTGAGTTGCTCCCCCTTCCTTTCCAATATGCGACCCCGCCCAATCCCGCCACCACAAAAGTAGTGAGGAAGAGATAAGTTCGTGGAGCAGCGGCGGAGGCAGTTAAAGGCAGGTGGAGCCATGAGAGAGTGAAGGTTGGTAAGGAGGCCCTCTCAGGTGCCTGGTCTTCATCCATCTCCGAGCGCCGTTGATTGGTACGTGGACAGGTCTCATTTCCAATGTTGCGGAGGTGTACTCTGGGGTGAGTTGTATTGAGTCGAAGTTGTACTGCGACTTGTCGGTACCCTTGCGGCTGCCGTTGCGAAGGATGGGTCAAGCTTGTTATCGGAAGGTGTTTTGTAGTCCAGGAGCCCCGTCCTTCTCGAAGGTGTTGGTAATGCAGCGCTTGTGGCTGGTCCTGCTGCTGGAACTCGGGTGATGCACTGGGCGCGATGTCCTCTCTTCTGTGCCTCTCCAGTTGTGCTACACGTTGGGAATTCTGCGCGAATCGGTCTTTCATCTCTTGTGATTTTGACCTCGGCATGGCACCCAAACGTGATCTTCGGTAGCAGGTTGAAGACCGGGTAGCCGATTGCAGCGTCGCATGGGTCAATTGAGTCGGTCAGTTCTCTCCCACATTGGAGATCCATTGGCGGTCCCATCGTGGTTCGAATTGCAGGTGGCGCTGCAGCGCGTGATTTTGTCTGGCGGGCGTGGACAGGCCGCAATCCCTGCATTATCTTGGAGCCAATACCCTGCATGGGGATATGGTGAGATGATCCTTGTGCTTTGCCTGTACTGAGTCATAGTAGGCGATCTGATAGGGGGTAGGCATATCTCTCAGGTCATACGCACGTTAACCTCGGGTCAAAGTAGCTCAAGTTGCGGTTGAGGTAGCGCTTACCAAAGGACATGCCCCGAGCGACGTGTGCCGCACCAGGTAGCACCAGCCCCTCCGTCGCATGAATGACATTCAGCTGCCCTCGCAATGCGTGCTGCGTTTTCGATCTGCATTATCCGATGAGCTTCCAATCGATTCCATCGCGCCTCAGGCAGGGCAGCTGCCTCCCAAGTCAGGCGCACGAGAACCCCGAATGAGTGTAGCTCGAGATGTCCGTTGGGGTGTCATTTACTAAGGGACACGCCCGGGGCGGTGAGGGCCGCACCAGGCTGGTTGATAGCCCTTCCGCTGCACGATGGATGTCGAGGTAGGAGTTGTCGATATATCATGCAATCGGTGCTCCTCAGGAAGGCATAGTAGTGGTCCATGGCGTGTGGGAAACGATGTATTGGTCGTCGATGCTCCACTCGCCTTATTGTTCTGCCGCTTGCCATCGTTGTTGATCGCCTCGCTGGTCGTGGTTGTGAGCATTTGGCACATGTGGGTTGGGTACTTGGCTGCGGCACTTTGCCATGTTCCATCCTCGTTGCGCGCTAGCAGTTGTGGATGAGCTCCGTGTCCGTGGTTGCACCTCGCCCTGGTGGGGAGCGATAAGGTACGCGCTGTAAGACCGCGCGTTCCCACAGCAAGTAGGCTGGCTGGTTTCCGTGACAACGGCCCACCATGTGTTGGTCGGAGGATATTAGAAGGATTCTTGGTCGCCGCAGTAGATGTTGGATCCGGGATAGTAGCCAGCTGCTCGCAAATCGCCGTCTGTCGCGAATTGTTGGTATTCCAGCTGCGCAGACCACGTGTGGGAGTAAGACTGTGGTCCACACTAGTCGTTGCCAATGTCGACTTGGTCGTTCTCGCGATCCGCCAAGTAGTTCAAGCCCCACGGCTGTTCTCGACTACGTAGCGGTCGTGGTTGCTTTTAGGCGTTTGGTATGTCTTTCGTTCCAGCTGCGCTCCACGTCTCGCAAGGTGGTCCTGCAAGTAGTGTTGCCACCCTGGCTTCGTGCACATGTTGTTTCCAGAAAGAAGCCGTCTCTCAGTTGGCGAGGTCGCCTTTGATGACTTGGTTGGCAATGCCGATGGATAGGCCATACGTATGGGTGCCGTCAAATGGTTGGAAGTGTTCCGTCCTCTCGTGTAAATCTCTTTCACGGTGTTGCTTGCTGTAAAGGTAGAGTACGAAACGAGTGGAGGCGCCGGCGGGTCGGGATATCGTCGGGTTTCGCATTGAGGGGTCAGCGGGTGGTAGCACAACAGGCGGTATCCGATCGCGGGTGGCGTCGAGGTCTTTGGCGTAGTTTTTCGGGACGTCGGTTTTGCAGATCGCGAGTTCGACGTAAGTGGTTGGCCTCCTTGCTTTGATGTCTGCTCGACGTGTAGCCAGCATGGTCTGGCTGTTCTCATCTGCGGTCTCGCCAAGCAGTTGTGGGACCTCCTTCGCCCATGGTATTGCGCAAGACGGCGTCGCCTGTTGATGCTTAACCACTCGAGCGTGTGCGCGGTACTCCCGAGTGCACGTTCTGCAGCGTGTTTCTTGTGCCCACTTGGTTGGGTGTATTATTTTATTGTGGTATTTGCCACAACGGGCACAATAGGCATTCATCTTGAAGAACAAGGCACCGCACTTGTAGCAGGTAGAGCAGGCATCTCATCAGTATTCTGGTAGGGCTCGAGCTCGTTGTACCACCGCTCCTGGCGCGTTCGATCTTGCTGCCGTCGGAGGTATCTGGCGATTGTCCTCTTGATTGTTACTCTGAATCGTAGGGGGTTCGTCGCGGACTGCTGTTACAAGTTCGTTGAGGTGCGCGTTGGTAGTCGGTCTCTCCTCTTGGCTGAAATGGTCGTAGAGCCAGTGAATGTCGTGGGAGATCTTTGCAGTCCAGCTTGCGCTGTGTGTGGCGTCTTCGCCTAGGAGCATTAGTAGGATGGTTGGCCCATGTAGGATCAGCCTCGGCAAGGACAGTAGCCTCTTGGTTTGCCGTGAGGTATCAGGAGGGAGTCGGTTGGCGTCGGCCAGGACTTGGAGGTTAAACGAGTGCGTGGTTGTGCTTGGCGTGGTGCCCAGTAGCTTGCCAGCATCTTTTAACGCACTCGGTTGCAAAGTTGTCGTTGTCTCCGTCAGTTATGTTGGTCCAGACGTAGTCGTTGTAGGAGATGGTCGAGAGCACCAGTGAGTCGTTGTAGAGAACCGTCTTGATAGTGGGCATTTTGGTCAGTTTGAAGATCTGCTTGCGCAGGGGGGGGCCTGATGATCTCTTGCCTTGTTGCTTCTCTTGTAGATGTCAGGTCCCAATATTCCAGTAGATCGATGACGGGGCCCAGCGCGGTCTGAGCGTTGACCAGCTCCACTGTCTGTTCCGAGGAGGCACTCTTGATGTGGACAGTGCCTCCTTCAGTATGTCTTTCCTTGGTTGTCCTCGCCTTGCTGCCAAAAAGTAGAGGCATGATCTTCGTCTTCTTGGCGTTGGGGCGCATGCCGTGGGCGTGGACCCTCGATTCGACAATCTGGAGCAGGGTCGTTGCGGTGTCGATCGAGTCGTCAGGAGACGTAGCAGCGCACGCAGTCAGGTCGTCAACGTCAGGAGCCTCGGTGAGAGTTGCTCCCCCGACCATGCCCATGTTGGCGCCGTCGACCTTGTGCAAGGGTTGGTTGTTGGTCGATGTGCTGGGGCATCTCGCAGCGCATCCCCTTCTCGATGATGTCCTCCGCGATCGCACTGGTGATCCTGGCGAAGGCTACGTTGAAGGGAAAGGTGGATATCGGCACCCCTTGCATTGTTCCGGTTCTCGGCTGTGCTATTCTTTTGAACCACCGGGTTGTGGCCCAGAGGTCGGTATGTGCGCCCCGTAGTATTGTTGCAAGGTGTTCGCCATCGATGTTTGGTTGTCGATGCAAATGCCAGCATGGGCATTATGGCTTCAGGTATCTCCATAGTGTCGAAGAGGTCTTTTATGTCGTGCTCATCTGTCGGTAGAAGACGACGGTGTGGAGGAGCTCGAGGACAACGATGCAAAAAGCACCCGTCCCTTCACGTCCAGGAATACAAGTACTCCATGCCCCACCCCCGCGATTTTGAGCATATTGATGTAGGTGACAGCGTCGCGCGTTACGAAGTCGGTGCTTCGCCGTGGCCGCGCTCAGCATTGTGACTCTCGAAGTCGAGTAGCCGTGACTTCTTTCAGTTCGGTCCATAGGAGTATGTGGTGGTGTTTTGCGATACCCTTGTACAATTAGATCATGAGCCTGTCGCCAGGATGATTGTTGGTGGTGGCATTATTTGCGAACGACGCTGTGTGTGACAATGATTATACCGTTGCCAGCTGGGTTTTGACCAGCAGTGGGTGGTAGAGCCTGGTCATGCTTGCTGACTGTTCGGCACATGTCTTCGGTGATGGGGTCTAGTCCTCCCTGTTTGCTTGGCATGGCAGACTGGAAGTCGCCCTGGAGCTCGCTCTTGGGGATGGTGTTGTTGATCGGGGCGTCTCGATAGGTTTGGTCTCGGATCGTTTCTGCGGCGTTCTTGTTGTAGTCGATGGCGGTTTCTTCCGGTTGCCGCATGTGGGCGTGGTCCGCGATGGCAAAGTGGTCGAGTTCAGTTTCGGTTCGTGTTTCTTCGTTGGTGATCGGCTTTCCGTTGGCATCGACGGCGTATTTGTGCTCGGTCATATTCTTGGGTGGTGTTCCTCCAATACGTAGCAGTCGTTTTACTCCTTGCCAGTCTTGTTTGGCATCGCGGTAGTCGATGGCATTTTGACGGTCGTCTGCGTAGAGGAAATTGTCTGTGCCCTCTAGGATATTGTTTGCCAGTTAGTATGTGGACCCGCGAAGGAATGCCAGAATGACCAGGTGTGGTTAATCATGCGCTGCTTTGTGATGCACCACTCGCAGCCCAGTGTTGACCAGGTTGGACAGGGTGCTCTGGTCGTTCATAGCGTGAGTTGCTGGTATCACAGGCGTGGTTCCTTCTATTAGTTGGTACGCTGGTTTCGCTGTAGCAATTATGGTTTTGGTGTTGCGTGGGTCGTCACGGCATCTCCGATAAGGTCTTCGGCATGCGCGCCGTACCAGTAGGAGTGCGAAAGTGATGTCGGTGTTGTAGGTTGTCGCATCCGCATGGTTTTCTGTTTGTATGTTGTTTCGACAGCTTCTTTGACCTTCTTGTTGAGCAGGTGGGCATGCTCGTTGATGTCGATGTCCCACTCGTGGAGTTCGATATTGTCAAGTTCCCGTTGGAATGTAGCCTGGTCACCAGGCTTACCATTTCGTTTTGGGTCCAGTCTCGGCGCCGTCTTCTGCGTGCGGGATATTGATACGCACTTCTGGTGGATCACGACACGGAGGTGGTCTTCGTCGTCCTCGACCATGCCGATCGCGTCGATGGTGGCCGCCTTTTGGATTGTCTCCATGTTGATCGTGGGTATCGCAGCGTAGTCGATGCGCTCTTTTCGCTCATTGTTCTTGTGCCTGTTGTCGGGACAGCTACGGTGGGTGGCGGTGTTGACCGCTGAGAGGTTGCATACCTTTAGGTGTTCTCGGAACTGGTTGCTTGCGTCATTTTCTTCTAGCTTTTCTTTGCAATCGCCGATGAAGTTTGATGTACTTGCTCCCGTGATTGAGTTGGCGTCGATCATGAGCAGGTCGATGTGGAATGTGTGCGTCACGTTGCTCAGCTCGGTCCAGAAGAGGTCGGTCTTCGTTTCGCCCGAGCTACCGCCACCGTCCTTCGAACTCCTGGCGCCGTGATGCGTGCTACTAGTAGTCCCGGGTTTTGGTAAAGCACTTTGGCGCGGTTGGGTTGTAGGCATCTCTCCACCCTACTCTCTGTGGAATGTTGCAGGTCTATGTTGATCAGCAGCGAGCATCCGAGATTGTGGTTGTATCGACTCGAGATGGTGTGGAACCTGTGCATTGGCGCCGTTACACTCGGTAACCTGGTTTCCTGCATGCCGATCAGGTGAATCGGCATGTCCTTGAGCTGGCGATTGATGGCCTCGATACTAGGGATCGTGCGGTGCTGCTTCCTGCCGGTGTGAGGTGGTTCAACTGTTGTTGCTGCAGTGGTTTGTAGTCCATAGGTGGTCTGTTTGGGGTATGCTTTCTTCGCTCCTTGTCGTCTTGGTGCAGCCATTCCCATTGCCGCTGGCTCTGTGCGTCGAAGAGTTCGGCCCATTCAGGTTGCGGGTTGTGGTCAGCACGATTTGCCGTTTAGCGACAGAGTTTGTAAGTTCATTCCACGGGTGGTTTGCATGGGCATAGACATGGTCGGTATGGAGGTCGGTTGATGTTGTTGCAAGGTCGTGTAATTGCTTGGCTATGGCTTACAAGTCATGGTTGGTTCGTGCGCTGCACCGTCATTCAGCAAAGCTTGTTGCCACCTTGGAGTCGGTGTGGACCGATGCTGGAGCGTCGCCATAACGTGTCGTTCTGCGCATAGATCCAGGCACAAGCCCATATGAGAGCTGCCAATTCTAGCGTAGTAGACGTGGTTGTGCCGTAGACGCCGATAGATGCAGCACTTGCGGTTGTGGTTGCCATTGTGCCAAGGTGTGCGAAGCCTTGGCCATTTTGTGCATCAACGACGACGGCCCATGCACCCCTTGTTGTGCCGGCTTGGTGCGTCCCATCGGTGCAGGGGTGAATCCGTTTGATGTTGCCCGTCTGTCGTGGTGGCGCAAATTCCACCGCCATGGTAGCAGTTGGGTGGAAACGTTATGGTTATCGTTGGTTTGGGAAACAGGCAACAAGTCGTGGTAGGGAGGTGCGTCGTAAGATTTCAGCGAGCGGTTCCGTTACATTGAATGTTGATCGAACCGTGGGTGTCGTCTGCCGTCCGTGGGAGTAGCGCTCCTGCTGAGATCCCTCTCGCATGGAGCGGGGTCGATCAGCGGTGGGGCGTTGTCCAAGATGGTCCTGAATAGCTGCAGCCTGCTGAGCGCCAGCTGTATGTGTACCCAGTGTAGAGCTTGGGATGCTGTCGGCGCCGTAGCTGTGACCTGTAGTTTTCCCTGCGGTCTGGTCCTGGAAGTTGGAGTGGGTGGCCCTCATCCTGTACTCCTTCTCGTCGGATTAGTTGCTCTTGACTCTGGCTCCGTGCCCTTTCGGTATGGTCGGTGTGCGTTAGTTCCGTCGTTAATGGTGGGCTCGTGAGTCGCCGTGTGTTCATTACGTCGTCTCCGTGGCTGCCACCCTGAATGTGTGGGGTGACATTAGGCAGTGCAATCCGTCTGAATGGTGCCATAGCAGGTCCCTTGATGGAGGTTGGGGCGCGGGGCGCCTCTGACTGAATTTAAATTCAGTCGCTAGGTTGTGTCGGGTGAAACGTGTGTGAGTTACGTGCCGCTTTCGGTCGGCTAAACCAGTCTGGGTGTACGCCGTGGTCGCGTGGTGCTCCAAACTCATCGTCGGCAGCGTGAGCTTTGTGTAGTTCCGCGTTGCCGTGTGGCTGTCAGTAGCCAGTTGGGGATGCGGCTCCAGTAAGATGAGCCGCGTCGTCGCCGGATGGTTCCTCCGTCAGGTACGGGACGATTTGCATCGGTGCGCTGGCCCTCCTGGCGTTCGAGCTTCTCGTTGTTGGAGCTGCGTGCTTGCGTTCGGGTGGTAGGGATGCCCCTCTCCCTGGTGTACCAATCAGGATCCTGTGTGGTGATTGCGCCTGCGGGGTCATCTCTGCGATGGTCGTCAGGTCGTCGTCCCTCGTCTTCGGTGGCGATGGCGCGTCCACGATCACGACATCTATAGCTTTCTTCCCCTGCACTGGAGATAATGATGCCAGGTCAGTCTCGGCGTCGGTGTCGCGACGATCTGACTGTCCCAGCGGCGGCGGTAGTGATTTCGGTGTCCATGCATTCTCTGTAGTTGGGGGCGGCGTGACGCACTCTTAGCTCCCAGGTGGTAGTTCCTGTGTGTGTGCTGCGTGTCGGGGCTGTCGAATGGAATTGGTGCTGCCGGTGGTTGTGTTGTTGATGTTCTTCTGGCAATTAATTGCACGCCCAGGTGGTACTGCGCCGGGGTGGCCACATTTACAGTGAGATAGTTGGCCTCCCTGGCTGCCTCGTCGCTTTGTGTCTGAGTAGGTTGCGTAGCACCTTGAGTCGTACCTTGCGTGGGCACTGGCCCTACCCGTTACATGAAGGTCACGATCGTTTTGTTGTCGTTGGCGATCGCAGTAGATAGAGTCTTGTCGAGCTGGTCGAGCATCTCGACTTGTGACAGGCATTGTAGTGCATGAGCGGTGGCTTGCTGGGCGTAGAAGTACTCCTGATAGGCATCCTCTGTACGCTGCGCGTGTCATGTCATTCCCTCCATGCTGTTTCTTTTTGATTGTACATGCCAGTCTCGTGCTGGTGGTCCTTGCCCTGCTGGTGGGAGCCGATCCCCATTCGTTGTAGAATGAATTGGAGTTGACCTTTCGCTTGAGCGGCATGTTGTTGCGCCTGCTCCTGGCACTCGCTCATGTGTCTGACTGCCATGCTCAACTGTTGTTAATGTTGTTGGGATTGTTCAGCATCTCTGGCTCGAAACTGCCGCTCGATCTCGGTGGCTCTTTTTTGGGAAGTGGCCTCCATGCGTCTTTCATGGTCTTGTATTTAGATGTGTGTTTTGCGGAACAGGTTGTCGGTGTTGCATTTCTGTTTGTTGAGTTCCTACTTGTTTGTTGAATTGTTCGAATATATGGGCTTCCATGGTCAAGATGTGGTGTTCCGCCGCCTTCATCTTGTTGTAGTAGGCGTCCCTTTTGGCAGTTGTCTTCCCTGCCAATAAGACGTATTGCTGCATGGAGTTGTGATTGTGTTCGTGACGCTCAATTGTTGCTGTGGTTTGTTCAGCTTGTTCCCGATTTCACGATGTACGCCATATTGGGAGGTAGTATCTTCTTCTGGAGGTCGGTATTGGTGTGCTTAATGTTTTTAATTTCCTCCTCGGCGCCGTAGAGCTTTGTTGTGACTCGTCGTTGTAGAAGTTCATGGTGTGTGGTCATCTTGTCCTGGGTGTTCATGGCGGTGACGAGCTCCGCCGTTAGTTTCTGGTTGGCTCGTTTGGAGTCGTTGGTGCTGTGATTCCGCTTCTTCCGCTCGTTCTCGACATGGTCTTCGACGCCTTGTGGGTGTTGTCGTACTTCGAGCAGTTCGACCACAGCCGCGGCTGTTTTCCATTGATTTGTGATTTTGATATTCTTCCATTCTTCTCTGAGCTTGGAGTCGTTCGTTGGTGTCACCCAGTCGGGTCTTCTGGCAGCGTAGACCTTGCGCATGGGCATGACGTTGTCGAAGGTCCTGGCGAGGTGGTTGTAGTCCTGGCTGGCCTCGTGCTGCTTCTTCTTGGCAGGGGGAATCCTCCCCTCCTGTTGGGCCGCTGGTTCCCCTTGCCACTCTTGTCTTTCTGCTTACCCTTCTGCGGGATGTGGTTGTCGTCGGTGTGGTCGTCGTACGGCTTGGGGGAGTTGCCTTTGCCCTTGCTGTTGTTGCTTTTGCCCTTGCCGCTAGTGCCATTGCTCCAGTAGGTGTAGGGATGTTGGACTGCTCAATGTGCCGTTCCTCCATCTGTCCAACCTTGCGCCGATCGCAAGTGTGGTGGATCGCGTAGGTGGGCTCTTGTTCGGGGCATTGCTCGACGTTGACTGCCACGGTGCTGCCATTGTTGGAGCTTGAGGTGGATGTCGTGGTGGTTGGTGAGCACTGTGATGTGCTTCGAGTAGCTGTCGTGATTCAGCAACCCGTACTAGTATTCGGGCGTCGGCGCGTTCTTGACGCAGTCGTGTGTGCCAGACAGGTGATCTCGATCTTGCCGTGGGTGACGGCATGGTCCCGCACATGGGACGAGAAGAAAGGATCAGGTTGTCGGTGTAGGCGTACATCGCGGCGTTAGAATGGCAGCGTTGGCCGCCGCCTCAGCCCTTGTGTGGGACGAATAGTGCGGGATAGGGCGATTGCAGCTCTCTCCCGCCTCCTCCTCCTCCTCCTCCTCCTCCTCCTCCTCCTCCTGCTTCTCCTCCTCCTCCTCCTCCTCTTCTTCTTCCCCCCTCCTCCTCATCCTCCTCCTCTTGCTACTCCTCCTCTACAAAGGCGATCCCTAGACCTGTCCTGGGGTGCGTTCTGGCTAGACTTCCGGGGAGTCAAGCCGTGGCAATAAGGCGCTCAAGCGGGCCTGAAAAAGGCGCGAGACCATCGAACCTCGATCAACCACTTCCTCCTCTCCCCCTGCTCCCCCTTCGTGATTGGCCATGGGAGACATGAAAAAACAACAAAAGTACGAGGAGGAGACCAGTAGCAAGCAGTCAACAGGTGGCAGCCAAGACGCACGCTGCAGGCAAAGGGGTAGAGGAGCGAGGAGGCGGGAGGCAGGAAAAGCAGCAGGTGCCCCAAAAAGCCCAAGTCGGTTAGCGGATTGCCATTTTGGGGCTCTCAAAAGGGCGCTGCGGCCACAACTGTTGCAGGCCCTGCGCCCGCCTGGCCTGGTCCCAGGTCGCTGACACTAAAAAATATGCTGCTCAAGGTTGGGGGCGTCCGAGGGGGGTGGGGACTCAGGGGGTGGTGTGGATACCATGGCCGAGGCCATCAAGTCTCCCAGAGTGCATGACCCCCTCTCCTTCTCCACCTTTCGATGCGTTCCCTGGCGCCCCCCTCTTGGACGCACCCGAGAAAGGGGCGGGCGCCCACCCCAGGAAAAAACGAAGTGCCCACCCCTTTTCCGCCGGCAGCGCGCGGAGGCCGCCATGGGCGAGCCGCCGAGCAAGAGGCCGCGCGCTGAGCCAGGCCCAACCGCCGCGCGATATGCCTACCCGTGCACTGGTCCCCCCTCGAGGAGGCGCTGGTCTCAATCGCTCGCTCCCTCCCCTTCCTCCTCCTCTCTCCTCCCGCCTCCTCCCTCCTCCGTCCTCCCTCCTCCTCCCCTCCTCCTCCTCCTCCTCCTCCTCCTCCTCCTCCTCCTCCTCCTCCTCCTCCTCCTCCGTCCCGTCATCATCATCCTCCCTCCCTCCTTCCCGCCCGCAGCAGGGCGCCCGAAGCCCTCCCTCGCCGCAGGTCTTCGGGAGGGGCCCCGTGCGGTTGCTAGCAGAAGCGCCTCGTCGAGAGTACTCCAGGGATGTCGGGAGCGCGCAGCGGCCCGAGTCGTGACTCCCCGAAGAGCAGACGACGGGGACCGCGCGTCCGCAGTTCGATTGGTGAGCGCTCCTTCGCGCAGTACACCTTAGGCGATGCTTAAGAAAACTTATTTTTTCGGCCAGAGTCTCGATGATTCTTAATGTTTCAACGTAAATCCCAAGATTTTAATAGAAATGTTGGGTTTTTATTTAACTTCTGAGACCATGAATTTCTGAACCCATGATTTCTAAAGCATTTCGCAGGGTGTATGCTTGGTTAGCGGTTCTGTTCGTGGGCCCAGGCGCCTGCACTGCGGGAGTCCATCCCCTTTTTCTCATTCGTTCGGAGCTGCACAGGGCGCACATGAGCTCCAAGGGCGTCTGCGGTTCGCAGTCGGTCTCGCTCAATCGACCCGTCTGATGCCTTCGGAGGTTGCACTGGGGGCCTCTCTGAGCCATCCTGGGGCGCTCTGGAGCCATCTGGGGGATTCTCGTGGGAAGGCTCGGGGTCCCCTTGGGACTCTATTCGCCCATTTTCGGGCCATCGTGAAGCTTCCGAGACCAATCGGAAGCGAAAAGGAAAGAAAACAAAAATCAGGTGCTTCCGTTCAGCTGTCACAATATTTGGGCCTTTCAAGCAAGGCTCCGTGGCCACTTTGAGCCGTCTTGGGCCGGTATTGAGGTCTCTTGAATGTATCTTGACAGCTATCTTGCTTGGAGGCTTGTGGTAGGCAGGGCTGGTGGCGTCCACATTTCCGTCGTACCACCGGGTGCCACACAAACTTTGTTGTTGTGGAGTTGGGTGAGGGGCCGACGGCGGCCGACTGCGCAGTCGGGGCGGGGGCGATTGACAGTGCAAGGCCGCGCGGGTCCCCCCTGACTCTAAGAGTGGCCGCCTTCCGCCTTCTCCGGAGGGTCTCGGCTCAAAGGCATAACGGCGCGATTTGCCAACGAGAGCCTTGTGGAGAGCTTTGTGGAATATGAATATATTTATATATCTATATACACACACATACAACAACAAGTGGGTGTGGCAATGCACCACTACACCGACGGCACTTGGTGCGTGGAGCGCGCATGCACGGCATTATGTGCCTGGTTATGTTGGGTGTGGCTTCACCGGCAGATTGGTTGGAAACTCGATATGCAGAAGTCGCATCTGCCAGCCAGCGTGTGGAGGCTGCTCGGGGCGGAACTCACCGCGGACGTCCCCCAGCCCACTGCTCGGTTGCTGGATCAGAAAGCAACAGCCTTGATCTGCGACATCGAGCACTACCTGCAGAGCTGCCAGTTGCCAGCTGCAGAAGCGGGTTCCCTCAAATGCCGCTTGAGGGGGGCACGGTCGTTTTTATTTGGCCGCTACGGTTCCGCAGCGCTGGTGCCATTGAGGCGTCGGCAGTTCGATAGCAGCGGGCGGGCTGGCACGCCGCCGTCCCTCAGTGCCTCTCTGCGTTGGTTTTGGCACGCTGTGGACGAACAGTCAGGCCGCGAGGCCCCCTTCGATCTCGAATCGCGGCCTCTCGTTGTGACAATAAGTGACGGCGAAGGCACGGGGCGAGTCACAGCGGGCATTTGGAAGCCTCGTGAACCAGATTTTCGGCCGATGCTCACCGCCACTGCGGTGCCAGATTCTTGGATGCAGCTGCGAGTAGGGCAAAACCGTGTCAACGCCATGCAAGAGATCAAGCGGAGGGCCCTCTACTGGCGCTAGCTACGTGGCCGTCGTTTTTGCAGAAGTGTGTTTGGTTTCATTCCATCGACATCGAGTCAGCGAAGTACTCGTTGATAAAGGGCTCGTTAAGGGCAGTCCACACGAACGAAATCGCGCACGATACCTGGGAGCAGCGCCGGTCTAGATGCATTTACCCGCGGCGGGAACTGGTGGCCTCAACATATAGCCCCGTCGACATAACTTCGGGCGGAGATCTCACCGACCTCTACGAGCAGCGGTGGGTCGTTGTTGACCCGGCGCTGCTGGACATCTGGAGGCGGGATTCAGGCCGGGGCTTGGCTCGGGCAGATCACGAATGTGATTGTTTGGGCCCGACTGGTGACTGGCAGCCTCACTTGCCAACGACAGCCCTGCGAAACATATACACAGGGTGACGGCGTGGATTCCAGACAGGGCCCGGCTCAGCGCAGGCGCTGTTCAGATGGGGGTCGGGAACTGCGCGGGCCCCAAGGGAGACCATTTAAGCGCAAGGGATGTTTCGTAGTCGGGCGCCGCCGTCGTCGTCGCCGACGTCGTCGTCTCCCGCCTGCCCCCCTTCCCCCTGCCCCCCCCCCCCCCCCCCTGGCAGCAGCAGACAGGAAGTGCGCGGACGACGAGAATATTTTACAGGTATGTATATATAGCCATAGCGCGCTACGTTGTACCGGGTTGCGCTACATTGTGATTGGGTAGTCTTGTAACCAACCAAACCAGTCCGAGGCCTTTTGCGGCCTTCTGGGGAGCTTTTCTCCTCGAGCAGGCGAGGGGGCCCGAGCCCCCCCCCACTACCCCCCCTTTCCGTTTAGCCGGCTGGGTTGCCAGCGAGCCAACTTTCCAGATGTCCAGCGAGGCACGGGGCCATCAGAGGCCCGCCGCATCGTCGACGAAGCCTCCTCTTACCTCCTTCTCTTTCCTGCCCCCCCCCCCCTTACCCCCCCCCCCCCTCGCAAGCCGGTTCGGCTTGCAGCGTGGCCTGCCGCCCCCAGGGGGCCGAGGCGGCACGGCGCGAACCGTCGGCGATGCAAGGCGCCGGGGCGCACGCTGCACGCCGGCCCGGGGCTTGATGGGGGGCGGCCAGATCGAGCCGCCGCCGAAGTCCGCGCCGCCCAATCTTGACATTGTCAGAGGCCGAGGTTGGAATGAGGAAGAGACGCGGCCGCCGCCGCGGCGGCAGACATCCCGCTCAGCCAGCCGCGGGGCCAGACCTCCGAACACCGAGGGCAAGAAAGGCTACGCAGTACAAGGTGCGCCCGACATGCCCGACGGGCAGTGGCAAGTGGGCCCATTGCAATCGCGCTGGCAAGTCTGGCTCGACAAACTGCAAGACGCGCGGACACGCGTTGGAAGCCAGCCGCGCTCAATGACAACGCTGGAAGCGACAAGCAGAACGCGACCAACAGCGCCATGGTCGATCTTCTCCCGACGCAGCGCTTCCAAGCGAAAAGAAATGGCGACCAGACTAAGACGGATGATCGCAGCCAAGAAGACCCCCCACCAGCACCAGCTGAACCAGTTAGTTGTACTCTCCACAGGTCAGAGGCTCCAGCAGGCGGTCGCCGACCTCAACGGAGTGCAGAAATATCAGGACATGATTGGCCAAGCAGCAGCAGCGCGCCACCGAGTACCGAGACGACGTGCTCCGCGAGATCAGCGACAACATGGTGGAGCTCGCAGAAGCGAAACGAGTTTTCAATGGCGCCAAGGCTGAAGACGGCGAAGCAGCAGATCAAGCAGGCCTGACTCACGCCAGCATCCAGAAGCCAGGGGAAGATGACGAGCTCTCTACACTCGCGCAAAAGGAAGTCGAGATATTGGACACCACGCAGAAGCAGGAGCACGAAAACACATAGGCCGAGTTCCCGAAGGCGCGCAACGTCATCTCCGAGAAGACCGAGGCAGTCCAGAAGGCCAAGAGGGCGCCCGAGGGCACACAGAAGATCCGCGCGACTGCCCAGGCAGCCGGGAAGCGCAGAGGAGAGGCCGGAGCCCAGCCAGCAGGAGGAGCTCCAGCAGCAGACCAAGAACGAGACGAAGTGGCTGCCAGCGAAGCACCCCGAACCTGCGGACCCAGAGATCTCCCTGGCCAACCAGTTCAACCTCTCCGAGCCCGACCAAATCCAGAACTACCACAAAGCTCGCGAAGGCGAAGGCCCGAACGCAGGCTACGACCGCCTCGAGGCGGCCAGCAACAACGGGACCACAGGAGACCTCACTTGAACATCTGCCTGGAGAACGAACGACCCAACCGTATGCATCTGTGAATACCGTCGCCGTTAGCGTCGCCGTCGGTGGACCTCCGTCCGGGGCCAAGAAGCGCGTGAAGGGCGTGCCGAAATGGGGCGGGGCCGCCACACGGGCGCCGCTACTGGGGCCTCATGTCGAGTCCCCCTGTATGGGGCCACAAAACGTGTGAGGGGTGTGCCGAAATTGGGCGGGGACGCCATGCGGGCGCTGCCACTGAGGCCTTCGGTGAAGTTCCGCATGGGGCCACGAAACGCGTGAGGGGCGTGCCGAAAGGGGGTGGCGCCGCCACGCGGACTGCGCCATTGGGACCTTGCGTGGAGCTCCTTGTGGAGCCACGAAACGTGTAGGGCGTGCCGAAATGGGTCGGCGCCGCCATGCGGACTGCGCCATTGGGACCTTGCGTGGAGCTCCTCCTGGGGCAACGAAAAGTGGAAGGGGCGTGCCGAAATGGAGCGGCGCCGCCTTGCGGACTGCGCCACTGGGACCTTAGGTGGAGCTCCCTCTGGTGCCACGAAACGTGCGAGGGGCGTTCCAAAATGGGGCGGCGCCGCCGTGCGGACTTCGCCACTGGGTCCTTAAGTGGAGCTCCTTGTGGGGCCACGAAACGTGCAAGGGGTGCGCTGAACTGGGGCGGCGCCGCCATGCGGACTGCGCCACTGAGACCTTAGGTGGAGCTCCTTATGGGGCCACGAAACGTGCGAGAGGTGTGCCAAAATGGGGCGGCGCCGCCATGCGGACTTCGCCACTGGGACCTTAAGTGGAACTCCCTCTGGGGCCACGAAACGTGTAAGGGGTGCGCTGAACTGGGGCGGCGCCGCAATGCTGACTGCGCCATTGGGACCTTAGGTGGAGCTCCCCATGGCGCCACGAAACGCGCGAGGGGTGCGAATGGAGCGGCGCCGCCATGCGGACTGCGCCACTGGGACATTCGGTGGAGGTCCATACGGAGCCACGAAGCGCGTGAGGGGCGTTCCAAAATGGGGCGGCGGCGCCATGCGGACTGCGCCACTGGGACCCCACGCGGCCCCCCCCCCATGGGGCCACGAAGCGTGCGAGGGGTGCGCCAAGAGGGAGGGAAGAGGAGGAGGAGGAGAGGACCCCAGACCACAAGATGGCTGGGAAAACAGGAAATCCAGTAATTCTCCTTGTGGCCATCACCCCGAGCCCCATCGAGATTTCGGGGTCACACTGCACAGATGTATCGGGAATGTAGTTAAACTCGAACGCTGCCTTGGCACTCTCTTGGTCGTCTTCGCGTCCTTCTGGCTGCCCCTGAAAACACCAGGGTAAATTGGCGTGTATTGTGTATGGGCCTTGTGGTGTCCCTCGAGGCCGCTTCTCAATGAACTTTGGGGAAGCCCCTGGGGTGTTCCGATTGTCTCAAAATTGCGCGTGCCAGGAGCGTTCCCGAGACACCCAGCTGTCCTGCAACAGGCCGTCTGTAGGTTTAATGTTTTTTCTTTGTGGGAGCCCGTCGGGAGGAATTTAAGAAAGTTGAGGCTCACGTTCTGGACGGACGCGTCCACTCCGATCAGGACGTTTCGTGCAGAATTGGTAATGGTGCCATCTGCGAGCGAGAGGGACAATTGAAAGAAACAGGTTCGAGCAGCGAAGTCTGCGGTGCGGTTTTGAGCAGGGTTCCTGCACTTGTGGCCCAGACTCGACCTTATTGGATTGGAGCTCTCCAAGAAGCCAAAGCAGTCTAGCGCTGCGTCTGCACCATGACTGTGTGTGGCATCGTACGTACTGGAGATGATCCACCCGACTCAGGTACAAGCACCAAGACGGCCGCCATTCTGCTTCGGAGTGTTTTGGACGCGTTTCTGTGGCCAACCAAGGGTTCAGCTCTCGGGGTCACGAGCTGATTCTGCTTCAGTGCCCTGGCGAATATCATCTTTATTGTTTGCGTCACTTGTAAGGCCTACACCGCCATGGGCCCATTGGTTCTCCTTGGTGTGGTGTACAACCGCACGCCTACTCGGAAGAAAAGAGACGGCTGGTCCCGCATCAAGCGCGGGAAGCACCCTCGGTTAGCAGAGGTCCACGTCGAGGCCGGCCTTTTGCTTGGCGAGGATGAGACACCCGAGGCCCCCGCAGTTCTACCTTCAGTGGCGGGGGGATCGGACGAGCCCGCCTTCAAACAGGGATTTGTCTTCGCGCCGTGTCGTCGTGCACCGTTCCATGCTGTTGGAGGGCGTGCGGCAAGCCCCCTGTCCCAGGTGTTCCTTTTTCCCAGGCTCTTTCCTCGCCCAATGGGGAGGGGGTGCAGTCTAGCGAGCAAGTCCAGCATCCCCCTCAAAGAGGACGTGGCCCTTCTGGTTCGAGCTGCCCATGGAAGTCCCGCGGCGTCTGGCGACTCCGACTGAGCTCGTGGCTTCGCTGGCCTTTCGTTCTCGCGTAGGCCACCGTGGGCTCACTCTTCAGCCATCCAAAGGCAGGTTCGTTGCCGTCACCCATCGTCAGGGGACGGTTCGTGCGAAAAAAAAATGTTCTCCTCCTCTTATTACTCCTTTTCTTCCTCCTCCTCCTCCTCCTCCTCCTCCTCCTCCTCCTCCTCCTCCTCTTACTCCTCCTCCTCCTCCTCCTCCTCCTCCTCCTCCTCCTCTTCCTCCTCCTCCTCCTCCTCCTCCTCCTCCTCCTCCTCCTCTTCCTATTTATCCTCCTCATCATCCTCCTCTTCCCGCCGTCTTCCCCATCCCCCCCCCTCCCCGGGAGCCGCCTCCTCAATGTTCGTTCCCACTTCGCCTCAAGCCTCCCCCCTCTGACCCCACGCCCCTTCGGTATGCCCAGAGACGATCGGCAGGCGAGCTACCCTGATCAGGAAAGTGTAGGAGCATGCAGTGGAACATAGGGGTGAGGCAGCAATTATGCCAAGCATCGGACTAGCCTGGGCATACCCAGGAGGGCAACTGCTCAGCCTGCCGCCGAAAGAGGATGATGAGGAGGAGAAGAAGAAAGTGGAGAAGAAGACGGTGGAGGAGGGAGGAGGCCCTCAGGACTCGAGTATATTACAAAATCGCACGTGCACATTAAAACATATTCCCACCTATATATAGATAACAATAATAATAATAGGAAGAAGACGAGTAATGATAATAACAATGATGAATAATAATAGTGATAATAAGAATAATACGAATACTAATATTAACACCAATAATGGTACGACTAACGATACTACTAATTAGATTAATAATAACACTAATAATTAATAATGATGGTGATGCTACTAATAATAATAACAAGAATAAGCATGATAATAATAACAATCATTATAAACATGATAATAATGATAGTAATAATAATAATAGTAATAATAATAATGATAATAATAATAATAGTAATAATAATAATAATAATCAATACCGCCCCCCCCTGGGTCACACACCTCCCCGTGACATCTCGGGGACGCTCCCAGTACCGTTCCCCTTGCCTTTCCAGGGAGCCTCCACAGCGCCCCAGGAGGGCCCAAGACGCCTCCCAGGAGCCCCCAAAATGCGAAAGGATGGTCCAAGACGCTCCCAAGCAGTCCAAGTTAGCCTTCCGACGACTCTCGAGGCTCCCACGTGGCTTCCAGGAGACCCAAAGAGAGGTCCGAGAGGCGTTCCAGGACGGCCCGAAGAGGTCAAAATCGCAGATTGTCATGTGTTTCTCCCATGTGTTTTACCTTCTCGCGTTTTCGAGCTTCCAACGCTCCAAGAACGCCGAAGAGCCGCCCAAGACCGCCCCAAGACCACCCAAGAGACCCTCAGGACGGCCCCAAGACAGGCCAAGAAGGCTCCAAGACTGCCGAAGAGGCGCCCAGGACAGTCCCAGACCACCCCAGAACAGGCCCAAGATGGGCCCAAGAGCGGGAGCAGGAGGCTTCCAGAGACCTCCGAGAGGCCTCCAGGACCCCCCAGAGGCCCCCAACACACCCCCGATCCTTGAGAGGCCCCATAAGGACCCCGACGAGGCTCCAAGAGCAGCCCAAGACAGCTGCGAGAGCCATCCCCAGAGAGCCCAAAGAGTGTAAAATCGTTGATTCCCAATGGTTTTTTCTAATGATTTTCGCCTTCTCACATTTTCCCGCTTCCAACCCTCGAAGATCGAGGATTTTTAAAAAAGGGAATTCCCAGAATGCCTTGTCTTTTTTTGAAAGTGGGACTCCTAATCGGAGATCCCACACATCCCCTGACATCTGGCCAGTACCGCGCCTCCCGGCTTCCCGGGGGCCCCCAAGACGCCCAAGGACAGCCCAAAACGACCCCAAGGAGCCCCCAGAACGTAAAGAACGGCCCAACACGCTCCCGCGCAGCCCGAGACACCCTTCCGACAGCTCTCGAGGCCTCCAGGAGGCCTCCAGAACTCCCAGGGGGTCCGGAAGATCCCACACCCCTGAGGGGCCCGGCTAACTAAACTCGCGAGGCACAAACAAAAAACAGCGCCGAACAGCGCCGAGGAATTGGAAAAAAATGGAAATCCCACAATTTCTTCTTTCTTTTTCAAGTTTGGCCCCTGGTCTACTCTTGCACAACAGACCACAGTTCAGACCCCCCTCACCTCCCAACAAAGAACCCAGGAAGCCTTTGAGGGCCCCAAATCGTTGAATACCTCGAGGAAATGTATGATTTCTGCGTGATTCCGAGGCTTGCGCAGGGCCTCCAAGGGAGTCTTTGGACGCAAGAAGCGACCAAAATGATATTACATGAGTTAGCCTATCAAGCCTAGCTGGAACTTGAGCGCGCGCGATGGTTCTAGTGTGTATATATATAGTATAGTAATAATAATAATAATGATAATAAGAATAATAATAAGAAGAAGAAGAAGAAGAAGGATAATAACATAAAATAAAATAAATTAATAACTAGAACGTCACCACCTCTTTCTCCCTCCACCACTAAAGTCAGGCGTGCAGTTGTAGGTTTGCTAGAACCTAAACGCGCGCGAAGCTCGCGCGAGGTTATAATATGCACGCACGTGCTTGTGTTATATATAGATATATATATATAGAGAGAGATACATATATATATATATATACATATACATATGTGTGTGCATGTATGTATGTATGGTCACGTGCATATACACACCTCGAATGTTGGTTAACGAGGCTATCCTTAGGGGGGTCCGACGCCACTTTGACCTTTAGTTCGTCAGTATAGGGGCCTCTTGGGGGACATGCTGGAGACCGTCTTGGGCTATCTGTGCTACATAAGTCACCGTGGACGTTCGAATCTGTCGCGCCCCCCATCCCGCGTCCAGACCCAGGGGAGGACTTACCCGAACAAGGCGGTTGTATAACTCCAGTGGACAGGCGGCCACGCAGCCAGCGTGGGGTGGATTCCAAGACAGCCCCAGATGGCCAGACAAAAACAGATCGGGCCAGATGTTAGAAGACACCCCAAGACGCCGCTCAGAGGGCCCCCGAGTGATCAGCACCCTTCGAACACTTCAGGAAGGTAGATGGGGTATGTCTTCTCACTCGTTTCGCTCCCGAAGGGCTCTTGAGGCCTCGAGATAGGCTCAAAATGATCCCGAGAGAGCCCCAAGACGGGCCCACGATGGGCCCAAGAGGGCCCCGTGGGCTTCTCAGAGGATTCTAAGAGTGCCCTAAGAGGGCCCCAAAAGCAGTTCAAGACCGTCCAAGCCTCAAAAAGGCCAACTGTATCCAGCGTCCTGTGCGCCAAAGCTGTCCCAAGAGGCCGCCCGAGGCCCACGAGAGCTTCAAATCCCGTCCAAAGTCTTCCAAGAGACCTTCCAGGTGCGCCCATGAGTCCCCAAGAGGCGCTCCTGGGAGCCCCAGAGGCCCCAGAAGGCTTCGCTAGGCGGGAGGGGGAGCCTCTCTATGTTTCTGTTTATGTGTGTCTCTCTCTCTCTCTCTCTCTCTCTCTCTCTCTCTCTCTCTCTATATATATGTATGTATGTATGTATGGATGGATGGATGGATGGATGGATGGATGGATGGATGTATGTATGTGCGTACGTATGTCATGTTCGCATGTATGTGTGTATATGTTGGCATACATGCATGCATGTGCCTCTTCTCCCTGCCTGACCGCCCCCCTCCCCCCGTCTCCTCCAGGCCGCCCAAGTGGGGCCGAAGACGACCACTTCCCCTCCACCCAGACGTCGCCGACGCCTCGACGATGCTGTACGATCCTCCGACCCCATTTACTCCGACCCCTTTGGAGGTGGTCTCCATCTGCGGGCAGCGAACACCCCTCCCATCCTCCCCCCCCCTCAGGCGGCGCCGCCGCGTGAGTGGGCGGCAGCTCGCGGGGCGGTCGGCAGACGGCGGCAGGGCGCCCGCGCCTTTGCGGCCGTGGTGAGGGCGGCTGAAAGGGGCGGTCCTTGGGCCAGAGGTCGACGTCGGCGGGGTCGGTTTGCTTGGAGGTGCAGCCCGAAGGCCCACGGGACGGGCTGGCGTTTCCCACGGTGGTGCGGCAGAGACGTCGACGCGTCGTTGTCGCCGTTGACGGGAGACATGTCCGTATCCACGGCCTCGCGGTCCTGATCGGGTGCTGCCGGAGGTGGCCCTGGCCATCCAGGGAGACCCAGATGGCCTCAACGTGGCCCGAGACGTTGGGGGCATCTTAAAAGCCAGGACACCTCAGGCAACCCCCGACCAGATTTCTCGGCCGAGATCCCATGGGTGCAGGCCAGTTTTGTGGGGAATCCTACAAAATCTACCCACAGGATTGCGTATCAATGGAGTCGCGTTTGGCTGTCCATACATATGTTCGTCACTCGAGACTCGTCCCCCTCTTCTTCAGAAGACCAAAGAGCCGCATGAACACTTGTTCTGTCAGCGGCGGCTTGGGTCCAAGACGCAGTCGGGAAATTCAAGGGACACATCGGAGCCGGATTGGGCACAAGAGAAGACAGAAAAGGAGCGGGGGGAGGATGCCGCGGGCGACGGAGCACGCTCAGACCGTGAAGATCTTATACGTGTGTACCAGAGCACAGGCTTTCACGGGCAGCGAACCGGGAGTGGCAGGGCAACACATGTGGCCGTACCAGGGTGTGACGAGTTCATGAGATGCCGGGTGGCGAAATTCCGAGACGACCGCGCACGCAAGTCATGCGAAGGAAAGTCCGGGTTGCATGGACAGTACACAGTTCCAGTGAAGGTACGACCACATTTTTCACCAAAGCGCAATCCATGGAACGGCACAGATTTATTTCAGCCGGCGGTCGCAAGGGATAAGACGGCGTGCGGGCAGCGGCGGGGCGCGCTGGATCAAATCGGGGCACGAGGGGAGGGGTGGCGAGGGCGGGAGAGCGGCCGGAAGAGGGGGAACGGCACGGACAGGCAACCCAGGGCAGCAAGTAGGCGGCACGGTCCCATATGAGTCGAGCCCGCGGGCGACCAGGCGGGAGCCGGCCGAAGGGGTGGACGAGAGGAGCCCGGAAGCCATAGGGGAGGCGGTGGGTGCGCGGCACACAGACCAGCAGGGTGAACACGGCACAAATGAGCGTGGCCAAGAAAAAAAAACAAAAAAACAAAAAAAAAAAAAAAAAAAAAAAAAAAAAAAAAAATGAGCGTGGCCAAGAAAGAATGAGCGGAGATTTCGGGGTCGTGGGACGATCTTCGATGATCGCTTCGGCGTGCCCCACATGCGGCAGCGACACGGCGCCCGGCAGGGCCGCGCAGCGCCGGCATTGCGGGGGCGACCACGCAGGCAGCCGGGGCCGCCGAAGCGGCCGAGCCAGGGAGCGCCAGCGCGGGAGGCGCCCGCGCCAGTGACCCGGCACGACACTGCGGCCCGCTGGAGGAGAGGGAAGGAAGCTCGACGAGCGCGTTCCACTACTCTCAAAGGAACTGCTAGCAGTTGGCCTGGATCCCGCGCGGGCAATCTGCGATAGATTCCATCAAAGCAGGCAGGTGTTTTTCGGGCGTTGGCGAGTAGGCACTTTGCGAGTAGTGGAACGCGCTCGGCGAGAAGCAGGTCGGTGGGTGTGGGGAGCCCAGCGGACCTAGCGGCTACCCTCATGTCTGCCCCTGGCGCAGCCGGACCCAGTCGGGCGGCTGGGCACACCCGCGGAGAGCCGCACGAGCACAGGTTTCCGGAGGTTCACGCAGGTTTTGGGATCGGCGCTGAGTCCCCCTCCCCGCCACACCTGGGCGCCGCCTCCAGCGGCGCTTCCCAGCGCTTTCCGCGCGCCAGGGAAGGGGTGCGGAGAGGACCCCAGAAATCCGCGCGGAAATTCGAAGGTTTGTGTTTCTGTTGTCGGGGGGGAGGTCTACTTCGGGTAGCCACCTCGTCATTTAGGCTGGGCGAGGCTCCGAAGGCAAGCCAGGGTGGTCCCCAGGAGGGTTTCGGAGGTCGTTTCCGCGTGGGGTCCAAGACGCGATCGGAGGTCTGGGATGTAGGTTATGCGCACGCGTGCTACAGCGCAAGTGGGCACCAATCTGGGTTCCCCGCCGCATTTTGGGTGGGCGCCAAAGCACACACTGCCCGCTTCCGCGGGGCTGGTTTCAGGTGGCATCAATGTGTTTCGTTCGCGCTACTCGGAGTCCTCAGGTTGCTGGAATCAAGGTGAAATGAGTTGCTTGCACATGTCACTTGTCAAAGGATTACATATCACATGCCTGGTCGTCTCGGATATGCTGTGGCCGATCGACATCACGGTTTTCTACGCAAGGGCGAATTGGCATCGCATCTCGTCCTCGCGGACGGGTACGTCTCGATCGCGGTCCCCTCGACGGTTTGGTGGTACGCAGAGTGGCGAGTTCAGATGCGCATCGTGGAGGGTCCATGTCATTCATTCCTCCCCTCCCTCCCTCATCCTCCCCTTCCCTCCCTTCTCCACCCCCTCCTCGTCATCCCCCTCCGCATCCTCCCCCTTCTCCGCTTTCCTTCCAGCTCCTCCTCCTCCTCCTCCTCCTCGTCCTCCTCCTCCTCTTCGTCCTCCTTCTCCTCTTCCTCCTTCTCCTCATCGTCCTCCTCCTCCTCATCATTCATTCCTTTTCCTTATCGATAACTTCTCCGTGTCGCACCCCGAGGCCAGTTTTTAGGGCGGGCCGGGCGTTTCGCTTGAGACGTCCTCACCATCTATGATTCTGAAGCTTAAAAATATCAATAGCTTCACAGATGGAGAGCGGGTCGTTATCAAAATGTGGTTCTCGCCTTAGCGCCGCGCACATTCGTTGTAAAAAATTGCAAGAGCTTCACGGATTGAGGGTGGGTCGTTTTCCAAGTGTGGCTCTCGCCAGAACGCCGCGCACATTCCTTTTAAACATGTGCAAGGGTTTCACGGATCGAAGGCAGGTGATTTTCAAAATGTGGCTCTCGCCTTAGCGCCGCGCACATTCGTTTTAAAAAATTGCAAGAGTTTGATTGCAGCCGCAGGACACGAACATAAAACCGATCAACCGATCAACCGATAAACTATTTCGGTTGATCGGTTTATCGGCAGATCGACCGATAAACCGATATGATTATATCGGTTTATCGGTCGATCTGCCGATAAACCGATCAACCACTAAACCGACTCATCGCATGCGTGCCCGAATCTCAGCACAGCTTGGTTTCATCAGTTTATCGGTTTATCGGTATATCGGATGTTTCAGTTTATCGGTTGATCGGTGAATCGGTTTATCGGCCCGGCGTTGTCGTGGTTGTCCAATGGGTAATCCTTCGAAATTATCTCTCCTCTTCCTCCTAGTCCTCCCCTTCCTCTTCCCCCTAGTCCTCCTCCGCCTCCGCCTCCTCCTCCTCCTCCTCCCTCTTCCTCCTCCTCCCTCCTCCGTTCCGATCATCCCTCCCTCCCTCCCTCTCCTCCCTCCCTCCCTCACTGGCCCCGACGCCCATGGTTCTCCTAGTCCTCCTCCCCCTCTTCCTCCTAGTCTCCTCCGCCTCCCCTTCCTCTTCCTCCTAGTCCTCCTCCGCCTCCGCCTCCTCCTCCTCCTCCTCCTCCTCCTCCTCCTCCTCCTCCTCCTCCTCCTCCTCCTCCTCCGTTCCGATCCTCCCTCCCTCCCTCTCCTCCCTCCCTCCCTCACTGGCCCCGACGCCCATGGTTCTGCGCGCACAGGGCCGCGGCCCCCGTGAGCCCCTTCTCGGCGTTCCAGCTGACCACCATTCCTGGGGAGTTCGTCCTCCCTCCCTCTTCCCCTCCTGCCCACACTCTCACATCCGTCCCCCATTCCCCTCTCTTGTTCCCCTCCCCTCCCTCTTTCGGATTGGGGAATTTCGAATTTCCTGTCTCCTCCTCTCCCAGGCCCAGTGCCCAGGCCCATCCAGAAACAAAAACTGGAAAGGGGGGAGGGCGGGAAGGAGAGATGGAGGGAGGGAGGGTTGGATTCGATTCGGGAAAGGGGCATTTGAGAAAAGAGGGGATGGAGGGGTGGAGGGGTGGAGGGAATAGGGATGGGGGAGGGGGATTGGAGTTGGGAAGGAGGGATGGAGGGAGGAGTGGCGGGGGGAGGGCGGGGCTTGTGGGAAGCAAAATCTGGCGGGGCATTTCGGGCTAGGACGTTTGCGGTTTCTACAGCGCTTTGGCGGGGGTGCCTCCAGCTCCCCCTTCCTATCCTTCTCTGGGCTTTTGGGGGTCGCATTTCCCCTCTCCTCCTCCCCCATCCTCCTTCTCCTTCCCCCCTCGGTCTTAGCCGTATCAGGTTATCACTGTAGCGCGAGCTGCAGCGAAAGCTGCTGGCGTCGCGTGTCCTGTTGCGGATCCGGGCGCAACTCTCAGCCATGCGCGGCGGCCCGTATGATAAACCACCCGGGCCTTTAAACCAACGGGACGTCATCGTCTGCTCTTTGTGCGACCGGCGAGTCGGGAAGCCATGCTGGGCCACCCATGTGAGGGATTGTGTCGGCGCTTCCTCTGCGCTCGCGGTTGAGCCGCAGTGGTTGGGCCTTGATCCCAACCGTGCGCCAGTTCAGTTTGTTGCTCAAGGACTGCCTGTTGCCCTTTGCGCCGATATGAAGATAGCGGGGGATAAACTGAAACAGTGCTACCTCCGGATGGGGCAAGCCTTCGTGCCCGACCCCCACATCAGCGGGGCTTGCTACACTTGCGGTTGGAGCTCCTTCAAAGGTGCGTGGACGGGGCCCGAGGGTTGCAGCGTCGGCGCGCTGCTCCTCTGCGCCGCGTTCATCGACTCGCTGTTCGAGACGAAGGCTTTGACGGACGCGGCGCAATTCATGACCAACATGGGCATGGATTCTAGCAAGCGCTTGCCACATTCCCGTTATCTGGCCCAAGGCGGGAGTGCGTTCGTGCAGCGGGGTGAGAATTACTGCCGTTCCAAGCGGCCGGCGCCCGGTGAGCCGCGCGTGGTTCACGCGCCACCGGCCGCGACTTCTTCCAGACACTGGCGGGCGCACTCCGCATGTACAACGCAGTGTGCGACCTGCTCTAGCCGCGGGTGCGCGTCGTGCGAACATTGCTGTTTGCGCAAATTGCGATTCGCGTTCAAGTTCGCAGTGGCTGCGCTGTGCCAGTCTGACAGAGCGCCCGCGAGTTCCCAGGTGCGCTTTGTGCTCGGGCACAGGTCGTTCCGAATCCTCGGCGGCCTCATCATAGTTTTCTCGCCGTCGGAAGAGTTCGGCATCTGGGCGCCGCCGCGCGTGGGCGGCGACAAGTGGCCTTGGATAAGCTTTATTGTATTCGGCGACCAAGCGGCGACTCGGCCCCGACCCCTACGCCCGCGGGTTCGGGCGCGGCCCGGCGGCGGGGGCCGCCGGCGCGGCGACGGGGGCGTCCTGGGCGGCGAGAGCTGCCTTTGATCCTCGCTCAGCGGCGCGAGCGGTCCGGCGGCGGGAGCCGCCCCCGCCCGTCGCTCGCGCGAGCGGCCGGGGCATTTTTAAGAGGCGGTTTGCGTGGCGAGAGCTGCGCCGTCTCGCTGGCGCGCGCGGGCGCTGTTGAGCGGCGAGAGCTGCAAGCGCGGCGACGGGGTCCTGGGCGGCGAGAGCTGCCTGTGATTCTCGCTCAGCGGCGCGAGCTGCCCGCGCCGTGGAGCGCGCGGTGAGAGCTGCCCCCGACCGTCTGGCATTGGACTGGTGGCGATTGGCTCCGTCTGCTTTCTCCTCCTTCTCCTCCTCCTCCCCCTCCTCCTCCTCCCGTTCCCCCGTGTTCATCCCCCGTCCCCTTCATCTTCCCCCTATCCTCTTCTTCCTTCCCCCCTTCCCTCCTCCTCCCTCCTCCTGAGGCCCAGGGGATTGGGCGAAGGACCTGAGGGCGCGCCCGCTCCGCGCCCGGAGGCGCGGAGGCCAAATGTGGTGCGAAAACCAGGGCATGGCGGCGAGCATTCGGCGTGGTAGCCAGGCTGCGTGGGTCCCCCACCCCGGGTCCACGTCTCATCTCTCCCCTCCCCTCCCTCTTTCGGATTGGGGAATTTCGAATTTCCTGTCTCCTCCTCTCCCAGGCCCAGTGCCCAGGCCCATCCAGAAAGAAAAACTGGAAAGGGGGGAGGGCGGGAAGGAGAGATGGAGGGAGGGAGGGTTGGATTCGATTCGGGAAGGGGCATTTGAGAAAAGAGGGGATGGAGGGGTGGAGGGAATAGGGATGGGGGAGGGGGATTGGAGTTGGGAAGGAAGGATGGAGGGAGGAGTGGCGGGGGGAGGGCGGGGCTTGTGGGAAGCAAAATATGGCGGGGCATTTCGGGCTACGTTTTCGGTTTCTACAGCGCTTTGGCGGGGGCGCCTCCAGCTCCCCCGTCCTCTCCTTCCCATCCTCCTTCTCCTTCCCTCTCCTCCTCCCCCATCCTCCTTCTCCTTCCCCCCTCGGTCTTAGCCGTATCATGTTATCACTGTAGCGCGAGCTGCGACGAAAGCTGCTGGCGTCGCGCGCCCTATTGCGGATCCGCGGCGATAGCTGCAGATCTGCGGCCACCCACGCCATTGCGGATCCGCGGCGATAGCTGTAGATCGGCACGGCCGCTTCTTGCGCCATCTGCAAGCGGGAACTCGAAGATGGCGAGGAGCTCGCCCGTCTGGGTTGCCTGCGCGGGCCTTACCACGAAGAGTGCGTCAACGCGCGCGTGCAAGTGCACGGCCTGGACTTCGCCAATTTTCCATGCCCAGAGTGCAGGACCGCGGAACGCCAGCTCCAGTCGATGGAGGCCGCCAGGTTGCAGCGGCAGCAGGTCGTCAGCAGCAGTGGGTCGTCAGCGGCAGCAGGTCGCAGGCGCGCGGCCGTCTTCCGGACCCCCCTCACCCAGGGGGGGGAGCGCAGGATCACCAGGGAGAGCCGCCGCTCCAGGTCGCCGCCCCCCCGCGTCGTGGCGGATTCGCCCATCATGCAGCCCGAGTCGCCGGGTGGGGCCATCGTCGCGGCCGCGTCGCCCATTGGCAGGGCCGTCGCCCCGGCCGCGTCGCCCATTGGCAGGGGGCTGTCGCAGTCCATATCCCCATCGCAGTCTCAGCCGTCGCGGCCGCAAGGCCCTGCCATCACAGATGCCGATTTCGGTTTCACGTTCACTGACAACACGGCGGCTGGCGGCGACGGGGCCCCGGTGCCAGACCCGTGCCTCCGACGGGCCGACGCCGTGCCGAATGCCGCCGCTTTCCAAACCGCCCTGCATCCGACGGGCTTATTCAACGGCTTGCAGGACGAGCGGGGGACCCGAGGGACAGCCGAGCAGTGGCTGGGCGAGATGCTGGCGGACCCTAGGGACCACAAGGAGGTGGGAATGGATCCCAGCTTCTCAATTCGGCTCCTGCCCCCGCGCCCCTTCCGCACAGCAGTCGTCGCGGTGGCGTCGCGCGAGGGCTGGCAGCCCGAAGCGCTCATGCAAGGTATCATGAGCAACGCGGGCTGGTTGGAGCACCACGCCACGGTGCTCAAGGAAACTGCGGATGAGGAGTTCCGGCGCACACGGACCCAGTCGGGAAGTTCGAGGATTACCTGGGCCGCCTGGAGGAGCACCCAGGGGCGCCAGGTGGCATCTGGGCCGTGCACGCCGAGGAGGGCGACCAGTGCCCGAGGCGGTGCGCCGAGGAGGCGCCGGAGGCATTGGGGGCCCGGAATGCGCAGCAGGGCTTCCCGCGGGCGCAGCGCACGTTGCTGCCGCCGGGCATCCCGCGGGCGCAGTACGAGAACAGCGCGCTCTGGCGAAGGGGGCTGCTCCGCGCGCTGCCGCGCGCGGCCCGCCAGCGCGGCAGCGAAAGCGCCGAGCATGCGCTGGGCGAGGCTGCTGGCGGCGCGGCCGGCGCGCCTGGCGCCGCGCGGAGCAAGAAGCTTCGGAAGGACGCGCCGGCGCGCCGACGTGGCCAGCCGACGCGCGCGGAGAGGCGGGCGCATCTGCAGGGGTAGCGTCGCGCCCTATCAAATATGACGCGCGTCGCTCCCTGCCATCGTCGCCGTCGCCGTCGAGGACGCACGTGGATGGCTTGGAGGGGGGTGACGAGGGGGAGGAGAGAGCGGTCGGTGGTGGGGGGTGGCCAGAGGGGCGGCCAGAGGAGAGAGCGGTCGGTGGTACCAGCCGTCCTGCGATATATTCGCCCCCAGCCAACCTCTGGCATGTTTGTCCCCGGCCGTCCTGTGGTACACTTGCCCCCTGCCCTGCCGACTTGCGATTTGCAGATGCTCCGCGCGCAGGCGGTCTTGCGGGAAGCGAAATCTGGCAGGGCACTTCGGGCTAGTATGTTGTCGGTTTCTACCGTGCTTAGGCGGGGTGGGGGGGGCTCCTTCCCCCCCTCCCCCTCCTTCTTTGCGCTTTAGGGGTTTCGCATTTCCCCTCTCCTCCTCCCCTTTCCTCCTTCTCCCTCCCCTCTCGCGGAGTCTTGTCGGGGCCCTGCTCCTCGCGGAGTCTTGTCGAGGCTCTGCTCCTGGAGCCGATCGCCGTCCGCCCTTTCGTACAATGTGATCCAGACCGACGCAAATGGCGCGCCAGATTTTGCCCCCCACCGAAATTTGCCCCGCCA
Organism: Prorocentrum cordatum; assembly: GCA_963575745.1. Lineage (NCBI taxonomy): Eukaryota > Dinophyceae > Prorocentrales > Prorocentraceae > Prorocentrum > Prorocentrum cordatum. Next base: position 144,542 of record CAUYUJ010014545.1, read on the forward strand.
GATACTGCCTCCCGCGCGGCTGCCGCCATCGCCATCATTATCATCAGTATGACCTTCCTCTTCTTCATCTTGAGACATCCTCGCAACGCTGACCTCTGATATGCCCTGCCCCAAATTGTGCTGGCCATTTCCGCCCACGCAAAAACTCGCCTCGTTCACCTGGGGGGGATGTGCCCAGCCTTGAAATAGTCTGACCCCCGATCTGCCCCGGGATGCGATGTTCAGACAACTTTCGCCCGGGGCGCCCTCGCACTTCTGACTCCGGAGGTGCCCCACCCCATGGCGGTCCGACCACTTTCGCCTGCGACATCCTCGCAACAGCGGCTTCCGAGACGCCTATAGCTGACCTCTTCAGGCCACTTTCGTCTGAGACAACGACCTCGCATATGCCCTGCCCCAAGTTGGTTCGGCCACTGTCGCCTGAGACCCTCGCAGGCCCTGCACTACCCGCGCAAAGCATCGCGCGCGGCGGGAGATGCTCGGACCCATGCGGGACTCCGTCCGCACCAGAGACTCAGGCTGATCAAGCCGAGCCGCCCCAGAGCGGGGTGCGCCGTCCGCACCAGAGCCAAACACAAAACTCACGCCGTCGCCGTCGTCGTCGTGGCGGGGGACTGACAACCAGCCGATAAACCGATAAACCGATAAACCGATATGCGGCACAAGGATCGCCTCCACAGGTTCCCCCCCAGCTGTCTCAGATCAGCCAGTCAACCGATAAACCGATAAACCGATAAACCGACGAAGAGAGGGGGGCGCGCCAGCAATCGCTTCTACTTTCGCATACGAAGATTATCGGTTTTTCGGTTGAGCGACCGATCCACCGATAAACCGATCAAATTATATCGGTTTTTCGGTTGATCGGTCTGCAAACCGTTCAACCGATTAGTTTTTATCGGTTGATCGGTTTATCGGTCGGATGGACTTCCAGAAGCCGTTGCCGCTGCACTCAAGAGTTTCACGGATCGAGGGCACATCGTTTTCAACATGTGGTTCTCGCCTTAGCGCCGCGCACATTCGTTGTAAGAAATTGTAAGAGATTTAGGAATTGAGGGCGGTTCTTTTTCAACATGTGGTTTTCGCTTTAGCGCCGCGCACATTCGTTTCAAAAATGTGCAAGGGCTTCACGGATTGAGGGCGGCTCCTTTTCAAAATGTGTTTCTCGCCTTAGTTCCGCGCACATTCGTTTTAAACATGTGCAAGAGTTTCATTGGTTCCCATGACCAACGCACCAGAGATAGTGTTTTGGAAGGATTCAGGATTATGCGGGCGCAACAGTTATGTTGATTCGCGGCTCTGAAGTCTCAAAAATGGCGTTTTGGCACGGTTCCGGATCGTCAAGACGCAGCAGTCGGGTTTATCCGTGGCGTTGAAATCCCGAGAACCATGTTTTTGCATGCTTCAGAGTCTTCAACTTGTTGTCCTCCAACCAGGCAGTTCCCTCAATGGAGATGAACCGCTGTAGGGGCCCATGAAGAGGGAGCCTGGAGGCGGGATTAATTCCAACATCGTTGATGACTCTTGGGTTTATACTAGTCCTCCTCCTCCTCATCATCGAGGTCTGCGAGGCCCGTGCCAGCCAGCTTGTCCAGTGGATCGGTCAGGTCCACGCCTGGATGGGCGACAAAGATGCATGGGACGCGGAAGGTGTCGGAGGCACCTCCGATGTCGTTTTCGAGTTCGAGGTTCCGCAGGGAGAAGGTGCTGAGGTCCTCGACTCTGTCCTCCTTGCCAGGGAAAAGATGGGGTGGACACAGGCCGCCTGCGTCCCTGTCCCCGAAGAGCCTAAGCCCGCGTCGTCTGATTTGGGGGTGGGGGTGGAGCTGGGGGATATTCCTGGGAGGCCGTGGCTGTATCAAAGGCATTCGGTTGCGAAGTGTGAGTTTACTGTAGAAGCAGGTTCGCAAATTCTGTATTTCTGCAAGTCCCCCCGAACAAGGGCCTTGGGCCTGTGCCTTGGGCCGCGGCACCAGGGGATGAAGTCCCAGCGTTCGCGGTTGAAGCGGTTCCTGCACCCGTCTGCCCCTCAACCTCCTCCTAAGTTGTTTGGATTCAGAGGCCTTGAGGAAGAGGATGTTTGTTGGCTGCGCGAGAAGCTGGTGGGGTCCAGTGCGTCGTTTGGGGGCGGTGCGGTTGGGCCCGCTGGCGGGCTCGGTGGTCCCGATGTGGTTCTCGAGGAGCCCGCCAGCTTCCGCCAGTATGGGGTTGACGTCCTTATGCTGGACCTCAACCGAGTTGCCCGCCTGCACGGTTTTGAGTCGCCCACGGCTGCTGTCGAGTGGGCCCGTGAGTGCAGGAGGGCTAAGCGCGACGCCAAGGCCGAGGGCCGTTGGCCGTTGGAGGGCGATAGCGACTAGCTAGCCTTCTGCCGCATGCGCGGCGAGGTGGATCTGCACCTATGCCTCATTGCCGTTGCCCTCCTCCTCATCGTCCTCCTCCTCTTCCTCGTCCTCTTCCTCCTCCTCCTCCTCCTCGTCCTCCTCCTCGTCCTCTCCTCCTCCTCTCCTCCTCCTCTCCTCCTCCTCCTCCCCTCCTCCTCCTCCTCCTCCTCCTCCTCCTCCTCCGTCCTCATCGTCCTCATCCTCCTCTCCTCCTCCTCCTCCTCCTCCTCGTCCTCTTCCTCCTCCTCCTCCTCCTCGTCCTCCTCCTCCTCCTCCTCCTCCTCCTCCTCCTCCTCCTCCTCCTCCCCCCCCTCTATCCCCCCGCCCACGGGGCAACGGCGCCCTCCCCCCTCCCTCTCCCCCCATAGGCTGGTGCACCGCGTCGACCGCACGTGCCTCGAGGAGCGGGCCGCCGACGTGCCTCGAGAGGGGGGGCACACCGGCTGCCAAAGGCATCCCTGGCCCGAGGTGCCCCCCGCCTTTTCACGCCATTATGAAGCACTTGGGGCCCGTTGGGCCTCGTAGGGGGACGCTCTGGGGTGCCATTCAGGCCTTCTCAGAAATTTGGAGGACACCTCTGTCCAGGGGAGACATGTTCGGCAACATTCCATCAAGGTTCGAGGATCGAGAGCTTCGCGCCGTTTTGGGCCTCCTGCAGCACCTTTCGTCGCCACGGTCAGATCCCCCCGAGTTTCTAGTCGGAAGGCACTTCTGGACAGGTCCAGGGGTCGACCTTCGATGAGACAAGGAGGAGGAGGAGGAGGAGGAGGAGGAGGAGGAGGAGGAGGAGGACGAGGAGGACATCGATTCGGAGGAGGGTCGATGGCCACGGCTCCAGGTCCACAGCTCTGGGGCTAGAGGACACCGATCGCGATCTGGAGGAGAAAGGAGACAGAGGAGGAGCCACACCTGTGTCGGACCGTGGAGACCAGGAGGGGCGGAGGAGGCCGCCCTTGGGGCGCACCGATCAGGAGGATTGGGAGTACGGGCTGGCCTCGCGCACGCACGAAAGGGCACGACGAACGAGCGCAGCGACGCACACGACGACAACATCCACGCCGGTGGTGGCGGCAGGGAGATAGGAGGAGCGAGAAAAGGATACTGATATTGTTGATGAAATTGATGTTGATGACTATGCAGATGATTATGATGATGATGATGATGATGATGATGATGATGATGATGATGATGATGATGATGGTGATGGTGATGGTGATGGTGATGGTGATGGTGGTGGTGTTGATGGTGATGGTGATGGTGATGGTGATGGTGATGGTGATGGTGATGGTGATGGTGATGATGCTGATGCTGATGATGATGCTGATTATGATGCGTATAATGAGGATGGTGATGATGATGGTGATGGTGTTTATGATGATGATGATGATGATGATGATGATGCTGATGCTGATGATGATGATGGTGATGGTGGTGGCGGTGATGGCACTGGTGGTATGATGGTGATGGTAACAATGGTGATGATGATGATGCTGCTGATGATGATGATGATGCGATGGCGATCAAGCTCGTACATATGCTGGTGATACATGATGTTGATTATGGTGCTGGTGCTGACGAGTACGGCTATGGGTATCATGATGACGATGGTGATGATGATGCTGCTGATGATGATGATGATCATCATCATGATGATGAGTATGATGATGCGTGCCTCGCGTGAGGATTTTCGGGGTCGGATCTCCCGCGGGGTGGTGTTGCAGCCGAACCCGCACTGCATATACATACATCTATATCTATATAGCTATATATATATACACACCCAAATATATATATATATATATATATATATAGATATAGATATATAGATATATAGATATAGATATAGCTAAATATCTATCTATATATATAGCTACATATATATGTATATATATGTATGTATATAACACGAGATAGGCGCTCCCAGGGTCCAACCCAGCGACCTCAAGCCTCCATGGGGGGACCAGGGCCCCGGGAGCGATCTCAGAGAGCGCCAAGACGGGTCAAGAGGACCTTCATGCGGCTCTCGGGGCCACCACGGCGGCACCATGTTGCGTCCAGGCAGCTCAACACAGCTCAACACTGCCCGAAGAGGCCCCCAAGCGGCTCGCAAGAGGTTTCAGCGAGGCTACCAGGAGCCCAAAAACCAAAGGAAAACCATATAAGTTTGAAACGTCCGCCTTTCCGATTCCGAGGGGCCTTTGAGGCCTCGGGGTAGTCCAGAGATGGCCCCAGAGGGCCGCCTGAGGGGGGGGGGCCCAAGAGGCCCCGGAGAGGTCCCACGACGCTCCAGATTCGCCTCTGGCAGGCTCCTGGAGTCCCCATGAGGCCCCGCGAGTGCCCATGGAGTTCCGAAGACGCTCCGAACTGGCCCCCAGGAGGCTGGGGGCTCCACGAGTCCACCAAGACGCCTCCAGCATGCCCTTGCGAGGCTTCCCAGAGACCGCCAGGAAGCCGCACACTCGTCAAAAAATTGTCGCGTGGAACATCTGAATAGTGTTCTTCATCATTACACGCCTCGTCGTCGTCGTCATCCAAATGTTCCTGGAGAGGCTTCTGGGAACATCTTCTCCCCCATCCTCTTTCTCCTCGCCCACCTCGCCAAAAAACTCCCAAGAGGCCTCCCGGGGGGGCCTTCCGAAACCCCCAAGACGCCACAAACATGCCTTTCAGAGGCTCCCCAGAGACCGCCAGGAAGCCACGCGAACATCGACACACCATCCCTCCTCCGCCTCCACCTCCTCCACCTCATCATCCTCTCCCTCTCCTCCTCCTCATCCTCCTCCTCCTTCTCCTTCTCCTGTTCCTCCTCCTCCTCTTCTTCCTCGTCCTCCTTTTCTTCCTCTTGTTTTTCCTCCTCATCCTTCCACAGGGGAGGGTCGACCAATGCGCGTCTGTTATGATATTCCATACAATCGAGGGGGCTATGTAGAAGGGACCCATTCATTATTTGCCAAGGCTACACAGTTGAGAGCAGAGCATATTCGAAGTCAAATGGTGAATTTCATAAAGGCAGAGCAACAAGAGGCGAACATTAATTCTCCTTTCTAAAAAGAAAATAGACTCTACCCCCCCGGCGTTATCCGCCCCCCTTTCGGGTACGTAAATCAAATATGAATTTACACTATCCCAGGGGGGCCGGTATCGGTTTCCCTGAGGTTCCCTTGTTAAAAACGATACGCGGGGACATTTTTGGTTCTAACATAAGACTTGTTTCGCGAATCCCTCGCAAAAATTGGGACGAAGTGCACACGCGCGCTCGCCGTCGCGCGCGCATGCCGAAATCCTGTAAAAACCTTAGGTGTCGGAAGGATTTCGCAATCGGGTTTCCAAAAAACATACCAAAACACATGGTTTCGCAACACTGATTTGCTAAAAAAGCTTACGCGCGAGCTCTTGCGAAATCTTAAGGAAGCCATCGGTTTTTCAAGATTTTTACAAAATGATACTAGACGGGTTTCGCGCGCGCGCATGTCGAAATCTGTCGAACGCCCTTGCGCGTGTGCCGTCGCGAGAATCCTCTGCAAAAAACGGGACGAAGTGCAGACGCGCGCGTCGTCGCGCGCGTATGCCGAAATCCTTCAAAACCCATCGGTTTCGGAAGGATTTCAACATCGTGTGTCCAAAAAACCTACAAAAACACAAGGTTTCGCAACACGGATTTTCAACAAAAGCGTGCGCGCGCGCTCTTGCGTCGTCGTCGTCGTCGTCGCCGTCCTCCCTCCTCCCGCGTCGTCGTCGTCGTCGCCTACGTCGTCCTCTGTTTTTCCTCGTGTTCGTCGTCGTCGTCCTCTTTGGCGTCGTGGTCGTTTCCGTCGTCGTTGTCGCCGTGGTCGTCCTTCCTCCTCCTCCCACGTCGTCGTCGTCGTCCGTCGTCGGCGTCTCGTCGTCGTCCCTCCTATTTCGTCGCCGTTGTCGTCGTCGTCTTCCCTCATCCCTCGTCGTTGTCGTCGTCGGCGTCGCCGTCCTTCCTTCTTCGTCGTTCGCGTCGTCGCCGTCCTCCCTCCTCCCTCGTCGTCGTCGTCGTCGTCGTTGTCGCCGTCGTCGTCCTCCCTCCTCCCTCATCGTCTTCGTTGGCGACGTCGTTGTCGTCTTCGTCGTCGTCGTTGGCGTCGGCGTCGTCGTCTTCGTCGTCGTCGACGTCGGCGTCGTCGTCGTCGCCGCCGTCGTCGTCGTCGTCGGCGTCGTTGACGTCGTCGTCGTCGTCAGTGTCGTCGTTGTCGTCGTCGTCGGCGTCGTCATCGTCGTCGTCGTTGTCATCGTCGTCGTCGTCGGCGTCGGCGCCGGCATCGTCGTCGTCGGTGTCGTCGTCGTCGTCGTTGTCGGCATCGGCGAAGTCGTTGGAGACGTCGTCGGTGTCGTCGTAGTCGTTGTCGGCGGCGTCGTCGTCGTCGTTGTCGCTGTCGTCGTCGGCGTCGCTGTCGTTGCCAAGTGCCATTTGGTACCCACCGTCACGGTCTTAAGAGATTTTGCAAACCAAGTTGCGGGTGGGTGGGTGGGATGTTTGCGCGAACAGTGGAGTGGACAGTTCATTGTGAACAGAAATTAATTTTCCTTATACAAAGAGAAAAGACTCTACCCACCCACCCCCAGAGTTATCGCCCCCCCTTTCGGGTATGTAAATCATATTTGATTATGACTGCATGTCCATCCGAAATACGAAATCACAATGTCCAAGGCCAACCGGTATCTCCCCCCCTGAGGTTCCCTTGTACAAAACACTATGCGGTGACATCTTCTGTTCTAACATAACACTCGTTCGCGAATCCCTTGCAAAAAATTGGACGAAGTGCACACGCGCGCGTTGTCGCGCGCGCATGCCGAAATCCTTCAAAAACCTTTGGTGCCGGAAGGATTTCGCAATCGAGTTTCCAAAAAGCATACCAAAACACATGGTTTCGCAACATTGACTTGCTAAGAAGGCTTACGCGCGAGCTCTTGCGAAATCTTAAGAAAACCCTAGGTTTTTCCAAGATTTTTACAAAATGCTACCAAACGGGCTTCGCGCGCGCGCATGTCGAAATCGGTCGAACGCCCTTGCGCGTGTGCCGTCGCGAGAATCCTCTACAAAAAATGGGACGAAGTGCAGACGCGCGCGTCGTCGCGCGCGTATGCCGAAATCCTTCAGAAACCTTCGGTGCCGGAAGGATTTCGCAATCGAGTTTCCAAAAAGCATACAAAGACACAGGGTTTCGCAACACGGATTCGCTAAAAAAGCTTACGCGCGAGCTCTTGCGAAATCTTAAGGAAGCCATCGGTTTTTCAAGATTTTTACAAAATGCTACCAAACGGGCTTCGCGCGCGCGCATGTCGAAATCGGTCGAACGCCCTTGCGCGTGTGCCGTCGCGGGAATCCTCTGCAAAAAACGGGACGAAGTGCAGACGCGCGCGTCGTCGCGCGCGAATTCCGAAATCCTTCAGGAATCCTTCAAAACCCATCGGTTTCGGAAGGATTTCAAAATCGTGTGTCCAGTCGTCGTCGTCGCCGTCCTCCCTCCTCCCGCGTCGTCGTCGTCGTCGCCTACGTCGTCCTCTGTCTTTCCTCGTGTTCGTCGTCGTCGTCCTCTTTGGCGTCGTGGTCGTTTCCGTCGTCGTTGTCGCCGTGGTCGTCCTTCCTCCTCCTCCCTCGTCGTCGTCGTCGTCCGTCGTCGGCGTCTCGTCGTCGTCCCTCCTATTTCGTCGCCGTCGTCGTCGTCGTCGTTGTCGTCGTCGTCTTCCCTCCTCCCTCGTCGTTGTCGTCGTCGGCGTCGCCGTCCTTCCTCCTTCTTCGTCGTTCGCGTCGTCGCCGTCCTCCCTCCTCCCTCGTCGTTGTCGTCGTTGTCGTCGTTGTCGCCGTCGTCGTCTTCCCTCCTCCCTCGTCGTCGTCTTCGTTGGCGACGTCGTTGTCGTCGTCGTCGTCGTTGTCTTCGTCGTCGTCGGCGTCGGCGTCGTCGGCGTCGGCGGCGCCGTCGTCGTCGTCATCGTCGTCGTCGTCGGCGTCGTCGTCGCCGGTGTCGTCGTCGTTGTCGTCGTCGAAGGCGTTGGAGACGTCGTCGGTGTCGTCGTCGTTGTCGTCGCCTACGTCGTCCTCTGTTTTTTTCTCGTGTTCGTCGTCGTCGTCCTCTTTGGCGTCGTGGTCGTTTCCGTCGTCGTTGTCGCCGTGGTCGTCCTTCCTCCTCCTCCCACGTCGTCGTCGTCGTCCGTCGTCGGCGTCTCGTCGTCGTCCATCCTATTTCGTCGCCGTTGTCGTCGTCATCATCGTCGTCGTCGTCTTCCCTCCTCCCTCGTCGTTGTCGTCGTCGGCGTCGCCGTCCTTCCTTCTTCGTCGTTCGCGTCGTCGCCGTCCTCCCTCCTCCCTCGTCGTTGTCGTCGTTGTCGTCGTTGTCGCCGTCGTCGTCCTCTCTCCTCCCTCGTCGTCTTCGTTGGCGACGTCGTCGTCGTCTTCGTCGTCGTCGTTATCATCGTCGTCGTCTTCCCTCCTCCCTCGTCGTTGTCGTCGTCGGCGTCGCCGTCCTTCCTCCTTCTCCGTCGTTCGCGTCGTCGCCGTCCTCCCTCCTCCCTCGTCGTTGTCGTCGTTGTCGTCGGTTGTCTCGGTCGCCGTCCTCCCTCGTCGTCGTCTTCGTTGGCGACGTCGTTGTCGTCGTCGTCGTTGTCTTCGTCGTCGTCGGCGTCGGCGTCGTCGGCGTCGGCGTCGTCGTCGTCGTCGTTGTCATCGTCGTCGTCGTCGGCGTCGTCGTCGTCAGTGTCGTCGTCGTTGTCGTCGTCGAAGGCGTTGGAGACGTCGTCGGTGTCGTCGTAGTCGATGTCGGCGGCGCCGTCGTCGTCGTTGTCACTGTCGTCGTCGGCGTCGGTGTCGTGGCCAAGTGCCATGTGGTACCTACCGTCACGGTCTTGTCTTAAGATGTCTTGCGACCAAGTTGCGGGTGGGAGGGTGGGATGTGTGCACGAGCAGCTGGGAGGACAGTTTCAAGACGGTCAAAGTGGATTTCCTTTTAGGCTTCACACGCAGATGAGGACCGCAAAGTCGTTTCAAAACAACCTAAGTAGCCCCACTGAAGGCCCACACGACGGCCCAGGAAAGCCCCAAGACACCCCAGGAGCATCCAACATTGATCAAGAGGACCCCACGAGGCAAGATATTCCAGGAGGCCTATCCAGGAACATCCAGCCGACGACGACGATGAGAGCGAAGTTGATGACCATGGTGGTGATGAGGATGGTGATGGGTGAGACGACGGTTGTGACGACCTAAACGGTTAGCGTGGTGTGTCCCATGATGATGGCGGTGATGACGATGATGGGAAAGCGAATGGGGGTAATCATTCGGGTGCGGGCGATGATTGTGATAAGGACGACGCGCGATATTGACGTCACCGCATCACCAACAGCAGTGAAAGGATGATGCCAGCCATGATGGCGGCGCTCATATTGATGATGATTGACAACTGTGATTGCCATGGCGGGTATCAGTATTACCATCAGGATTATACCGAGTACGGACGAGGATGAGGAAGACGGGGGAGTATCAAGAGGACCCCACGAAGGAAAGATGCTCCCGGAGGCCTATCCAGAAACATCTCGCCAACGACGTCGATGATGGCGAAGTTGATGACCATGGTGTTGATGAGGGCGGTGATGGGTGAGGCGGCGGTTGTGACGACGCAAACAGTTCGCGTGGTGTCTTACATGATGATGGCGGTGCTGAGGATGATGGGAACGAGAATGAACATAATGACTCAGGTGAGTACGATGGGTATGATAATGGCGAAGCGCGGCGTTGGTGTCGCCGCATCACCAACAGCAGTGAACAGATGATGCCAGCCACGCTGGCGGTGATGATGGTGATTTTTGATCGTTATGATGGCCATTAGGAATATGAGTATTACCGCCAGGACGATGCCAAATAATACTGAGGATACGGTGGACGGAGGAGACGACGGTAATGATGCTGAGGGCGATGATGGAAGCGACTACAAGTTGGCGCTTGTGCATACCCGAGCCGACACAGTTTTAGCAGCAACCACCCGACCTGCGCTAGAACCCGAGCGCGCGCCATGATGAGGATGATGGACGAGACGATGGCTGCGGCGACGTACACGCTCAGCGTAGCGGATCCCGTCGTGATAATGATGGCCCACATAATGATGACAATGATGATGGTGGGTTGAGAATGTAGATGTTGATTCGAATGAGCATGATGTTGTTGATGACGTTGGCGATGATGACGATGCGCGAATTTAACGCACAGCATCACCAGCAACACCATGGCTAGGCTGTTACCAAGGAATATGTCGACAAATATGGCCATGGGTCTTGGCATGACTACGTTGCCCATGATGACAAGCGATAAGGATGAGGAAGACGCTAGGAATTAGAATGACCATGAGGTTGAATGCGACTATAGCACGCGCTTGTGCATGATACATCTGGTCAAGCTCTTCCGGTGCGCACTCGGACTGCGCTAGAATCGAATTGTGCGCGTAGCGCGCCCGATTGTTCCAGAACGTGTATATATATACATACATACACATGTGTAGATGTGTATATACATATATATATATATACATGCATACATCCGTACATACATACGTACATACATACATATATGTCCATACATTTACATACATACATACACACATACATGCACATACGTACACATACACATACCGATGTTCGGCCCAGGATGATGGTACATAGCCAGTGTGTAATCAAGCTCGCCACAGTCCGAAAGCCCTCCGCCGAGTCATCGTCGCCGCCTTCGTCGCTGCCGCCGTAGGGCATCTTGTGGAGTGGGCGTTGTTGAGGCCACTGGGGTGCCCTCGTTGCCACGGCTGGATTTCTGTTGAAAGTCCTGTCAGAATGCATTCCAGGGGCGCACTGAGGGTCGTCGTCGTCGTGAACGTCGTCGTCGTCGTTTGGGTCGCCCGCTGGGGCACGAAGAGGTAGCGCTCTTCTCAGTCTGAGGCCGCAAAGAGGTGCCCTTCTCGCGGGGGCAGCGTGAGGGAGGAAAGACCGTCGTGCTTCGCGCAGCCAAGAAACAAGAAGTTAGATGACGTAGTTTTCGTTGTCGTTGGAGGATGGGGAGGAGAAAAAGGATGACCATCTGAAGGCTCTCCAAGGTCCTCGCTTGACTGGACTACGACGTGGCTCGTTGTTGCTCGGGCGGACTTGTCTGATGGGGGATTCGATCTGGCCACCGAGAAGGGGTAAAGAGCCTTTCACGGAACAGCCTTCACACACACACATATATACATATATATATATATATATATATATTCAAGTCGGCGGCGTAGAGGGACCTCAGGTGCGGTCGGCAGGTGGAGGGGCGAATTACGAAAGATGTTAGTCGAACGCACCATGATGGATCAGCCCAGTCACGGCCATGCGGAAAGGTGGTCAAAGACGAGAGGCGTCGTAAAGACAAGGTGTAGCAGCCAAAAAACTCGAGAATCCCAAGCTTGACGCTAGTATTTTGAAGCGCAGCAGCAGTCTGGTGCTAACTGGTGCCGCTGAATCATCAGAGCGAGGTTTTTTACAACAGAATTTAATATACAAAAACAAAAAAAACAGCCGAAGGCAAAATAGCGCTGAGAAAGCGAAGGCCTGGCGAAAAATATGGGTAGAGTGCTAACCCACGAACCGGCGACGCACGAGGCAAAAGCAAAAATGGGCGAAGCGCTAGACCTAGATTGGTGGTGACAGAGCGCGCACAGACGCTAACACCGCACATGCGGGGCCGGAGCCATGCCGTTAAATTTTTGGTGGGCAGACGCCACCAAAGGAGGCCAGTGTTAGTGGCATGCCGAGGCTGGGGCAAAATTATCCCGGCGAAGGACCCAAGCATATGCAGTTCTGAGTTCCGCGTTGTGGGTACCGTTATCTGTGGAACCCTCTTATGGGGCCACGATCCTCGTGAGGGGTGTGCCGAAATGGGCGGGGGAACGCATGCAAACCTTGCCGCTGGAGCCTTCGGTGGAGCTCTCTGTGGGGACACGAACCGTGTGAGGGGTACGCCGAAATGAGTGGCGGTCCCCGCATCCGGGCCCTGCCACTGGAGCCTTCGGTGGAGCTCCCTGTGGAGCCACGAACTGTGTGAGGGGTGTGTCTAAATCTGTGGCGGTCCCCGCATGCGGACCCTGCCACTGGGGTCTTCGGTGGAGTTCCCTGTGGGGCCACGAACCGTGTGAGGGGTGTGCCGAAATAGGTGGCGGCCCCCGCATGCGGACCCTGCCACTGGGGCCTTCGGTGGAGCTCCTTGTGGGGCCACGAACCGTGTGAGGGGTGTGCCTGAATGGGTGGCAGTCCCGCATGCGGACCCTGCCACTGGGGCCTTCGGTGGAGCTCCTTGTGGGGCCACGAAACGTGTGAGGAGTGTGCCTAAATGGGTGGCGGTCCTCGCATGCGGACCTTGCCGCTGGAGCTTTCGGTGGAGCTCCCTGTGGGGCCACGAACCGTGTGAAGGGTGTGCCGAATTGAGTGGCGGTCCCCGCATGCGGACCCTGCCGCTGGAGCTTTCGGTGGCCACGAACCGTGTGAGAGGTGTACCAAAATGGGTGGCGGCCCCCGCATGCGGACCGTGCCATTGGTGCCTTCGGTGAAGCTCCTTATGGGGCCACGAACCGTGTGAGAGGTGACACAATGAGTGGCGGTCCCCGCATGCGCGCCCTGCCACTGGAGCGTTCGGAGGAGCCCTTTGAGGGGCCACGATCCGTGTGAGGGGTGTGCCGAAATAAGAGGCGGCCCCCGTATGCGGACCCTGCCATTGGAGTTTTCGATGGAGCTCCCTGTGGGTCCACGAACCGTGTGAGAGGTGTGCCAAAAACTGTGGCGGTTCCCGCATGCGGACCCTGCCGCTGGAGTTTTCGGTGGAGCTCCTTGTGGGGCCACGAACCGTGTGAGGGGTGTGCCTAAATGGGTGGCGGTCCCCGCGGGCGGACCTTGCCGCTGGGGCCTTCGGTGGAACTCCTTGTTGGGCCACGAACCGTGTGAGGGTAGTACCGAGATGGGTGGCGGTCCCCGCATGCGGACCCTGCCACTGGGGCCTTCGGTGGAGCTCCTTGTGGGGCAACGATCTGTGTGAGTGGTGTGCCTAAATGGGTGGCGCTCTCCGCATCCAGACCCTTCGAGTGGGGCCTTCGGTGGAGCTCCCTGTGGGGCCACGAACCGTGTGAGGGGTGTGCCTAAATTAGTGGTGGTCCCCGCATACGGACCCTGCAATTGGAGCATTCGGTGGAGCTCCCTGTGGGGCCACGAACCGTGTGAGAGGTGTGCCTAAATGGGTGGCGGTCCCCGCATGCGGACCTTGCCACCAGGGCTTTCCATGGACGTCCTTGTGGGGCCTCGATCCTCGTGAGGGGTGGGCCAAAATGGGTGGCGGTCCCCGCATGCGGACCCTGCCGTTGGGGCCTTCGGTGGAGCTCCCTATGGGGCCACGAACCGTGTGAGGGGTGTGCTAGAATGGGATTGGGCATGCGGAGAGCAGAGGCAAGGGATGGGAGGAGGAAGGAGGGAGGAGGCAGCGGGAAGGAAGGAAGGAACGCGGGGCGCTGGTTCTTCAAAACAAGGACCCACCACAGGATGGTTGGGAAAAACAAGCTGTAATGGAAGCGCCGACCAGAATAGATTGATAGAATACCGCTCCAGCAGCACAAGGGAAGACGCGAGGTGAACTGTACGCACCGACGTCTAGGTCGCCATTAAATCGACGAAGGACGTTTCGGACGACACGGAAAGCGCCTCGAAGCTCGCGAAAAGGGCCAGTTGCGGAGCCTGCGCCGAGCCAACAGAGACGCATCACATGCAGGACAGACCTCGGCGGTGGCAAACGCAAGGGGACCACCCCAGGAGGCCCGCCCACACGGAGCCAGGAACCCCGACCAAGCGCGAGCAGCTCTGAAGGCCTTGAAAATGAGGGCGCCAGGAGAGACAGTTCCAGGCGCCATAAAATAAATGCCAGAGCAAGTGCACGATTGCAGAAAGCAGCATCCCGAACAAACAGACAAGAGGGAGCAGCTGGGGCGGGGGTGTGGTTGAGCACATGAGGTGAGGCCAGCCCTAGAGACCCCCCCCCCCAGGGTGGCCCCTCACTGGCACGCACAGCCCAAGGGGACCGTGCTACACCAGGCAGGGGGCCGACGCACAGAGAGGGAGAGACAAGCAAACGAGGCGTAGCACGCGGGCAGTGACTGCCATGCGCCCGCGCAGGAGAGGCCCAACCTCCCGCGGCGGGGACTACCCGGGAGGAGGGAGAGAGAGGGGGGGAGACAGCAAGCAGGGGCAGAGGCAAGAGGGGGGCCCGGAGAGACGACGGCGGGGGACCCAACGACGCGGTGAACCCACGACCGACAACGAACGAGCGAACCCCGCGACCCGAAAGGAGGAGGGATCGCCGAACCACCGCAAAGGGGAGCGCCACCGGAAATGGCGGGAACGCCACGCCACCTCCAGCGGGGATGAGGAGAAGAATGAAAAGGACGGCGGCGACCCCAACAAATCGGCCACCGATGCGCGCCCGACATGCGCAATCCAAGAAGCCGCCCTATGACGAAGGCGGCGATTTTGGCTGGGGCGCCCCACGAATGGAAAACCGCTTTCTGAGAACAGTTGCTGCGACGTCGAGGTGGGAGCGCGCACTTTCGCCCGCGCCCCATGATTTACAGCTCGGAATGGGACTCCGAGCCGCCGCGGGGGGGAGCGTCGCCGGAGCGCGGCAGGACTGACAGAAAACAAAACGCAATGGGGTCTAAGGCCGGAAGCGGCGGAAGCAAGAGCGAGCGAAACGCGGCCGAATCAAGGGCAACAGAGCGGCGCGCGCCCAGAGCGATTGTTCGATGAGTCATGGGGCACAGCAGGCGACTCATCGATGTGTGTCAAGAGCGACTGATCGGTGTGTGACAGGATTTTCCTTCTTAAAGTCCCAGGTGGGGGCGCCCCAGCGTGCGCGAGCCCACCGGGAGTCAGGCCACGCCTCCCAGACAATGAGCCAGAGGCAACCCTGCTCCGGGCGAGTCGAGATCTGCACCAAAACGGCGCCTCCGCAGCGGGCGCGCGAATCATGGTCGGTGGAGGACCAGTGGACAGCACGCGTCTGGCCCGCGCCGTTGCCACTGCCGCTCGCAGCGCCGGTCGCCGGTTTGCCGCCCGCGACCCAGTCGACAGAACAGCCAGCGCCAGAGAGCTCTGGACTTCTGCTCCTTCACTGGCGTCGCCCGCAGCTGCGTCGCCCGAGCGCGGGGGGCGGCCGCGCACGCCCAGCCCCGCTGGAAGCAGGCCGTCCGCCTCCTCCGCACGGGCCGGCCCCATGGTCTCACCAGCCGGCGCAGCGGCGGCGCGGGCCGGGAAGGCTCTGGCGAACTTGCCGGAGCGTCCGCGCCCGTCGGGGACACGGCGTCGTCCTCGCGGCCCGCCCATTGGGGGCGTCGGACCAGCTTCCCTCGCGGGCCTCTCTCCGCCCTCGCGCGCCCGCCCGCCGCCGCGGCGCTCGACCGGGCCCGGGCTGTCGCTGTCGGGCGAAGAAGGCCGCAGCGGCGCAAAGCGGCCGTTAGCAATGCGGCGGCGCAGGGCAAGCTCGCCCCGTCACTTTGGGCCTGGGATCCTGTCGTCAGGCAGCGCGCGACCGGAATGATGTGGATCGAGGCATCCTTCTCCCCCGTCTCTCCCAGATCTCTGCGCGCCACCCGCGTCGCCCGCATCCTCCTGTGACTGGGCGGGGACTCCACTTGAGCGGCCGAGGTGCAAGCTCCCGACATCGCTAGAGACGGGCGTTCCCCTCGGCGCGCAGCCCTCGTCGTCTGCGCAGCTGCCCCATTGCTGCTCGCTGAGGTCCTGCCCGTTGCTCCTACCGTCGCCACGCGGCCCCGTAGTTGCACGCTGCTGCATGGCCCCATTGACAGGAGTCAGCGGCGGGCCTAGGGCCCGCCGCCCCAGCCCCCCAAGGGCCCCCCCATACCCCTCATCGCCCCGAGATTCGCGGCCACGGCACACGCGGGATCGAATGGATTGGCGGCGCCGGTCGACAAGATTGGCGGCGTCGCATCGACGGGATTGGCAGCGCAGCGCCCGCGGCAGCAGGCGCGCCGCCAGCCGCGCCAGCGGCGCCAGAGAGCCCCGGCGGGCCCGCGTCGACCAGGGCGACGGCGGCCGCGGCAGCCACGCGGCGACCGGCAGCGGCACGGGCTCGCCGCCGCCGCCGCCGCCGCGCCGCGGCGGCCCCCATCACGCGGGGGCCA
>CAUYUJ010014545.1:166126-218626 GCA_963575745.1 Prorocentrum cordatum
AAGAAACCTAACAGAAGCAACGAGTTTCGGTTGGGTGTTGTCGTCGTCTGGTGCTGGTTTCCACGTGGACGGCTCTGCGCGTCGGGGCCTCTGTCGTGTCTGTTCGTCTCCCTGTTCGGTGGGCGGTCTCGCTGCCGATTGCCAGCAGTACGTGCCGACTCCTGTCCCCTTGTCCGTTGGATTGCCTCCCTGCGCTCACTGTTGGGTCGTCGTACCCAGTCCCGTCTTGACGCGTGACCCGCAGGGATGCAGTCTTCTCGTTGGAGCGTTTCCTCGAAGGGTGACCAGTCATGCTCCTGTATGGATACAGTCCTGAGGGCCTCAGCGTCCCATGTTAATGGAGCAGCGCGTTCCGGATGACGCTCGGTGGTGCGTATGTGTGCGATGAGAGTGACGCGGTACGTATTCGCACAGATCCCTTATCCCAGGTTTGCAAGCACCTTCTCGTCGAAGAAACGAAGCCAGCAGTTGTGTTTCTTGCCTTCGTGGGTCCAGACCTGTGTTTGCGACGACTTCGTCAGCACTGTGAGCCGCCCAGCGGCCCCCAGCGGGGATGGAATTGTCTCTCGTGCCGATGAGGTGGGCCGACCGCGTCCGCCAGAGCTCGCTGTACCCCACAGGGTTGGTGGATGGGATGTTCCCCCGCATGAACCAATCACGGGAGTCACACACAGACATACACACACACACACACACACACACACACACACACACACACGCACACCAACAGGGTTGGCGGTTGATTTGCAGCGCAGCATCTATGTATAGCAACGTCAACGACCTCAGGATTTGGTTCCGTTGGACACGCAATCACCGATGCAACGGCACCCACGGCGGTCCAAGTGATGGTCATTACGTATGTCGGTCAGAGCGCGATTTGTAGCGAGCAGAAAAAAGGAAGAACAAGGGGGACACTTAACATGTCGCTTCGAATTTGAATTGGGTACCCAAGGATCCCCCAAGATCTGTCCGAAAGATCCAGAGAGCCACGTGGCTACATTGGCCCAAGCGTAGCCGAGAATTTGGGCCTCCAACGGCGCGTGACCCCACCAGAACCCATGAACGCGCAAAATGTGGATCTTGAGCAAAATGTGGATCTTGGAGCACAGCCATGCCAGGATGAATTTGAGGTGTGCGCGATCTGCCTGGAGGCGCTGGCCTGCTTCCCGGCGACGCCCTTCCTGGTCGACTCGCGGCCGGGAAGCCGCGCGACCTGCGTCCATTACTGCCATCACGCGTGCGCGCGACGGTTGGTCGCGCGGCGATGCCCAGTGTGCAGGGCGGCCTTTGCGGGGCTGAAGAATCTGACCCGCGAGGGCATTCTGACTATGTCGGAGGCTCCTTCCCCCTCATCCTCCTCCGCCTCCTCCTCCGCCTCCTCCTCCTCCTCCTCCTCCTCCTCCTCCTCCTCCTCCTCCTCCTCCTCCTCCTCCTCCTCCTCCTCCTCCTATTTATCGTGGTCATCCCTGGAGGCCGAGCTCTGCCTGGCACTGCGCAGGCTGCACGGGCGCGCGGAGGCCCACTTGGCGGTGGGCCTGCTGTCTGCTCTCTTCCCTGTCAGCGTGCAGCGACTGACCGAGCTGATGTCGGGCATTGACGAGGGCTGCGTGACCGCCGAGGGGCTGGCGGGGGTGCTGAATGCCTTGGGGGTGCCGGAGGCGCCGCCGCGAGCAGGACCGCGGCTGTGGCTGCTCAAGGCCTGCAGAGCGGCTGGAGGCGCCCTCAACGGCTGCTTCGCCGGTTTCCTGGTCGGGGCGGGGGTCGGGTTGTGGCTGAAGGAGCCCCCAAGCCACGACGAGCAGGAGAAGGTGTCGAGACCGCACGGCGGATCCGACGACCACGGCGCCGCGCGTCACCCTTTCACAATCGTCGAGGGCTCGGTCAGCATCATTCGCGAGTTCTGCGAGCAGGGCCTCCTCGGGATCGCCGTCGTGACGTTCCTCCTGGTGCTGGTCGTGGTCGTGCTGCCTGCGCTGATTTGGCTCTTGCGGCGGTGCTGGCGCCTCGTGGCAGTGGCCTTGCGCTCTGGCCACCGGGCGATCTGGGTGGCGGCGGCCGCGCGCGCGGGCGCGGGCGCGCCTGCGCAGGTCGGCCGCCTGCTCTGGGGATGCAGCTTGTGGCTCGGCGTCGGGCTCGGCGTGCTCTGCGGCTTTCTCCACGGAGCGAGCACGGGGAGCCAAAAAAGCTGCACTGACGCATCGGCACGATCGGAATGGGCACCAGAAGAATGGGGACGAAGTCCGTTCTGAGCAGGACTCGCCGCTGGGGTCGCCGCGGACGGAGTCCACGCCTGCCCAATAGCAGCCGCCGTCGTTTTCAGATGGCATTGGTTGTTGGAGATCGTCCAGTGTGTTTCCCTTCCAACTTCGGGCGTGTCAAAAAGAAGCCTTCGGACATCCCGCGCAGAGTTCTTGGGTCGGCGCTGGACCCCCCGATTGGGGCCCGAGTGGATGGTTTCGGTGGGTCGCGCTGCATCCCCGATGCATTGGCGATGCGGCTCGAGTTTCTCAATCCCGACGTCGCCGACGCACCGACGATGTGATGCGATCCTCCGACCCCCTCTGCTCTAGCCCCACCTGGGCAGCCTCAACAAACTTTCGGACGTCCACGCAGATATCTTGGGTCGGCGCCAGACCCCACTCCCGACGCCCGTAGCGGGGCCTCCAGCGCCGCCGCCCGGCGCGCTCCGCGCGACGAAGAAGGATTGTGGGGAATGGAATTCAGCTCCAACCCAAGAAACCCGCGTGGACCTCGGAACGCTTACGTTATTGTAGTTGCTTTGGCTCTCTAGAGCACCCAGATGCGAAGCCGGTCCGCGAGGGGTAACGCCAGCGCGCGCTTACTCTCGATTTCTTGCCGTGCCGCATGGGACGGAGTCACGTTGTGCTATCGTGGCGTCCTCCAGCATGGTTTGCCCGCAAGATTTAATTCTAGAGACTTATACCATTCCGCCCACCGTTTTCGTCATGATGTTATGGCCACAGCGCGGTATCGGTGCCGTTTGGCAGGCCAATTGGAATAGTTAAGGGCCATCTTGAGGACTAGGTTGGGGCCTTCACGGTTTCCTTCCGGGGTCTCGGGTTTGTTCTGAAGAGTCTTCGGGCAGGTCGAGGGCGTCTTGGAGGCCAGCTGGAGGCCTCTGGGGCCATTGTGATCGTTTTGGGGCCATCTTCGGGGCCGCCTGGGCCGTCTGGGGCGTCCTGCGCCCCAGTTGTCTTTTACCAGAGGCCTCTGGAGCTCATCTTGGGTCAATGTTGAACCCAAAAGTTGAAAATGCGAATGTGCTTGCCAGTGTGGAGGACCTCAAACAGTGAGTTTGTGAATTGTGATGTGCAAGCAATGTGCTGGAAGCAATGCGATGCAAGTTATGTTGTTGAGGCTATGTGATGCAAGCTATGTGGCGCAAGCTATGTGGCGCAGGCAACGTGGTGCGATGTATTATGGTGTGGTCTGCATGGTGCAAGCCAAGTAATGCAAGCTACGTGGCGGAAACAATGCGGTACGATATCGTTTGGTCCAAGCCATGTGGTGGCACACGAGGCGCGAGGCGACGAAGATGCGGCTACGGGCGGCCATCCAGCGAAAACCCAGCACCGCCACCCATTCTAAAGTGAGTTGGGCGTTGCATGTGAGTGGGAACGAGCGTGCATACGCGGCTGCTTGACTCAAAGCGGCCGGCCGCCCAGATCTGACCACACCTCTTCGGGAGATGTGCTTTTCGCCATCGATACCAAAACACTGTTTGAGATGGCTCGCCCCCTACTACTGGGACTATCGCTTCTGCGGTACAACATAGCGGGAGCTTGGTTTCGCCTAAGGCGAAGCTGTTGGTTGGGTTCCCCAACCCTTTTCAAACTTGATAGCAGAGCTGGCCTATGGTGGGCAGCTCTTGCTCTACTCCTCACCATCCACGGCACTATTCGGTGGACTACAAACGTGGTGGAACATCAGGGTGCAGTGGGCTTGCGCGCAGGAGTGCATATAACTACGCAGCATAGCAAGGACACTTGCATTGACGCCTCTACTCGTGCGGAGGCCTCTAACTTTCGTCCTACATCCCTACGCTACTACACTCCTGAAGTCCACCCACCTACTCCAATTGGACATTTACTCGAAGACATAATGCGTGGAAACATGCGATACGATACTGCGCCGCCTCCACCCCCACGCATATTTACGACCACACATCGAAAACCCCAACCGACTACATCCGACCACGACCTGCGAGGCCATTGGCTTGGTACTACTAGATTTGGGCTCACATGGGTCGCTATCAGGTGTGCGGTAGGACATATGCGTGGCGGAGACGACACAAGAACGACCCGCCCCCATTGGGACCCAGCCGGTCAAGTACCTTTCCGCGACTTCGTCCGCGAGGCACATGCCTGGATCAACGTGACCACAGGCAACATGACGCCCTCCCAACAAGCTGCAGCCCTGCAGCGAGGTTTGGGAGGCCTCGCACGGACCATAGCCATGGGAGCCCCCCCGGCAGTTATCAATTTTGGCGTTAACATAGGTGGTCGCCATACCGACGGCGTCACCTACATCATGTTCCTCTTAAGCACGAAAATCGAGAATTCAGAAGAGGAGCGCCAACTCTACTCTGGCACAGCTCTCATTGACTTCCGAGTTCATGCGGGAGAGCGAATCGACCAGACGTTGGCGCGCTTCGAGATAGCCCGCTATGAAGCTGAAACGGCAGGCCTCAACATCCCCAACGTCCAAATCTTGACAGATATTTGTTCCGGGTTCTTGGAGCGGGGACATCGCGCGCACAGCAATTCTTGCAGCCACTAAACCGCCACATGCCGAGAGACCAGCAACAATTTGACGCTCCACTTGAACGCGCGAGGTCATATGCACACATTGCTGGGGGAACCCCTGGCAATCTTGGTGGTATTTTCAGTCACGGACACGGAACCGAGACCTCCCACGCTGAGGCAAACGCAGGGCAACCTGCAAATAACGTCTGGAATGACGATCCACAACCAACTGAGACCACTACACTACTGGTTCAGAACGGTGGAGCGGCCTCGGGGTCGCAAGACTCCTGGGCCAGGTTTCGGGGGCCGCCCGACGCGGCATCCCCTACGCAAGCCACAACCCGAATGGGTTCAGCGGGACAACCTGCCGAGTCCGACTTCGACTCCAGCACTGACACCGACACGTCTTCGGACGATGCGGCTACAGCCCTCGACAACTCCGGTATACCGACATACCTGATGGAAGAGCAACAGGCGCAATGGTTGTTCTTAGGATACCAGAAACATAAACGCAGGTGGAGGCGATTTATGAAGAAGCCAGCGCGCGAGGCACGACGCATCGCCCGACGGGCACTCAATGGAAAAGGCAAGGGTCGAGGTAAGGGTAAAGGTAAGCGTCGGCGATTGCATGGCAGAGGTATATTAGCATTCTTAACAACCCTTACCGGGCAAAAAAAAAAAAAAGACGTCGGGCAAACCCGAAGGATGCCAACGGCAAAACTATTGAGTTCGACATACGCCATAGCACACAGCACTTTCGCCGCGAATGCCCTCAGGGCGATGGGGGGGGGCAGAGGTCCGTCGATACATCTGGCTCAAACTGACTTGGATATACAGTATGTTGATTGGGAGTCATAGCCGACCCTACTGATAGCTCAGTTGCATGTGGTTTTCCATGGCTGCCAGATGTTTGAGTGTCAGTATGCCCCTCGAGAATTACGCCGACGAGCTGTTCGAGGAGGTATTCACTGGCCACAATGGCTTCGATCTGGCAGACTGGCTGGGCACACCCATCGCGGGGCAACCTGCTGATACTGAATTCGTTAAGAACTGCCACATGCCCGCCGAAGGAAATAACGATATGGCGGGGGCACCCGCGGATTCAGAAGCCCTTATTCTTGCAACGGAGGTGGAAATACAGTTGATGCTTTATCCTCGGGATATTGGAAATCCGACAATCATGGACTTGAGTGATGGCGATCTTTTGCGGGGAAACCCGCGAGAAGTCAGCGACCTCTTTGAGCGCGTTTAGTGCGAGCTCGGTTGCAATGAAGGGTTTCAATGCACATTTGCAGCTTGGGACCGCCCCATGAGCCGCCAGAAGCGATCGGCGAGCCGCCAGTCCTGGAGACGCAAGTATCGCGCCGACGACGACGACGAAGATTGCGAAGACGACGCTCGTCTGGCACGTCGCGGTCGGGCCCACAGCCACCCACCCAACCGCGCGCGCGCGCGCGCTCCCGCGGCGCTCGCTCTAGCGGCCTTCGGCGCCCTCATCCCCCTGATGCGGGGAAGCCAAGGACCCCCCCATGGCAGGTCAATAGACCCCCCCCCCCCCAGGAGGGGGCGTCTGCGGGGGCGCCCGCCTCAAGGGGGGCAACCTCAGGAACAATACCCAGAAGACGAATTACATCGCCGCGTTGGCTACTCGGATGCTGGACTGGCCCGTCGGCACGTAGACCCAGATACCATGCGATACTGGTTGGACCTGGGTTGGACTGAGCACCAGATTCGCCACTGGCATTCTCTTCGCAAGGTTGAACAAAATGAGAAGGGCAAGGTCATGCGCTCAAAAAGGACAGGGGCTGTCAAATCACAAGAAGCCCTCATCAAGCGCGACCTCGCGAGGGCTATCGTCGAGGAACGGAAACTTCGCAGGGGCGTTGCTTGCACATGCTCAGAGTATGCCGGCCACCGGTTTGGCTGCCCCATGAGACGCCCATCGAGAAGCCTTAACTTTCACCAGACACCGTGGGTTTGGTCTCATGGCGATGGTCGGGGCTACCGCACCGATCCGAATGCAACGCCATGGAAGGAGCAGCCGACGGAACGCGACTACGACCCAGCTACAGCCAACGAAATATCCCAATCGATGAAGATACGGAAGCACTTTTCACCTCTTCACTATTGTAATATATTCAATCGTGAGTGGAACGCGGGGAAGACTGCTTCGCCAAAATCAGAAGAAGACGACCAAACAGGAGCTGATGAAGCTGGAGAAATGGCTGAAGAGGTAGACCCCACGGAAGCAGCTCCTGCAGGGCACGCCTCGGCATACTCCGACGCCCACTCCACTGTCACGGACGTCACTTACGATATGGACACCCCTATTGGTCCTAGGTACGTCGCACTGACGAAATGGATCTTTCTCCAGAAAGAAGGGTTGCTTACCGCGCTGCATCTGCAGGCTGGGTAAAGACTACTGTTGACCAAAGGCTTAGCGCTAATACATATAACCTTTCCATCAGGGGAAAGGCCACCATCGGGAATATGGCACTCAGAAAGCCCGGCGGCGTGGACCTTAACCCTGGGAGAGGGCCAGTGCGATATGGGCCATGGATAATACCTGCAGGGGCCACGGCTACGGCACCTCCTCCCAAGCCGAAGACAGATCCGCCAATTGATATTTCTCCATCTACGGATCCGTCGAGTCATTCTAAGACACTCGGACCTGATCAGCTCAGACCACCGCCCAAACAGAAGAAGAGGAAAAGCCCAGATGATCCCAATCCTGGAGATAGCAAGCAACAACGACCTGCGGGGCAACCTGCTGATCAACGTCGATCCAGAGGACCAGCAGCGGCCGCCGCAGCAGCTGCATTTCAAGGCGCCAGCACTCCTATTCCGAAAGACCCTGTACCACGTCGCGGCCCTACACCTGGCCGGACACAGGACTGGCTGGACGCCGACGTTGGACGGATCATCAAGGGATGTTTCTTCAACACGGCGTGGTATCGATAAGAAACTATTGGAAATTACATCAAAGGCATCAGGGGCGGCCCCCAAAGACAAGACATACGAGCGCTGCAACATCAACGAAAAGAAACGGCAGGACTTCGACATCAGCACTTCGCCAAGGACTCCTCGGACGCCCAGGGGAACGGCAGGCGCTGCCTCGCCATCGGCAGGCGCCCGTGCACCCGCAGCATCGGCAGCAGCTCGGAGTTCTGCGGGGCAACCTGCTCTGAGTTCTGCGGGGCAACCTGCTCTTACTTTGGAAGTACCCCCCGTTGAATGCCGACAGTATTGGGGCTGTTTACGCACTCCCAGGCGCATGAAGATCAACCCAGTATATCAACCCAATTATGATGATAGGTCTGATCGATACGTTGCGGTGGACTGCGATATTCAGGACACCGCCGTCGTCGCCGAGAAGGACGCACATGCGCGCCAGGTTGCACGCAACATCTTGCGCAGACGCCCGGCGCTCACGCATTTGTCCGAGAAGACCGATTTTATGGGGATCTTTGAGGCAGACAACGCGCTGTTGGTCCAGATTTGACTTATCAGGAGCGGCGATACTGCTCAGAATGGCTCACGACGGCTCTTCGCCACAAACCATTTCACAACAACTATCTCTCTGATAGGTTTCTAAGAGCAGCACCGTCTCTCGACGAATTCGATATGTGGGTGGAGCTCTCAGAGCTGCTCAACCAGTGGCCACCTGAGGGATGTTATTGTTATCACCACAAACACCTGGAGACTGTCCGCCGGCATCTGAGGAACCGCCATTGGGCAGACCGAGCATTGACTGCGCTGAACTTGATTGGCATGGCCGACAACACTGGGATGCAGAAAAACATGCTCCAGCTCAAGAAGTGTAAGTACGCTACTGAGACATACGAGACATATTTTCATACGCCCAAGTAATGGACACAGCAGTCCTGGGAAAAGATGCCCAGAATCACTGTATACGAGGATGACGGATTTGACGATTCCAGGTGCACCTTATTAATTTATTCAAGGTACCCAGTGGGAAAGCATCCCGAATATATTTCGTGTAGGGCTGTCATGCCGCGCCGACGACACCATCAAGAGAAAAGGCAGACATGTTGTTCATGCTTGCCCATATTTTCCGGGTGACAACAGAATCCAGTCTTGTCTTCGTGTCGACTCCGAGGTACTGATTGTGGTTAGTCTGAAGAATTCGCTTCGGGATAATACGGCTATTTGGCGCTCAGCAAATGATATTATAATGTCGGCAGGCTGAACGGCAGAATTCCTTCGACTCACATCGCCCAGCTTATAGGTATTCTGCCCAGCGACATGTGCAGGCACAACCGCGTGGGACATGTATGGACCAATCCCCTGTACCTGTGGGATAACTGTCAGAAGAATCCGAGCAGTGATCTTTCTGTCGACGACATGTGCGAATTTCAAAATGATGCATCATCGTTGAAAGATTGGTTTATTCCAAGAACCCCGAACCGACGCCCATCGAGGAGGTCGAGGTCTCTACAGAATTTACGTTGCAAGATGCGTATCAAGCGCGGACACCTGCAGGGGGACCTGACGGATCATTGATTCAGGCCCAACGTGCGGACGTGACAGGTATGACATCGAGTGGAAGTACCCTCGCCGACATGCTGTACACCAACGATGCGTGGCGCGCCCAGACGCAGCAGCTACCAGTACCTGCAGGGCAACCTGCGTCATTTGCACTTATGAGCAGGGCCACAACTCCATTTGGGACTCCACAGAGTGCTGGGAGCACCAGTAGTCTACAGGCAAGACCCCAAAGCATTCGGATGGACCCGCAGCTCTACCAGGCTTTGCAGGCGACATCGCCGTTCGCATCGCCGCGGCCACATGCGGGGCAACCTGCTTTTCCTGACCATCACGCTGCACAGAGGACAGAGCTTGGTTGGTCAGCAAGAGTGGATGTACCGGCAGATGCGCGAAGCCTCACAGAGCATGCGCAGGGACGGCATCGACCTCCCTAGCGCTAGCTGGACGCCGCCTTGGGAGTATGTCCCGGACCCAAATCCATCACCGAAGAACCCCAACCGATACGGATACGTGCCAGCATTTTTCAGTCATCCGACATACGATCCGACAGCTGCAGAGCGCCCTTCAGCACCACCGATGGACTTCCCATGGCATCCTGACTACCATGCCCCGGTGATGGGCAACCCTCACGTTGGACTGCAGCCGGAGAACCCGTGTGTACGAGCGACGGCCGACGACTTCTACCAGTCTCAGTTGACACGCGGCTCTGGCTACACGTCAGGTGTGCCGGGCCAGATTCCTCATTATGGATATTTGGTTACCCCTATGGACTCAGATGCGACGCAGCAGGCCCCCGGCCTGGAAGTGCCATCATCCATGGGGGTGTTGCGCCCAGAGATTCTGGCCATTCACGAGGCGCAGCAGGCCATTCTCTCAATGCAATTGGCCTGCCAGCGTCGCAACCATGAGCGTCCGGCAAACAGGATGCTGGGTCGCGCGGGGCAAGCTGCTACTCCAACCACAGCAGGGACACTTGCTTATAACCCGGCAGCACTTGCAGCCACGCAGCTACCGTCGGTCCTACGGATTCGTTATGGGGTTGGTGAAACTACTCTGGAGCGCCAGACGCGTATCAGGCCATGGGCAACGCCGCCAGTCATCAGCGACGGTGACTTTAACAAGTGTGCCACATTCCTGGATCACTTCATGCATCACGACAAGGTCTGGAGGCTTCAGTGTGGTCACATATTCCCTGCACAGTGCTGGGACTGAGTTGCACGCGCTCATGTGGACAGACAGCTGGCTGGCACTATGGAAGGTACTGCAACTGAGGCACTCTACGCTATTTGCATGGGCGTTGGTTTAATCACAGCCGAGTTTCATTATGCCCTTGCTGGAGATCAGGGCGCATTAAATCGCCATGAAGAAATACTCCGAGGGCCCAACGAACTCAGGGACCTTCGCGAAGAGCTCAACCGCGCCACGGCGATGATGATGAATTACACGGCAGCCCCTACAACAACACCAGCGGGGCAACCTGCTTTATCAGCCAACGCGGGGCAGGCGACGGAAGCCACCGCGCTTGCTCTGGATACGGCCCTGCCATTAATAGCGGAAGCAGCCAACAATGCAGGGACACCTGCTACAACTGCACCTACCGCGCTGCCGGCCAACGACATGTGGCTGAGGCGCATGGAGAGAGCCACCGACAGGAGCGCGCAGTGGCTTCAGTCTCCACATACCTACATGCCATACGGGCGAGACACCCGCCCGCGCAGTCAGCGCAGGACGGAGAGCCCGGCGAGCGCACGCAGTGGCATCAGTGCGATATCCGAGCGCGACATGCTACACACTGTGTTAATGGTGAACACAGATGGTCAGACGGGCATGCGCGCCGACAAAGATACGTTCATTAACATGCCGGCCACATCAGCATCACGCCCATACATGTATGACGAGTATCCTACGGCCTGCATTTTCGAGAACCCCATCACGGAAGAGGAGACCCGCGGATACATGAACGTCTTCACGTCTCTGTCAAGGAACGATTGGGGTTGGAGCAGAGGCGCCGCAAGGGCACGCATGGCACGGCACTGTCTGAGGTGCCAGGAATAGTCGGAGAACGCCACGCATTGGCGCCGGCAGCAAACAGTGGGACCATGGTGGATGGAATGCTGACAATCCTTGCGGACATCGGCAGCAACATCAACATCACTGGTCTAAAAACGACACAGACATTTGAACAGGCACCCCGTTCCCATGGACACGCCATCAAGGAGCTGAACCTGACGAAGAGGCCTACGTGTCGGGAGTGGGACATGGCGCCGCGGTATGTGACAAGTCCTTGCACTGCAAAACTGCGCGCAAGGAAGGGGGGGACCCAGCGCGGACACTTGCTGCGCCGAGACTTGATACCTACTCAGCAAACGTAGCTGAGGGTTCGGGGGGAAATCTCCCTGCTATTCCGGGTCTGAGGAGTATGTCTAACATGAGGACTATCTTGATCCTGGAGCAGGGGCAAGAGAAGATGATCATCATTGGCTCTGATATGCACAGGCTTCTACTTGGAAGGGGTGCCAGAGTAGTTGACTTCTGGGCATCTGGCACTCAAGGTCGACGAGTACGGGACCGCAACTGAGGACAAAGGGTCGATGTCGTTTACTTCTACGGCCAACCCTCAATGCGAAGACGCCCCGCTGCTCGTCAAAGAGGCAGCTGACACAGAGCCAGCCGCGGGAACACCTGCCATGAGCGATGCCCATACGCATATGATGCCACAGGATACCTAGGGCATCAGCTTCTCCATCAACGAGGAGACGCTCGCTTTTACGATCCAGTCTTTGGCGAATAACATCTTGAAGACCTGGCATCGCAGGAATGCGTCCTTCGGGGCTAACCCCACCTCGGCTGACCGGGACTTCGCCTTGCGCAACTTGCAGGCGAAGGTTTACCAGGCCATATACGAGGAGAGCAATAAGTGGACGCCGCCCGACGCGAAGGCAGGGTCACCTGCGGAAGTGGATGATACCGCTGAGAAGTTCGATATTTTTACTTCGAGCAGCGGCTCTGCAGCTGGACGCCCCCATCGCCACATGAGTGACGGGGGCAGGCGCGTGCCACGGCCACCCGCGCTTGCTCCGACAGGCCGAACACTCAAGTGCTGTCATCAAGTGCGGGGAAACCTGCGTTCTTTTTTCAGGCGCCAGCTGTGCGCGCCAGGGGCAGTGGCAAGCCCGGCCGCGCGGCTGCCACGGACGGCAGTGGACCCGGCTGCGTGGCCGCTGCAGAAAAAGAACGCTCGTCGCATCATTATAACTCTCGTGCACTTGTCATTGAGGACACACGGACAGCTTGCGCGGAACTCCGAGCTCGCGGTTAAATGTGTGATCGCACTACACACACAGAGGTTAGGACCTTTACTGGTACACAATAGTTGGGTGCTCTACTCTCGGGGGATCATCAACTGTCGCGGTTGGCAACGCCCGCTGATTGGCACGTTAGGTTGCCTGGAAAGCGGGCAGGGCCACATTGCCAACGCATCCAAAATTTGATGGCTAAGGCTCGGGCTCTACGTATGTCTATTGTACTTGTGGGACCGCCAGGTTACTTCTGGAAACAGCATACGAGATGTCATTGAAGATCTCGACTTGAAGGTCATGCGTATGCGATGCTGCCTGTTCGGTTTGAAGTACGACCGTTCAAGTAAGTTGCCGAGCGGGTCACATCTGCAAGTGGCAACTACATGCACGCGCATCCCGATCAACAAGTGGAGATGTACGCGGCAGACTGCGGGAAACTTGCTCAATTTACTGAGCATGAATTGGACTGGTATGGCCAAGGTGCTCAGAAGGCTGAATTGCTCAAGCCATTGGCTATCGTGACTGCGAGATGGATTGATCAAATGGATTTACACAAGTCAAAGGGAAACCACAGGAGTGCTGTACATCTTAGCATCCACACGCGAGTGGATAAAGGGACTCGAACTTACGTTCAGTCTCCGACGAATGGCCCTGAATGGGACCATGTCGCAAGGCGGGCAACGATGAACCTGGATGACAATCAGATCATACAAGACATCAAGATCCAGGACCAGCCTACCGGGTAGAATTACAATGCGCCGCTACCGAATGGCGCAACCAACATCTGCATTCGGTTTTACTGGGAGGAGCCAGAACCGGCTCTCGCCGGACAAGAGGACCCACGTCCACGCCTAAGGCGAGCTGCGTTCGTCGACGACGATCGCCCCCCTCCCCTTTCGATTGAGCGCGGCCGCGTGCCCCCCTCGATTCCCGAATTCCCGACGCTAAGTTCATATGATATTGAACAACAGACTGAACAACAGACAGCACTACCGACCGATGCCCGAATCAAACAAAAAGAAGAACAAAAAGCCGACAAAGAAGCGGGCATCAAGCCACGCAAGATACCCACAATGGTCGAAGAAGGCAACGATGACTGCGGAGATGACCTTCAAGGTCTCGGGCGTAGCGCGCACTACATTGACGCCCCCCTTTACTCCGACACGGAAAGCGATGATGAAGAGGAAACCTTCGTCACCTTACATGCGGGGCTGCCTGCTAAATCCCACGCAGATGCATGCTCGGCAATCCCGACCCTGTGCTATGGACGACACAACAGGGTTGACATGTTGGAATTATGTGGGGGAAGTGGAGGTATATCGCAGCTAGCATTCAGCCGAGCTTTGTCTTCAGGACGAAGCCTAGACAAACGCTCCTACGTTGACCTTGGAAACAAGGATGCCCAGGAGGCAGCGATGCACTACTTAGACGGTTGTTTCGTCAATCTGTCATATTACAACCCAACTGCAGGACGACTGCACTACCTGCAGACTTCAATTCCCACTTCAATTATGATACCTGGTATGAACACCATAAAGAAGATCTTCCGCGTTAGCCAGTTTCGTGGTAAGGTTGCTATACGTCAGAACGATATGCGACGGTTTCGTTTACGAGAACAACCAGTGGGTACTTGGGTGGATCAGATACCACCATGGACTACATTGGCCAAATGCAAGGGCACTTGCAAGGTGAATATGGACCTATGTACTACTGGCTCACGCGATTCCCATGGGGTATTCATACGAAAACCGACCTGGATCATGGCCAACCACCGCCTTCTATCTACCCTTGTTCAGCGAAGACGATGTGCTGGTCATCATCAACATGAGTTGGCATGTACCAGCGAACTGTCCATGGCTGCACATTATATTCCAAAGATGCAGTCCCTTCTTGTCGACGCAGTTCAGATCGCACACGATCTTTTCCAGGTAAACCGCGACCCCTTCCATGGTCACCCTTATCCTTCCACCGTGCTAGTCACCAACGCGAGGGGATATGATTTGAACGATCCAACTATCCCTCGGCAACCCGACGGCTCGATCACGGGACCGCCCGCGGGAGGACTAGGATGTCCTGCATGCGCGGATGATGCTAACATGCACTCTCCCTCACATGACAGAAATCCCAAGCATTGCAGGTGGCACGACAAGGAAGACTACCATTGGGAATGTCCGAGCTGCAAGAAGAACTACGGCCAGAACAAGCCTGGACATGCACGGGCACCTGGCAAATGCAAGTTTGCCAAACCTTGGAAGCTGCCTGACAATCACGGACAGGTACCACCGGCTCCTGCCGAACCAGCAGCAGGACCAATACCACCGGCTCCTGCTGAACCAGCAGCACAGCCACCCGAGGCGCAAGCCGCACCACCACTTACGCGGCTACGAGCACCAAGACCCGTCTCTACAGCCGGACCCACGGCGGGCGCCAGCAGCCACGATATTACAGTAGGCAGACATGTTGTAGAACTTGTTGCAGGGCAACCTGCCTCGAGTGGAGCTGGGAGTTCGGATGATCACCTCCGACTGCCACAGGTTAGAATCAGACGTGGCCGAAAGCAAGGAGGGGACGCACCTCCTCCGCCTCCAGCGGGAACCCTGGTGCACGACCACGACTCCCAGACTGGTCAAGGTTGGACGTACAAATCAGTTTACAAAATCTACGAAGCCTTGACCCAAGCGCGGTAACACGCGAGCTGCGAAAGCTACACTTGCGTTGGCCCCATGCGAAAGAGCCTAAGATGAGACTCGATTAGACAAGATAGGCCTGGACAACGTCAGATTCAATATGATTAAAGGTGTCTGCGGCACATGTCGGGAGCGCAGGGGTTGGGACAAGCCGGGGCATACGGTTATGCCATCTATTGCACTGTTTGGCAAGTTCAACGAAGAAGTTGAATGCGACCTGCTGTTCTACAAACAAGAACACAAGATACTCCATATGATCGATCGTTGCAGCCGGTATGCTACTGGAATGGAGATACCAGACAAGACAGTGACCAGCATCCTGGATGCATACCATCAGTGATGGATGCAGTTTGGACCTGCAAAGGTTCTCTACTCCGATGGAGAGGGCGCCCTCAACAACGACACTGCGAAAGCAGTCCTTAAGGCAAAAGGCACTGAACTAAGAATACGTGCGCGTGGACAACACGCTACGACGATCGAAGCCAGAAATGGCACGTTGCGCCATCTACTTCATGTCATGGAAGCTGAATTCAACAGGTTAGACATACCTCTTGTGTTCACACGACTACTGCATGAGGCCTTGTTTGCCGCCAACGCGTTCGCCTTCTACAACGAGGTGTCTCCATACAACGCTCTGTTTGGACGGCAACCGGCAGTGCTCCCTGACTTACCTGTCCTGGACTACGAACATCCGACGGAAACGTCGGATCATTCTCGTGAACAGATGATACGCAAGGTATGCATCGGAGCTATCACACAGGCCACAGCAGTAGCCAAGACCACTCGTGCATTACGCACTAAGACAACTGCTACCTGTCACCACTACTACGATGAAGGAGAGTCGGTTGATTACCATCGCCCCACAACCACGAAGGACGACTGGGGAGGCTGGAATGGCCCATTCCCAGTTGTAAGAAACGATCCCGAAAGGGGTCAAGTTATCATTCGAGTGGGAAATCGCGACGCCCAGATACAATACGGCGATGCACGACACTCACTCTATATTGAAGTTCTAATAGCCAGAGAAATTGGCTCCGACAACACTGCACTACAGACAGCGTTGACGTTCGTGGCCAGTTTACCTGCGGGAAGACATGCTATGACATTTGGCTATGTACCGACCAAGAAGGGGATGCTTCAGATGACAAGTGCAAGCCGACAATCGCCTAAGGTACACCTAGCTTTACAATACCTCATCAGAAACTTCTTCCGCATTGAGAACGTAGCCTCGGTCAGGTTAGGCAAGAGTACCCATAAGCTACCTCCGGTTGCTTATGCTGACAATTGCACATTGGTCCACTATGACAACGATGTGAATCTGGGATTTCACTACTACGAAGCAGAAGGCACTGCTCTGAACATTCACGATATAACTGGATCAGCACATTCTAGCATCACCCAGTGCCTGAAGTCCACCAAACCTCAAGCAGGCTTCGACCAGGATATGACCAAGTTTGAGGAATTAGCGGATGCACCGGCACCGGATGGAACTGCAAGAGAAGCCTCAGGAGCCGAACCACCACAGGAGGACGCACGGCTTCTTACGATTTATGAGGAATCGGAGGCTGACCTCGAGTCACACGTCATGGAAGCGCGGCATGCAGAACTACGCGATGAAAAGGAACTGCTAGAGGCAACTCCACTAGAGGATCTGATCGCGATACCCACACAGATGATTCCAGACCATAGTGCGCTGATCACTGTAGCTGAAGAACAGCGGGGGCACCAGCCTAAGCGGGGACACCCACGCGACTCCGACACCGAGGAGCTGCACCATGTCCCACTGTGCTCCATGGTCAAAGACTGCTGCTACGGACTGGACTCAGACGAACATGGACAAGATGTAGAACCTGCTTTACGGCAGAAATGTCAAAGGTAGCCCTGTCCGAACAACAGCACAAGATATTAGATGCCGACCGTGCGGCCACTATGCGAGCATACGTTACCGCCGCTGCAAAGCGAGCTGCGGTCGTCAGGGAAGACGACCTCCCCCCGGAGACTGACATCCATGCGAATCCCGAGAAAGCATCGAAAGCCCACTACACCCAACTCAAGACATGGTTTGACAACAAGTGTTTCAAAGTGCAAGACATATCCAAAGCGTCCAACATCGCGACTTCGAGGCGCGCGCACAAATGGAAGCTCGCGAGAAAAACAAAAAAAAACGAGAATGCGAGATGGAGGGCACCATCAGATTACGCCTGGTGCTTCGAGGCTTCATGGACCTTGAAGCCTTTGACGTGGAAACTTGTTCGGGAACAGCGCGGCGGTCAAGCCAGCGACTACTCGCGAGCACGGCAGCGTGCAAGAAGCAATGGAGCACTGCTTCCCTCGACATCAACACGGCCTGCTTGAAAGGGTTGACCTGCCAAGAACTTGCTGAGGCAACTGGTGAGAAAGGAACGCGCGGCGCGTTTTACACTGCCGCCTGGATCGGCCACGGCGCTTCGAATTCCCCCAGGATTTGAACGCCACGACGAGTCAAAGCACTGCTTGCAGCGCCTTAAACCACGCACTGGCACCAAAGACGCACCCCGACACTAAAGCTCAGAGGGACCACGAGAGGCTTTGGTCTCCGACCCACGCCCTACGACGAGGAGTTCGAGACGAGTAGCAACCTGCTCACGGCCAAACATGTTGATGATATCAATATGGCCGGCACTGGGGACACCATTGACAAGCATGTCATGCGCGTAGAAGACATTTTTGGCAAGTGTAAACTCAACAAGCACACATACACCAATTGCGCTGTGAGATATACCAAGGATGAGGGCGGCAATGTTACTTTGGGCCAAGACGAACACATCAAGCAGCTCCGTCCTGTACAACATCCTGGGTCTACAGGCGCCGACGCTGACGCGCATGTCTGCAACCATCTTGGACGGCACGCGGGCGCATGCATTAATCACCCAGGCGCGGTTGATGGTGCATGTTGTTTTTCTACGACGTGTCCAGGAACCGACCAATATACAAGTGCGACGACTCAACGCGACCAGGAAACTGAAGACCTGTCCAACGCAGATCGTCTACCAGGCGATGACCCCTACGGGCGAGGTCGACCTGCACAGCGACTCAGGTTACCGACGCCTGAGTGGAGACGCCGATGACGACGTCAAAGGCTATGGTATTCGTGGGGCGAACCTGCTACGGCGTGGAAACACGCCATCTGGTAAGCCTGCCGTCCACTTGATCGATGCGCACTGCAAGTCTCACCGCTGGCAGGCCCGCTCGAGCCACTCAGCAGAAACACTAGCAGCTGCACATAACCTCGAGGACTGTTATCCCATGATCGTGACTCTGCACGAGTTCCACGCAGGGCCGCTCACTCCCACACAATTGAAAGACATACTTGAGTTGGGTGGCCTGAGCATCAACGTCATTTTGCTCATAGATGCTGAGTCTGTTTTGAGTCCTTGTCAAGCAAAGACTCGAAGAAGCCGACTGAGTGCACCCCTTTAGGACACATCAGTTGCATACGACAGATGATGGAGCGAGGAGTCGTGCACAGTATTCAGTGTTGCGGCACCCGCGATATGACTGCGGACAGTCACACCAAGGGGAGCATCGACAAAGAGATGCTCCTACAGGTCATGGGAGGTAAACAATCCTTCAAACATGACTTAAAGAGTCATACTCCCTATCGGGCTGGCCAGACATCTCGTTCTGTGGCCGCCTGAGGAGTATCTGTATGCACAGAGTAGTACAGGTAAGGCAACTTGCGTGCGGGTCCACCTTCCTTACGGCCCCGCCCTTTTGCTGCCCTTTTGTAGATAGTCGCTGCTGTATCTGCTGTATAGAGGCGGCGGATTCACGCCTCGTTTCCTTCCCCCCCGACTCTAAAGTGAGCTGGGCGTTCCATGTGAGTGGGAACGAGCGTGCATCCGCGGCTGCTTGGCTCGAAGCGGCCGGCCGCCCAGATCTGACTACACCTCAGCGCGAGGTGTACTATTTGCCATCGATACCAAAACACTGCTTGAGATGGCTCGCCCCCTACTACTGGGACTATGGCTACTGCGGTACAAGAGAGCGGGAGCTTGGCTTCGCCTAAGGCGAAGCTGTTGGTTGGGCCTCCCAGCCCCTTTCAAACTCACCCAGCGCACACGGCGGCGACCAGCGAAAGCCCGGACCAGCCCGCGCCTTTGGCGGAGGCGAGGCGGCCCTGGGCGGCGACCGGGCGGCGACCAGGACCCGCCAGCCCGCTGCAGGCGGCGAACCACCAGCTAGCGCACGGGGCGGCGTCGAGGCAGCCACAAGCGGCGGTTGGACGAAAACGCGGAACACCTAGTGCACGAAAACCTTGCTGCAAACACGAAAAGAAGCACGATTTTTCAGTGCAACCTAGTGCACCAAATTCCGTAAAAAAGAAGCACGAACACCTCAGTGCAAGCATCGTTCAGGAAAAAATATACAAGCAAGCGACAGGCTATGATTGCTGTGTGCCTGGGGCTTTCTGGGAGGTCAATCTTGCAGTCACAAAGAGGAAACAGTGGAAGTTGTCATGCCCTATACTGGCCTATCTTGGGCAGTTTGGGGAACCGTTCAAGAGATAATTTGGCCCCACTAGAGGCATATGGATAAATTTCACGGGCATCCAGGGCCTGCTCAGCGATTTTGGGGTCCTCCGTGGCCCAGAAGGCGCGTTGGGGAGTTCGGGCGTACACACACACACACACACACACACACACACACACACACCTCAAATGAGATTTCGGACCTTGGCCACAGGGAACAGGGAGAGGGAACTGCCAGATATCTGACACGCCTTTTCATCACCAGCAAGCGGAGGTCAGTGGATTCTGCAGGCGATGGATCTCTTTTGGCATGGTCCAAGGCGGAAGCAGCTACGGCACGGCAACGTGAGCGGAGATATTGGCCAAGCATTGGTGCGTGTTCCGTTCGAGCTCTGTAGTTGCGCTCAATTGCGTCAGGCGTTGTCTCGCGAGGGCGAAAAAAATCCCCCCCACCCCTGGAGACAACAACACCCACGGCCGTACCCAACCCATCTGCAACAAGCGGTAATATCAACGTGCCCATCGGAGACCAATGATGATGCGAAGGTGAACGCGAGTCTGTGTTAGCACCTATATGAATGCATCGTATGACCTATGCGAGGCAGAGCCGAGACATTGAAGCGGATGGGGGAAGGCAAGCAGATCGATGATGAAGAGGGGCAGGTTCGGGAGAGCACGGGGTAAAAAAATTGGCGACGATGAGGTCAAGCTGAAGATGCGGGGCGGCATGAAAAAGGAGGAAGGGATGCGGTGCGATGATGAGCGATGTTCGTCGCGGTGTTCACTCGGAAACGCTTCCGGACGGTCGGTTACATGTGCGTTCACACCGCATTTGTGCCGGCTCCTCGGGCGATCCCGGCGCCCAGTCAGTGGCCATCCAGGAACTCAACGAGCCGAGCTTGCGTCCCAGCCCCTCGGCCTCCGTCTGGCACTCTTCCGCGCGAGCAAGAGGAGCTCGCAGGGGCACCGCCAGGTCTGTGCACGGCTGCAGGGAGAGAAAGTCCAGCCCGAGGTCGTTGTTCACCAGCACATGATCTGACGTCGTGCTCTTCGAAGAGCGTGACGTGCAGATGTAGCCAGAGCCCGTCGATGTCGTCGCTGAGTCGTCGGTGTGTTTGAAGCTGGTTGTGATGATGACCCCGTCGCGTATCGACCTCCCAGGAACCCACAGAAGTGACGACAGCCTCACAGGTGGCACCACCCAGGGAAGTCGAGATCTCGTTTGGATCCCGCAACAGGGAGCTCACGAAGATGGCGACAGTTGAGCAGGTGGCACCACCCAGGAAACGAGATGTTTCGTTAGCATCCCCGAAAAACGACATTCCAAGGGATATCGGCCCGTACGACGGCATGCATCCCCTTGGGCCTCCCAGGCGCTCACGAAAGTGGCGACACTTGCGCAGGTGGAAGCACCTAGGCAGCGCGAGGTCTCGTCTGGGTGCGCGTAAGACGGCGCTCCGCTTGACCTCCCTGGAGCTGACGAAATTGGCGACAGTGACGGTGGTGGCAGTACCCAGGGAGCGCGACGTCTGGGCGGGCGTATGACCGCGCTCCGCTGGGCCTCCAGGCAGCCTACGAAGGTGGTGACGGTTGCGCAGCTCACAGCATTTAGGCGGGGAGAGGTCTTGTTTGGTGTTTGGATGTCCCCCCCTTTTCCAGGAGGCGCCGACTACATACCCACCTACATCTGTCTCGGCTGGGCCACTCTTGGGCCGAAGATCGGTCGTGCGCTTGGTCAACGCTGGTGCAAGTGGATAGCAACCGTCCATTTGGGGAATTGAAATTACAAATACCGCTGTTTCCCTAATCTTTTCCGGGATACGATCTGACCATGAGTTCGAGGCGAGTCCAGCCGTGGCGGCGAGGGCCCGCCAGGAGGCCAGGAGGCTTGGAAGGGTGAAAACGGTGTAAGGGTAGCGGTATCGTTATAGGTTCTTCTTCTGACCCATTGCCCCATCAGAAGCAGCCCCGCAGTGCTCTCATGGAGCGCGCTCCGACCAGGATTTCCAAGGCAGGCCCAGCCGCGGCGGCGTGGCGGCACCCCCGAAGGCCCAGCCAGACCGTGCCTGGAGCGGACTGCGGCCAGGATTTTGAGGCGGACCCAGCCGCGGCGACGAGAGGGGGGCCCGAATGCCCGGAGGAGCCAAACGCTGGCATGATGTCTACATTCGCCCGCTGTCTTCGATATTGTACTTGTCGCGCCGAGGACCGAACGCCCCACCAGAAGAGATGGGGGAGACAAAACAGATCTCGCGGACGGACGGCCGCAAACCAGAACTTCGCTGGGATCGTCAGTCGATTGGGCTGGCCTCGCGACCGCGAATATTGGCACAGGCCGCCGAGTGCAGCCGAAACACCCAGTGTTGGAGGAGGAGGTGGAGGAGGAGGAGTAGGAGGATCCCCTTCTCTCCTCGT
This sequence comes from Prorocentrum cordatum, assembly GCA_963575745.1. Lineage (NCBI taxonomy): Eukaryota > Dinophyceae > Prorocentrales > Prorocentraceae > Prorocentrum > Prorocentrum cordatum. The sequence continues at coordinate 188,314 of CAUYUJ010014545.1, forward strand.
CTTCCATCCCCCCCCCCGCCAGGACAACGCCCTGGCGAACCCCCGGCTGTCGCTCGAGGGATGGGTGCCGGCGGAGGGCCCCTTGCGGGAGCAGTTGGCGGAGGGTTGGCGCCAGTTCGGCCCCGAGGGCTTGCAGGACGCACTCCTCTTGCTTCACAGCGGTCCGTCGCCATCCCCGTCCCTCTGCAGAATGATGCCGGGTTGCGAAGGTGCAGTGTCACTCGCAATGACGATTGCGGCCGTTCGCCCTTGCTTCGTTAGGCGGGCCCGCTTGCTTGGTTTGTGAAGAGTGCGGCACATCTCTTGAGCGTTGGGCCCCCGGGCGAATTGCAATAGGTAATTTGTATGTTGAATTGCGTTGCCCGTGTCCAAGTGAAGCGAGGTTGGCAGTCCGAACAGGGTACTTTGACACACGCAGTGCACATCCGCATCCGTGGCTCATCGTGGCACTTGGTTGGCTTAGAGGGCATGTCGGCACCGAACTACGATTTTTCAAGAATTGATCCCGTCGTGGCCCATCGGTGTTGCACGCGGTCGACAATCCAGGTTCCGGAATCAATGTGGCCGTGCATTTGATGTGTCGTACGATTGGTTAGATTGATATTCGAACAGAGTGCGCTTGATGTTTCCGAGTTGATACCGTAGGATGTACCGGCTCACATTGTGCAGTATCAATATTGCGGTAGTGCATTTAAAGCGGAGGCCGGCCACAATTGTTACATGTCTTGCGCACAGCAAGTTGCCCCGAGCGTTGATTCTGCAAATTGAAGAACGGGCGGTCTGGATTGCACACGAATGCGCAGTATCAGCACAGTACGAAAATGATTATCCTAATGTTTGACGTTTCGCATGTTTCCGACAGCCCATCCGAAAGTAATCGTAGTCGAGCTATTGCCAGAAAGGAAGAGCATGAAAAAGTAGTTTGGGCGAAGGACCCTACAGGAAGACAAGTGGAAAATAAGCTAGGGGGCTAGCAAAAGGACTAAACAGTGCGTGGGAAGGACGGAGCGACGTTGCTGACAGGGTCGCAGAGGTCGGCCGTAACGGGTTACATTTGGATGTAATTCTTTACGGTTGATTTGCGAAACGTGTGAGAGGTGCGCCGAATCTCACGAATGCAATTTTTGCAAGTGGGGTTGTCGGTGAAACACCCCCCACGGGGCCAGGAAACGTGCGAGGGGTGCGCCGAAATGAGGTACGCGACCTCAGACACTAGGGCGTTCGGTGGAGCTCCCCATGGGGCCGCGAATCGTGGTGGGGGTGCGCCGAAATAGTGTGGAGACGATGTGCGATAGCAGCCACTGGCGCTTGCGGTGGCGCTCGTAATGGGGTTGCGAAACGTGTGAGGGGGTGCGCCGAAATGGTGTGGAGACGGTGTGCGAACGCAGTCATTGGGGCTTCTGATGGAGACCCTTTATGAGGCCACGAAGCGTGTGAGAGGTGCGCCGAAATGGTGTGGAGAAGGTATGCGAACGCAGCCATTGGTGCTTTCGGTAGAGCTCCTCACGGGCTGCGAAACGTGTGATGGGTGTCCGAAATGGTGTGGAGAAGGTATGCGACCGCAGCCACTGCCTTCGGGTGGAGCTCCCGATGGGGTCACGCAACGTGTGAGGGGTGCGCCGACATGGTATGGAAGGTATTCGAGTGCAGCCATTGTGGCATTCGGTGAAGCCCATAATGAGGCCACGGAACGAGTGAAGGGTGCGTTGAGATGGTGTAGAGAAGGTACGCGACCGCAGCCATTGGGGTTTTCGTCGGAGTCCCTTTATGGAGCCACAAAACGTGTGAGGGGCGCGCCGTGGTGTGGAGAGGTATGCGACCGCAGCCACTGGGACCTGCTCCCCTGGCGCCACGAAGCATGTGAGAGGTGCGCCGAAATTGTGTGGAGAAGGTATGCGACCGCAGCCACTGGGGTTTTCGGCGGAGTCCCTTATGAAGCCACGAAGCGTGTAAGGAGTGCGCCGAAATGGTGTGGAGAAGGTACGCGACCGCAGCCACTGGGGCCTTCGGTGGATCCCCTTATGGGGCTGCGAAACGTGTGAGGGGTGCACCAAAACGGTTTGGACCAGGTATGCGAACGCAGCCATTGGGGCGTTAATTGAAATTCCTTGCGGGCCACAAAGCCACAAAACGCGTGAGGGGTGCGCCGAAATGGTGTGGAGAAGGTATGCGAACGCAGCCATCGGGGCCTGACTGAAGTTGAGCTCCTCATGGGACCACGCAACGTATGATGGGTGCGCCGAAATGGTGAGGACCAGGTATGCGGACGCAGCCCTTGGGGCTTTCGGTGGCGCCCCCTTATGGGGCCAGAAAACGTGTGAGGGATGTGCCGACATGGACGTGCGGAGGGCAGAGGCAGGGAGGGAGCAGGAAGGAAGGGAGAAAGGGTTTGCCTTTTCAATACGAGGACCCAGCACCACAGAACGATCGGAAAATAAAATGCAAGTTGTATTCAACCCTGGCACGAACAAGAACTGCCAAATTGAGATCCTCTGGAAGAGTTTTGGCGACCTCTGGGAACGATGTGGGCCTTTGAGCAGTTATGCAACTTCTTCGGGGCTCTTTTTCAGAGCTTTCGATGTTCCCACGACAGAGGATGCGGCATGGATCAGCCCCCCGCCCTGGAGGTGGTGTAATCCTCTTTTGGGGTGCCATTGAGGCTGTCTGAGATTATGTTGAAGCTCGTGTGGTCCCCTCCTGGGATTTCCTTGGCATCAGAGGTTCATCGGAGGCGGAAAGGAGAGGAGGTTGTTTTTGACGTGGGTTTATCTGAGGTGTTCTTGGTAGGCTCTGTGGCCACCTGAAACGATGTTGGACCGACGTCGGGCCTCCTGGAGCCCTGATGGAGGACATATTGGACCAACTTCGGCCATCATGCACACATTTGAGTTGGGAGTCAGCCTTGGGCTATCTGGCCCCCACCGGCGCAAGGAAATGGCGGCCTCGGTACGCTCGGCAGCAACCAAAGGATCGGAATCTCAGTTTGACCTGCGTTGGACGGCGTTCCATTCCAGTGACTCTTGGGTGCTTGTCGGGGCTTCCTGGGGGCCTCTTGGGGGCCTCTTGGGGCCTCTTGGTAGCCTCTTGGGCGCCTCAACGTCGCTCTGGTCAGTCTGGGCACCCTCTAGGCGCCGTCTTGGGGGCTTCTTGGGCCGTTTTGGAGGCGTTTTGGGCCGTCTTGGGGCCCTCTTGGGCCGTTTTGGATCCTTCCTGGAGCCCATGTGGGCCGTCTTGGGGCGATATGGGACTCTTGGGTCGTCTTGGAGCGTCGGGAAGCGAAAGAGGCAAGAACGCCGAAATGCTTCGAAAACCGATGGGAAAGCAGTGATTGTTTTTCCTGGGGCCCATCTGGGACTGCTCCTGGAGGCCTCGTGCAGCGTCTTGAAGGGCTCTTGGGCCGTCTGGAGACCGTCAAGGCGTCTTGGACAGATCGTTCGGCGATTCGGAGCCCTCTTGAAGCATTTTGGGGTCCTTTGGGGCTTGTTGGGGCTGATGGGGGCCTGTTGGGGTTTCCCGGCGGCCTCTTGGGAGCATTTTGGGGTTATCTGGGGTTTCGTGAGGTCTCTTTGGGGTTTGGGGGGGGACCTGCGGGGGCCTTTTGGTTTCTCCCGGGGGCACTCGGGGCCGAGGGTCCGCTTTAGTCCGTTTTCTCGGCAGGGAGCATCTGGGGCTCTTCTGGAGGCGTCTTGGGCCGTCTTGGGACTTTTCTGGGCCGTTGTAGGTTTTTCGTGAAGCCCTCCGACTCTAACGGAGGCTGGGGCAAAGGCGAGAGACAGCGAGCGTTTGTCCGCGGCCGTTTGTGCTCAAGCGGCCAGCCGCCAAGATATGACTGCGCCTCATCGCGAGGCACACCACTTGCCATTGAGAACAAAAACAGGTTCGCTTGACTTGGCCCGTCGTTCCCGCGATGGTTGGGCCTCCCAACCCCCTTCGAACTTGGTAGCGGAGCTGGCCTGTGGTGGTCAGCTCTGGCTCGACGCCTCACCATCCACGGCATTAGCTGGTGGACTACTGACATGGCGGAACATCAGGGTGCAGTGGGTCTGCGCCGAGAAATGTACATATCTACGCACCACCGCAAACACACTTGCAGTGCTACCTCCGCTCACTCGGAGGTCTCTTACATGAGTCCTACCTCTCCGCGCTACTACACTCCTGAAGTCCACCCTCCTACGCCGCTTGGAAAATTTTTCGACGACACAATGCATGGCAGCATGCGATACGATACTGTGCCGCCTCCACTCCCACGCAGGCGAACGACGACGTCACATCATAAACCACAACCACGAAACATCCGATCACGACCTAAGAGACCATTGGATGGGCCTCACCACGTTTTGCCTCCTATGGGTCGCTATCGGAAGCGCTGTTGGGCACGTACGTGCAGCGTGGCGGAGACGACGCACGTACTACCGGCTCCCACTGGGACCCTGCCGGCAGCGTATCTTCCCGCGAACTCGCTCGCGAGGCGCAAGCCTGGATCAACGTGGCCACAGGCACCATGACCCCCTCCCAACAGGCCGCGGCACTACAGAGTGGTCTGAGAGGGCTCGCAAGGACCATAGCCATAAGAGCACCCCCCGCAGTCACTAATTTTGGCGTGAATATTGGCGGTCGCCACACCGATGGCGCCACCTACATCACGTTCCTCCTCAGCACGAAGATTGAAAGTCTAGTGGAGGAACACCAACTTAACTCGGGAGAGGCGCTCATCGACTTTCGCGCCCATACGGGAGAGCGGATCGACCAAACGTTAGCCCGCTGCGAGATAGCACGCTTTGAGGCCGAGGCCGCAGGCTTCAACATTCCCAACTTCCAGATCCGTGCGCAGCAGCTACTAAAGCCACTGAGCCACAAAATGCCAAGTTCCCAGCAGCAGTTTGACTCTGCGCTAGAGCGCATGAGGTCTCATGCCCACATTCTTGAGCGAACCCCTGACAACAGTGGTGGTAGTTTTAGCCACGACCATCGCACCGAAGCCTTTCATACCGACACTAGTGCAGAGCAACCTGCTAACAACGTCTGGAACGACGATCCACAACCAACTGAGGCCACCACCTTAATAGGCCAACAGGGTGGCCAGCCCACGGGGTCGCGAGACTCCTGGGCTCGCTATCAGGGACCGTCAGCAACGGCGGCCCCTGCCCAAGCCACTACCCTTGTCGGCTCTGCGGGGCAGCCCGCTGAGTCCGAGCTTGACTCGGGCATCGACGCCAACACCACGTCGGATGAGGGGACTGGCACCCTGGACTACTCCGACGTGCCCGTGTATCTTACCGAAGAGCAACAGGCGCAGCGGTTGCTCCTAGGACACCAGAAACACAAACGCCGATGGAGACCCTTCATGAAGAGACCAGTTCGCAAGGCACGACGCGCGGCCCGACGGGCGTTTAGGTCAAAGGGCAAGGGTAGAGGCAACGGCAAAGGCAAACGACGGAGATCCCATGGCAGAAGTACGCTGGCATTCTTGGCACCCCTTACGGGGTCACAATATGAAGAAACATTCCTGGAGACAGGTAGAGGCCGCAGGCGCGCCTCAGACGAGACAAAAAAAAAAAAAAAAAAAAAAAAAAAAAAAAAAAAAAAAAAAAAAAAAAAAAAAAAAAAAAAAAAAAAAAAAAAAAAAAAAAAAAAAACGCCGGGGTAACACGCAAGACGCCAACGGGAAAACCATGGCATGTGATATCTGCCATGGGACAACATATTCGTCGCGAACGCCCCGGAGGCGATGGGAGAGGCAGGGGTCCGTCGATACATTCGGCCCAGACCGATTCTGACATTCAGTACGTCGATTGGGGGATTCTTCTCGCCGAACCCGGAGACAACCCCACTGCTGCCGCCCACTTCATGGCCGCGAGGCATCTGAGCGCCAGCGTGTCCCTCAAGAGATATGCCGATGAGCTCGTCGAGCAGATTTACGTTGGCCAAGACTAGATCAACCTCGCGGACTGGCGGTGCATTCCTATCGAGGGCAACCTGCACATATTGAGTTCGTCGACGATTACAACGCGCCCGCCGATTCGGATCACGAGATGGCGAGGACACCTGCGGACTCTGATGCGACGATACCAGCTACGGAGGAGGAGCCCCCACTGATGCCCCGACCGCAGGTCATTGGAAACCCCGCGCACGAGCGCAACCAATACGAACTCGGACATAACGAAGACTCTCACTTCACGTTCGCACTGCACGACCGGTCTACAAGCCGCCCAGTTTGGAGGCGAGCACATCGCACCGATGACGACGATGAAGAGTGGGGAGCTGAGAGCCATCATCCGCGACATCGTGGGCGGAGCCATTCGCGCAGGCACTGGCGCGCCCGCCCCAGTGGCACACAGCGCCCACGAACGCCTGATCGGAGGATTCCAACAACTCCACCGTGAAGGGAGCGTTCGCGGGGAAACCGCCCCAGGGCGGCGATCGCCCAGGAGAACCCAATGGCCCTCGCCAACGCCGACTTGTCAGTCACAGGGGCCATAGGCTTGCCCACCAAAATGCATGAGCAGCAGACATGCAGTTCTGGCTTGACCGAGGCTACACCGAGCACGCCATCCGCCACCGGCATTCACTACACCAGGTGTCGCGGGACGATCGCGGCAAAATCGTCCGCCCCAACAGAGGGCGCGGCGCCAAGACGGCCACCGCGCTGGAAGAGAGGGGCGCGAAAAGGGCCATCATGAAGGATCGACAAGAGCAGAGAAGACAGGTCTGCGGCTGCGAGCATTGTGCGGACCACGGACCAAACTGTCCGATGGGGCGCCCTTCAGGGAATCCCAACTCTCAGCTGACCCCGATGGTCTGGTCCCATGGGGGCGGTCTAGGACGCAGGGTAGATCCAACTTGAAATCCTCGCGAAGTACGCTTGACCAGATGTGATTATCGGCCACACTGCTCGCGAGGCATAACGCGGCGAGCAACAGTGGAAGGACCTCGATGAAGATCACCGCCTCAAGCGATTCAATCGAGGATACCATGAGACTAGGACCGCGGCCACATCTGCGCGGCAACTCGCTTCTTCCTCTCGTGAAGGTGCTGGCAAATCCAAGGTCGACAAAGAGGGTGACAATCCTGTCCACGCACCAGCAGTTGGCCCCGCCGGCCCTGCTCTGGACGCAGATTGCACTTGCGAGACAGACAGCAGCGATAAAATTAGCATTTACAGAAATAGGCATCTGCCAAGGTAACGGAGGACATGGATCTGGCACTAGGTACGACAATTGCGTACAATAGCAGAGAGATTGGTTGGATAACCTGCAAGGTACTCGGCAAGCTGCTCGATGACGACATCAGCTGGATTGTAAAAGCGGGGCTGAGATTCAGAACATAGCACTGCACAAGCCGAAAGATAAGCCTCCGCAAGACAGATCCTCACCTAGAGGTGCGGGGGAACCTGCCGCGCCCGCCAGCGCGGAGACACCCGCTGAGAAACCATGCAAGGCCCCGAGGCCGCCGATGAATATAAAGTTCCCCAGAAAGAATTTGATGCGTCTCGACCATCAAGCTCAACAAAGTCAGGGCCACCCGCTACAGCGTCACCCCAGCAGAAGAAGAGAGCGGGCTCAGCCGAGGCCGACCCTGGAAGCAATCAATCACAAGGAGCCGCGGGGAAACATGCCCGCAGACACCATTCCAGGGGGCCAGCAGCGGCTGCCGCGGCATCGGTGTCCCAGGGCGGCAGCGCGCCTAAGCTGAAGGAACCTGTAGCCCTTCGCGGCACCGCACCTGGCAGGCTCCATAGGGGAGCTGGCTGGGCGCCATCGTTGGACGGCGCTTCTAAGACACGCCCCTCGCAGCCAGATGAAGACGGGCCGGCGCCCCAGGCAACATCCAAGGCCTCAGGAACAGTTCCGAAGATTACCGGATGCCAGTGTTGTGATATTCGTGGAAAAACACAAGAGGTCGTCTGCGGGTACAAACTCATCCGCAGCACCCGCTGATGATCCGGCCCCAGCGGGGACACCTGCGGCATCGGCATCTGCATCTGCGGGGCAATCTGCTTCCAGCCTTGCAAGCAGGCACTACGGGGGGACATTGGGCACTCCTCAGCAGACGATGGTCAACCCAGCATATCGACCCAATGCTGACGACGGTTCAAGCCGCCACAGACCAGTACAATGCAAAACAGCATGCACTGCAACGCGCGCGACACGATGGGCTATCGAACGCTGGCGTGTCCGCAACCATATGCGGATACAGCCTGTCCTGTGCTATAGCACTGGTATAGCACTGAGGTTGCATACCTATCGCAGACACTGAACCATGAGTACGTTAGTACGACGTTACCGAATGGTAGGGACCAGCGCAATCGCTCGAAGTGGCTCACTACAGCCACTCGGCACAAGCCGTTTTACAGAGATGGTATCTCGCATCGGTTCACGGACTACGTCACCTCGTCCGAGGCGTTCGACGGTTGGGTGGACCTCAGTGACTTGGTGAAGAATTGACCGCCGAGGAACTACGAAGATTGGCATGATCATCACTTGGAAGCCATCAATACAGGCCTCCGAGGTAGACAGTGGGCATGCCAAGCACTGGCTGCACTTGAAATATGCGAGCTGGCCGAAAACTCCGGCATGCTAAAGAATCGACTTCAGGTGAAGGAAAGGAGTTCAGATACACCGGTGAAACCCGCCCGACGTAGTTTCTGCGGCCCAGCAACGGACACGGCAGCCCAGGCATCAAATGTCCAGAATCATTGTACTCTAGCGTGACAGACCTGAATGAACAGGGGGGCACCCCGTCATTTCATGCACGGGACCAGATGGGCGAACACCCTGGGTACATTGAGAGCGGGTCTGTCTTGCCAGAGCCAAGACAATGCTGAGAAAAACTCGGGCAGGATGCCCATGCATGCCTGGAGATGGGCGGATCCAGTCAGGCCTGAGGATTCATCCGAGTGAGCCTCAAGAATCAGATTTGCGACAACATCCCAGTCAAGCGGTCCGCCAACGAGATCATCATGACGTCGGGTGTCGACGGCCGCATCCCAGTGAGTTCACTTGTCCAACTTATCGGCATCAAGCACAACATGTACGAATGCACGCACGATCGCGTCGGACAAGTACGGGTCAACGAACTGCATCTTGACGCTCAGCGGGGCGACCTGCCACGGTGTAATATGGTACCGAAGGAACGGTACGAAGAGGCATACGGCCCTTCCACATCGAAGGGATGGACGGTACTGGACACCCCTTTCAACTTGCGTGTACCCACGCCGACCTCATCGACAGCAGAGGTGCACCACGCCTCGATATTCACGATGCAAGAGGTATACCCAACGGGGACACCTGCACACGGCTAGGATGAATCATGGATTCAGGCTTAAAGTACGGATGCGCATGGCATGACATCCAGAGGAGCTACGCCGAATGATGGGCTCTATGCGAATGACCCACGGCGGAACAAGGCACAACGGATTCCTATACCCGCGGGGCAACCCGCTGCATTCGAGCCCACGAGCAGGGCCATGACCTAATTTCGTACACCACAGAGGAGTGCTGGAAGCGCAACCAGCTTGCAGGCTAGACTCCAAAGCATTCGGTTGGAACCACAGCTCTACCAAGCCTAGCAGGCCACATCGCCTTTTGCATCTCCACGCGCCGCCGCATCACAGACTGCGCCGACATGGCAGCCTACTATCATGGACCAGGAGGCTGCCCAGAGGACCGACAGCCTATTGGGACAGCAACAGTGGATGCATAGGCAGATGCGAGAGGCCATGGAGAGCACGAGGCGGGACGGAATATATTTTCCAAACGCCAACCGGACTCCGCCATGGGAGTATGTGCCCGATGCCAATCCATCGCCACACAATCCAAGCAGGCATGGACACATACCAGCGACGTTTGGCCATCCGACTCATGATCCTATGATCCGACACCTGCCGAGAGGCCAGTGGCACCACAAATGGATTCACCCATGTTTCCTGATTACTATGCGCAGACGACGGGGGCCCCTCGGGCCGGTAGCCAACCCGAAAACCCGCACGCACGGGCGACAGCAGACGATTTCTACAGGTCCCAGCTAACACGGGGAGCTCGGCACGAGGCCGGCATCCCTGGCCAGACGCCCCACTACGGGCACTCGGCTCCATGGACCAAGAAGTGAACCCACACGGTCCAGATCTGGTTGTACGTACATCGACGGGAGAGCTGCGTCCTGAAATAATGGCCACCCAGGAGGCGCAGCAGGCCGACCTCTCAATACAACTTGCTCGCCAGCAGCTTAACCAGGCGCGACAAGCACGCCGCCTGATGAATCGTGCGGGGACACCCGCTGCTCCTCCAGCTGCGGGACAACCCGCTAGAGGTCTTTCAGCAATGCTCGCGATGGGATCAATGCCTGCGGGGCCACCAATGGAACCTGCAGCCCCACCTAGCCGCTACGAAATGGGAGAAACCAATGAGCGGCAGGCGCGCACCAGGCCGTCGGTAACGCCACCGATTATCAGCGACGGCGGTTTCACAAAGTGTGTCATTTGCCTTGAAGAGTTCGCATATCAAGACAAGGTATGGAGGATCCAATGTGGCCAGATCTTCCATGCACAGCGTTGGGACCGCGCAGCACACGCACACGTGGAGCGACAGCTGGGAGGCGCCCCAAGCGAGGCACCATGCGCCATCTGCAAAGGCGCAGGCCCCATCACAGCCGAGTTTCATCATACCTTTGCCGGGGGGCACAACGCAGCGGATCGACGTGAAGAAATCCTCCGCGGGGCAAATGAACTCAGAGACCTTCGCGAAGAGCTGAACCGCATCACTGCCATGATGACAGGTACTACGGCTCCTGCAGGGGCACTTGCTGCACCTTCGGGGCAACCTGCTGCACCTCCATACGCGCGGCGGAACCCAACGGCAACGACGCCAGTTGCAAACAAGCAGATGCCGCTGGTAGCCGAGCCAGCGGCCATTGCAGGGACACCTGCTGCAACGACGCCAGCAGGGCTACCTGCTCATGATGCGTGGCTGAGACGCATGAAGGAATCCACCACGCCAGACGGCAGGGCGCGGGGAAACCCGCCACGCTCGAACAGAACCGAAAGCCCAGTGAGTGCGCGCAGCGGTGCCAGTGCCATATCTGAGCGCGACATGCTGCACACGGTGCCATTGATGAACACAGATGGCCAGATAGCCGTGCGCGCCGACGAGGACACCTTTGAGAACATGCCGCTTATGCAGCAGCATCCCTTCCGATATGATGAGTACCCCTCTGAGTGGACTCTTCAACAGCATCCTATCACAGAGGAGGAGGCCAGGGGCACATGAACGTCTTTACCTCTATGACAACGGACCAGCGAGTGATGGATCAAAGGCGCCGCAAGGGCACGCGCGGCACAACGCTGTCCGCTGTGCCGGGCATATTCCGCGAAAGACTTGAGTCCGCCCTAGCAGCGCACAGTGGAACCATGGTTGATGGGAACTTTTCTATACTGCTGGACATCGGCAGCAACATGAACATCATTGGCTTGAAAAGTGTGCAGACCTTTGAGCGAGCTTCACGCTCACATGGTCACGATATAAAGAAGCTGGACCTGGAGAAGATATGGTACGTGGCCGGACTGGGCAATGGTGCCGCCGTTCTGCACGACGTCACTACATTGCAAAGTCTCCTGCAAATATACAGGCGACTCTGCGGGGACACCCGCTATTGCCAGGTTGGACACTTACTCAGCCAATGTGGCAGAGGGGCCTGGCGAGAACATGCCCGCAATATTCGGCCTGAGAAGCCTGGAGAACATGCGCGCCATCCTAATCTTTGAACACGGACATGAAAAGACTGTCATCCCAGGCACAGACATGCACAGGCTCCTCCATGGCAAGGGTGCCAGGGAGCTGGATCTGATAAAGATACCATCAGGGCACCTTGCGATCAAGGTCGACGAGTACGAGGTAGCAACGGAGGCCGACGCCCACATACATGATGTCCCAGGACACCAAGGGCATCAGTTTCTCCATGAATGAGGCGACGCTTCCAGACGCGATTCAGTCTATGATGGGACAACACCCTTAAGACGCGGCATCGCATCAACACGGTGCACAGTGGCAAACCCACGCCTGCCGATCAGCACTTCACCGTGGGAAACTTGCAGGCGAAGGTCTATCAGGCCATCTACGAGGAGGGCAGCAAGTGGGCGCCACCCGACAGCCACGCGGGGCTGCCTGCCACTGCGGGGCAACCCGCCGCACCGAGCGACATTGTCGAGAGGTGTGACATCTTCACCTCGAGCAGCGTCTCATGGGGCCCACGGCACGGGCATTTGGACGCCCCCATCACTTGGAAATCAGCGACGGGGGCAGGCGCGCGCCACGGCAACTCGCGCCTACCCAGACAGGCCGAACACTGACGTGCTGTCTTTTGGCGCGGGGACAATTGCATACTTTTCCCAGGCGCCGGCTGCGCCCGCCGGGGACAGCGGCGGACCCGGCCGGCTGTGCGGCTGCCGCGGAAAATGATCGCTCATCTCATCAATATCATTATCGTGCTCTCGTCATTGAAGATATACGAACAGCTTGCGCTGCACTCCGAGCTCGGGGATACATGTGCGACCGTATTACACACGCAGAGGTTATGACCTCTTGTGGTACACAGTATTTGGGTGGCTTACTCTCGGCTGATTACCGACTACTGCGGGCGGCAGCGCCCGCTGACTGGCATGTGCGACTGTCTGGAAAGCGGGCGGGGCCACATTACCAACGTGTCCAACATCTCATGGCCAAAGCTCGGGCTCTACGTATGTCTATTGTTCCTATGGGACCTCCAGGCTACTTCTGGAGAATGGGTCCCATACGCGATACTATTGAGGATCGCGGCTCGCAGATCATGCGAGTGCGATGTTGTCACTTTGGTCTGAAGTTCCACCGCTCGAGCCGTTTACCGAGCCTCTCGCGCATACAGGTGGCAACCACCTAGACGCGCATCCCCGCCAATCTTTGGACATGCACGTGCCAAGTCGCAGGGAAACCTGCTCAACCAGAAGAGCATGTGTTTGACTGGCACGGACAAGGCGCCCAGAGGGCGGAATGGCGAAACAAGACGATCGCTATCACGACTGCAAGGCTGATTGACGAAATAGACAATCATAAACACAGAAAACATACAAGTGATGTACACCTCATCGTACACACTCGAGTGGATAAAGGAGTTCGGACCTACGTCCAGTCTCGTAAGAACGATCCTCAATGCGACCATGCGGCACGCCGGGTGACGATGAACCTTGACGACAACACTCTTATACAGGACATCAAGGTTTACGATCAACCTATCGGGTACAATGACACGGCACCGTTACCAAATGGTACGACGAACATTCGTACTCGACTGTACTGGGAGCCTCCGGCGCCAGTCTTACTCGGGAACCAAGGATAACGACCGTCGATGACGATCGTCTTCCTCCCCCCTCGATTGAGCGTGGCCGCGCGCTACCCCCTATTCCTGAATTCCCGACACTTACCTCACCCGGTAATAAACAACAACAGACAGCACTACCCACCGATGCCAGGATAAAGCAGACAGAACAGCAGAAAGCGGATAAAGAAGCCGGCATCAAACCACGCAAGATACCCTAGATGGTCGAAGACGGCAACGACGATTGCGGCGAGGACATGAAGGGCTTCGGGCGTGGAGCATACTACACTGACGCCCCCATAGACACCGACAGCGACGAAGACGAAGAAATCTTCATTACACTACCAGCGGGGCTACCTGCGGATACACATGCTGATGCGTTCCACATAATCCTAACCTTGTGTTACGGACGAAACAACAAGGCTGACGCGTTGAACTGCGTGGAGGTAGTGGGGGAAATACCGCAGTTAGCCTTCAGCCGAGCTTTATGCTCGGGGGGGAACCTCGACAAACGTTTCTACGTTGACCTTGGAATCAAGGAAGCCCAGGGTGCAGCAATGCACTTCTTGCATGGGCTTTGTACGACTGTTGTTATATTACAACCCAATTGCAGAACGACTGGACTACCTTCCTACTTCAACTCGGATGTCAAGTATGACACGCGGTATGAACATCACAAGGAATACCTTCCACGCATCAAGTTTTGTGGAAGGGTTGCCGCACGCCAAGACGACCTCCGATTGTTTTATCTGCGAGAAAATCAAGTGAGTACTTGGGTGGATGAAATACCCTCATGGACGACATTGGCCAGGCGCGAGGGCACTGGCAAAGTCAACATGGACCAATGCACCACGGGTCTTCATGACCCCCATGGGGTATTACCACGAGAACCCATTGAGATAATGGCCAACAACCGTTTATTGCTAACACCCTTCGAGAACAAACGGTGCGCGGGCCATCATCAACACGCCTCGGCCTGCAGCAAGGAACTGGCCAGGGCAGCCTAGTATACTCCGAAGATGCAATCCCTCTTCGTTTAGGCAGTTCAAGTTGCACGCGACATGTTCTAATCGTGACAAATTTCATGATCATCAGCATACGTCATCTGTGCTCGTCACGAACACACGAGGATCCGATCTTGATGACCCAACTGCCCGTCGACATCCTGACGGATCGATCATGAGACCACCATCAGGAGGACGGGGATGTCCAGCATGCGCTGCCAGCGTTAACATGCACTCCCCATTTCACGACAGAGGCCCAAGACAGAGTAGGTGGCACGACTAAAAGGATCACTATTGGGAATGCCCAAGCTGCAAGAAGATCTACGGTCAGGCTAAGCCTGGTCACCTACGAACGCCTAGCAAATTTGCCAAGCCGTGGAAGCTGCTTGACAACCGCGGACAGGAGCCCCCGGCTCCTGCCGAACCAGCAGTCCCACCACATGCGGCGGCAGCTGCATCCGACGCACCATCAATTGCGGCGGCAGCTGCATCCGAGGCACCAGCCAACAAACAAACTGCGCGGCTACGAGCTCCGAGGCCTGGTTCCAGAGCTGGACCAACAGTAGGCGCCAGTAAGCCGCGACATCACAGTAGGCAGACATGCTGCCGAACCAGCTGCGGGGCAACCTGCTTCGAGCGGAGCAGGCAGCTCGGACGATCAGACGCCCACCACAAATAGTGGGTGGCTAGACGAGGGCGACAGGAGGGGATCCACCTCCACCACCACCACCACCTGCGGGTAACCCTGCTGATCGTCCAAGGCTTCCAGACTGGTCAAGGTCCGCTGTACAATTTTTTCTACAGAACTTGCGTAGCATTGACCCAAGCGCGGTAACACGCGAGTTGCGAAAACTACATTTGCGGTGGTGCCATGTCAAAGAGCCTAAGATGGGACTCCGCTTAACCACGGCTGGCCTTGACAGCGTCGGGCTAAGCTTGATTATAGGCGTCTGTGACACATGCCGGGAGCGCAGGGCTCGGGACAAGCCAGGACATACCGCCATGCCGTTTACTGCACTACTTGGCAAGTTTAACGATGAAGTCGAATGCGATCTGATGTTCTATAAACTGTTCTGGTCGGCGGGTCGGGAGCGGGCCCCTTCCAGTCAAGAGCTAGGCGGGGCGCGCGAAGCCCTAATTGGGGAGACGGCGCGGGCGGGCGGGGCCTCAGGCGGCCGGGGGGCGCAGAGCACAGGCGGCGCCAAAGATCTCGCACAGGACAAGGTGCGCCATGGACAGGAGCCGGGGGCGATGTCCCGGAGGGAGAGTGAATTGGCGTTGCCGTCAACGGCGCGCCAGGAACATCATCTTCGAGTGCTGCGCGGGGAGGGCCGTGACCATGTCAACGTCCGTGAGGTAGAGGAAGACCAGGTAGGCGAAGTGCACCAGGTGCCACCGACTGTCAAGGAGAGGCCCAGGATATGAGGATGACCACGAAGTCCATGTGCAACGTTGTGCCACCGGGTGGTCAGTAGCGGCCTGGGGTGGCAGTCCAATCCACGTCCAGGTAGCAGCAACGAGGTTCGGCATGAAAGCCGACTGTGTCCGCCTGCCGCGGGCCGAGCCTGAGCCGCGCTGCCCAGGGTGAGCGGGGCCGCCGAGGCGGCAAGGTGCAGTGCCAACACCGGGCCGGAGCCGCGCTGCGCCGGGCGCTGCCGCCATGGGAGGGGGGGAAAGCGAGCTGGGAGGGAAAAAGCGGACAGGGTGGAGAGAGGCCAGCGTCCCACGCCAGCCGGAGCCCCGCCAGCGCGCACCGAGGTGCCCGCGTGGGGACGCGCCCCAATGCGCACAGGTAAGACCCGAGGCCCCAGCGCGGGCGCGTCACGCAGGTCGCTGTCGTACCAATGCGTCGCAGGTAAGAACAGGGGGGGCACAGAGTCCCAGATCCTTGAATCATGTCCAGCCGGTGGGTACAGGGGGGACACAGAGTCCCAGATCCTTGGAAACAGCCGATGGGCACAGGGGCACAGGGGGGACACAGAGTCCCAGGTCAGGGAATCTCAACCAGCCGAAACATACAGGTAGGACACAGAGTCCCAGATCCTTGGGAACGGGAGAGGAGGAGAGGAGGAGGAGGAGAGAACGGGGCCCAGGTGAACAGGCGAATGCCAGCGCATGGACAGCGGGCGCCACAAGGGCGAGGGGTAGCAGGTAAAGGGGGGACAGAGGGACACGCGGCCCCCAGTTGGCTGAGAGGTGGGGGTGTGGTTCGGGGACGGGGACGCAGGTAGTGGGAGTGGCTGGCGGGTTAGGCCGTGGTGCTGCGGGCCGGGTGCGGTAGGGCCGACGACAGTCAGCGTTTTGGGCGCTTCCCAGTCCAGGCGTCGTGGCACCCGGAACTGCGGGCTTGGTCCCCGTCGCGCCCGTCACCCTTAGCGACCTCCATTTTCCTTTGCACCTCCTGATAGAGCTTCTGCTCCCGCCCCCAGTCCACGTAGACACCTGCGCTGCTGGACCATCGGTCCACGCGGTAGTTGCTGGCCTTCATGTCATCCAGGAATTTGTCGATGGTCCACTGCTGCCAGCTGCGTGGGTCGAAGGGCGCCTGGTCTTTGGATTTGCCCTTGCCCTGCTCCTCGTAGTTGCGCCTGCACCACGAATGCCAGGCCACGTGTACTTGGTACCCCCCTTCCGTCTGCAACCGCTTCAGGTGTGTTACTGCTGTCTCGTTTGGGAGGCGCTGCCATCCAGCGCGGAACGCGGCGTGTGTCCGGCTGGTTTCGGCGCGGTTGCGGTCGCCCTTGCAGTGAGAGCTGCGCGATCCTGGCTGGCGCTAGGGTGCGCTACCTGAGCCCCAGCCAGTGTCGTGGGTCTGGTCCCAGTAGCGCCCCTTAGTTCTGTCCCAGTCCTTGGCGTCGTGTCTGCGCCACGGAGCCCCCGCCGCGCTCAGGTTGCGGTCGCGGTCGCGGTCGCGGTCTCGCTCTGCGCGCGGCCGGTCGTCCTCTCTGGACTCGCGCCTCACCGCCGTAGTGCGCAGCTCCCAGGCGAGCGGTTCCCGCACCCTGCCGCGCGGGCGCTCTGGGGGGTGCGCCGAGAGAGGGGCGAGCGCAGGGCGCGGGTCCTCGGGGCCCCTGGAGCGGCCCCGCCTGCGCAGGTTCCGATCGTCGGCCACGGCCTCGGGGCGCAGGATTGGCTCGGCGGGCGCGCGGGCAGCCCTCTGGTCGGCACTGCGGGGGTCGATCTCGGGGCTGGCGCGCCGCTCACTCTGAGGACTCGTCTTAGCTTGGTGCTCTTCAACGGTGCCCCGGCGAGGCGCAGCTTCTCCTCTTTAGCCTCGTCTTCGCTGCCCCAGCCAGGGTCCTCCTCCTTAGGCGGCATGAGGGATGCAGGTTCGTAAGTGGAGTCCTCTGTGCTGAATTGCTGCGGGTAGGGCTCAGGTCGGGGCCTGTCCTGCATGTGTTCTGCGGACGCTGCTTTGTCTCCCGTGGTGCTGACGCCGCTCGAGGGGTTGTCGAGGACTGCTGCTGCTTGCTTTCTGCGCACCTTCCCTCGGGCACTCTCCAGAAAGGTAGCTGCGCGGAGCGCTGCGTCTCCACGGAGGACGCGTGCGCGAAGCGCCCTGTCGCCGACGCCTCGCACTTCCAGCCACTCTCCGCCGATCTGGACGAGCAGCGCCCGCGCGCCCTGCTCTCGGGCGACGATGCGGAGGACGGGTCCGAAGACGGCTCCATCCAGGGGCTGCGTCGCGAGGGGCTCGTTGCAGTTTGTCGTGCTGAACTTCCTGGCACGGGGAAGGGGGCCACCCCTGATGACCACGTCGTCGCCGCACTGGACGCATTGATTGTCCGTGGCAGCTGGGCACAGGGAGCCCAAGATGGGCGCGTCCAGGGCTTGCCCCTGCAGCACTTCGTGGCTGCCGTGTTCTGTACCCCTCCCGAGGGGTTCAGGCGCTGGGCCGACGGGTGGCGGTGCCCCGCCGGACTTGGCGCCGCGTGGCCGGCTGGGCCGGGGTCGGCCAGTCGCCACGCGGCGCGGGTGGAAGTGAAGGGGCAATGGGTGAATCGCCTCCGTTGGCGGGCTGCTTGGTGGGTGTTGGGCAGGGGTTGGTTGCCTGGACTGGTGTCACGCGCCTTTCCTTGGCGGGCCTTGATGACTGGACTGGGCTGGGCGTCTGCTCGGGGCGCACGCCCGCCCGTGGTTGGTGTGCTGATGAGCCCCGCTGGCTGTTGCACTTCCAGTGGGTGGCTGAGCGGAGGCAGCGGCGTCGGGATCCCGGGAGGGGGGTGGCAGCGCAGAGGCGTGGCGGTCGTGGTAGCTGCGCTCAGCCTCGCCCCAGGCGGCTGCGCGTCGCCGCGTCTCCTCTGGGCTGGGGCGTGCTGCGCCCTCTGCCAGTGAAGCGGGGATGCCGGGTAGCGCGGGGAGGGGTTTGCCCCCTGCTTTTGGGTATACGTCAGGGACGTATGTATTGAGTACCTCGCTCACGTCTGATGGGCGCATGTCCCAGTGGTGGATAAAGCATTCCTTGCAGCACCAGCCCGCGTGCCAGCGCTTGGCCAGGAACATCTCCCTCATCAGCTGCACGGGGAGGGGCCCGTGGACCAGGCTGAAGCCGTCGCGGAGTCCTTCTGGATCCGCTGCGTGCCCGCACATGCCTGGGCAGGCCTGTCCCAGTCCCCACCCGTGTCCCTCCGTGCCCGAGGGGCATCCGTCACATCTCCAGATACCGACATTCCCATTGTGGAATTGGTTGATCAGGCGGTCGTCGTTCGCGACGCTGGCTGGGAGGGTGGCCCCCACGTTGAGGGGGTTCAGGTCGCCTTCCAGCGGGACCAGCAGCTGGTCCAGGGGCGTCAGGGCCGTGGGTAGGTGCCTCGGACACATCCTAGGAAGGACACGCGTCGCGCGGACAGGGATGTCGTCGGGGCGGTCGTTGATCCAGCTTTTGAAGTCCACGTCGTCAGGACGGGGCTGTCGCTCGGCCATTGCCCTCGTAGTCCAGCAGCATATGCAAAGCCAGGTCAGGTCCTTCCCATGGTAGTATTCCGCCAGCCTGTTGCTGCTGATGGTTTGGCGGATCCCCTTGCTGACGCATGCGCCTTTATCGTGCTGGAAGGGGCCGCGCAGGCATCCTTGACAGTTGAAGTCGGCCTTATACTGGTCCTTCTTCCACCTGGTGCCTCGGCTGTTTAACCACGGGGGCCTTAGTGTCACTCCAGGGCGTGGCCCAAGAGGGGCCGGTGCGTCCAGGTGTAGGCGCGCGCAGGAGTACCCCCCACCTATCCAGGTGACGTTGCTTGCCTGTTTGGTCGGGTCGTGGGCGAGGCCGATGTCGGATCTGATCACGTCGACGTAGAGCGCGCATACAGCGCACTCGTGGACTTCCAAGGCTGACAGGTCGGCTGTGAACACGGTGCCCTCGATAACTGCGAGGGTGGCCTGGAGCGGGAATTTCTTGGCCAGTAGGCCCTCCCAGGTCGCGGGGCAGTTCGCCCTCTTGGCCAGGGGGTGGCGGTGGGCGACCGTGACTAAGCGGGACACCGCTGTGATCAGGAGCTCCAGCGCGGAGTGCAGCTGCTTGAAGTGTTTCCTCTGGAGCCAGAACAACGCGCCCAGCTGGTCACGAGCAGTCTTGTCGCTCGGGCGGCGCGGCTCGCACAGGCCGAGGATGGCCTCGAGCGCGTCCCCGATGCCCTCGGCGCCCCCGCACGGGCACAGACAGGCACGTGGCTCGCGTTGTATAAGCAGGGACAGGCGAGGAGGATCCTGGCCTGGATGCCGCCCAGGGTCGCGCCGGCGCTGTCCTGGAGGCCGTTGACAACAGCAGCTGGGCTTTCTTTTGGACTCATGTTGCAGAAGGCGTGGAACACGGCCGTTGTGGGTGGCTCCTTGTGCTTCTGGCACTTGCAGGTAGATGGGCGCCAGCATTTGGGTCTGCGCCTGGGGACGTCGGCGGGGATACAGGTCTCCTTGATATGCCACGCAGCTGGCATGTTCGGTCGGTTCCTTCGGGGTGGGATCAGGTTGGGGTCGAGTGCGCGCGCGCTGTCTTTGTCGGTGACTCCGAGTCCTATCGCCCGCGTGATGGTCGCGAAGACCGCGGTGTAGACCAGGTTGACAGCGCCCAGTCCTACCAGCGCGGAGCAGTAGAAGAGGCATCCGTTCATGCTCCACCCCTTTCTGTCCTGAAGGCTGGGATCAGCAGGCTGGCCCGCGACGCCGCACTGGTGCGGGCGTAGCCCGAGGCACCATAGCAGGCACGGACCAAGTGCCGCGCAGCCCAGCAGCCTGGTCGTAGCCACGTTGACGTCGTCCTCCAGGTCCTTCCAGCTGTGGTCGGCAGGGAGTGGTAGATCGGCGCGTGCTGCGAAGCCGGCCTGCTGAGCCTGTCGTGCCTCGATCACTCCTTTCTCCTTCCGCCTGCGCCCAGCCTCCGCCACGAGCCTGGCCTTTTCATCAGGCTTGGTTGATTCGGGTAGTTCGTCAATGAAAACCTTGGGGTCGGCTTTGGTCTGACATAGGGTTTCATCTCGATGCATGTGCAATTCGAAGGCAAGGTCCGCCCTCCGGGCCCGGGTGCTCAGGTGATAGAGTGCAGCGTCTGCGGCAGTGCGGAACATCTTTGCGTCGGCCGTCATAATGAGGCTGCGTTGCGCACGTGTCAGCCCCACGTCGATGCGGCGCCAGTCGTCGACGCGGCCCCAGTTTAGCATGGAGTTGGCCCGAGTGGTCATGAGGATGACGAGGGAGGCTTCTTGCCCCTGTGCGGCGTCGATGGCGGTGACCCGGATCGCCTCGCTCTCCAGGTGTCCGGGAAAGAGCTTTGCGACCCCGCTGAAGCGCTCACTCAGGCCGTTTGCCGGCGTGGCGTGATTGATCCACACCCCTCCCGTAGGCCCTCTGGTGGCGTGAGAAGAGGTGGAGGATGTTCTATAAACAGGAACACCAGCTTTTTCACATGATCGATCGTTGCATTCGATACGGTGCTGGAATCGAGATACCAGACAAAAGCATGACCAGCTTCTAAGACGCGCACCATCAGCGCTGGATGCAATTCGGACCTGCCAACGTACTTTACTCCGACGGGGAAGGTGCACTCAACAACGACACCGCGAGGGTGGTCCTTAAGGCAAGAGGCACTGAGCTGAGGATACGCGCGCGTGGACAACACGCTACGACCATCGAAGCCAGAAAATGGCATACTACGACACCTACTTCACGCTATTGAGGCTGAGCTCAAGAGGTTAGACATACCCCTTGTGTTCACCCGTCTACTGCATGAGGCCTGGTGTGCCGCCAATCCGTTTACCTTCTACAATGAGGTATCTCCATGCAACGCACGCGGCGATGCCACCCGACTCGCCTGCTCTGGATCACGAAGAGCAGACAGAGACATCCGACCTCTTCTCGAGAACAGACTATCCGCCGGGCAAGCATTGAGGCTATTACCCAAGCCACTGCAGTGGCAAAAACGAGCCGCGCACGACGGACCAAGACTACCATCACTGGTCAGCATTACTATGGCGAAGGAGATCGATCTGGTTGACTATCATCGCCCCGCGACTACAAAGGACGACTGGGGCGGCTGGAATGGAGCCTTCCCGGTCGCACGGAATGATCCCGACAGGGGTCAAGTCACCACAAGAGTGGGGAATCGCGATGTGCAAGTCCAGCACGGCGGCGCAAGACATTCATTACACATTGAAGTTTTGATCGCTCGCTCGGACAACACAGAATTACGGACTGCGTTGGCATCCATGGCCAGTCTACCTGCGGGACGATGCCCTATGACATTTGGTTACCTCCCGACCAAAAGGGGAGTGCTCCAGATGACGAGCGCACGCCGACTATCTCCTGAGGCACATGTAGATCTTCAGTACCTCATCGGGAGCCTTTTTCGCATCGCGAACGTGGTCCCCGTCAGGCTGGCTAAGAGCATTCACGAGCTCTCTTTGGTGACCTATGCTGACAGTGGTACGCTGGTGCATTATGACAATGACGTGAACCCAAGCTTCCATTACTACGAAGCTGAAGGCACTGCCCTAAACAAACATGATAAGACTGGATCGGCACATTCTAGTATCAACCAGTGCCTGAAGTCCACCAAACCTCAAGCGGGCTTCGACCAAGACATGACGAAGTTCGAAGAGCTGGCCGACGTACCAATACAAGGCAACGACGCTAGGAAGGCCCCAGAAGTCGAACCACCACAGGAAGACGGAAGGCCCCGCACCATCTATGAGGAGTCAGAGGCCGACCTCGAGGACACACACTATTGAAGTGCGGCACACAGATCTGCAAGACGAAAAGGATCTACTGGAGGCAACTCCAGTGCACCTCTACACTGTACCTACACAGATGATCACCGACAACAGTGCGTTGGCCACAGTAGCTGCCGCGGGGGCACCTGTCTACGTGGGGCAACCCACAGGATACAGACACAACGCAGACGTATCATGTCCCATTGTGCTCCACGGACGACGACGGCAGTTATGGATTGGATTCTGACGAGCATGGGCAATATGTAGAGCTCTGCTTCACGGCAGACATGTCAAAGGTAGTCCTATCCGAATTAAAACATTGAATATTTGATTTCGACCTTGTGGCCACTATGCGAGAATATGCGACCGTTGCAGCTCAACGAGCTACAGTCGTCATGGAGGACGACCTTCTCACGAAGGCTGCTATCCAGGCGAATCCAGTCATGGCATCGCAGGCCCTACACACTGAACGCAAGACATGGTTTGGCAATAGGTGCTTCACAATACCAGATATATCTTAAGCGTTAAACGTCATGACTTCGAAATACGCACAGAAATTGACATTCGTCAAGAACGAGAAGGGTGAGATGGAACGCACTATCAGATTGCGCTCGGCACTTCGGGGCCCCATGGACCTCGAAGCCTCCGATGCGGAGACGCCCTCAGGAACGGCGCGACGGTCGTCAACGACTACTCGCCTGCGCGGCAGCGCGCAGGAAGCAGTGGACCATTGCTTTCCTTGACATCACCATGGCTTCCCTGAAAGGCATTCACCCATGAGGAACTTGCTGAAGCAACCGGTGAAAAGGAACGAGCGGCGCGGTTTACATTGCCACCTGGGTCGGCATATGCGCTCAGATCCCATTTTGGATTTGAGCGCCACGATGAGTCGAAACGCTGCTTACAGCGCCTCAAACCAGGCACTGGCACCAAAGATGCACCAAGAGCCTTCTCACTCAAGCTCAGAAAGACCACGAGAGGCATTGGTTTCAAACCCACGCCCCACGACGAGGAGTTAGACAAGCTCTAACCATCTTACAGCCAAACACGTGGATGGCATAAACATGACCGGCACTGAGGACACCATCGACAGGTACGTTAAATGCGTCGAGGATATTTCTGGCAGTTGTAAACTCAAACAAACACACAGATACCACCTGCGCTGCGAGGTACACGAAGGGCGGCGGCGGTAATGCTACATTTGATCCAGACGAATATATAAAACAGCTCCGTCCTATCCAACACCGCGAACTCACGGGCGCTGACGCTGAGGCCGAGGCCTCGAAGATGGTCACTGAGATGTTTGTCAGCCTCAGAGGCGCTTTGGCTTACGCCCTTGCCGCGCAAGCGCGGTTAATGGCACACGCTGCATCTCTACAGCGCGCCCAAAAACCTACCAACATGCAAGCGCGACGACTGAACGCGATTACCAGGAAACTGCAGGCCTGCCCTAAGAAGATCGCCTATCAAGCGATGACTCCGACGGGCGAGGTCGACCTGCGCAGCGACTCTGGTTACCGACGTCTGAGCGGAGATGCCGACGACGAGGTCAAAGGCCATGGCACTCGCGGGGCAAACCTGCCACGGCGTGGACGCACGCACGCTGGCAAGCCGTCGCCCATCTTGTCGACGCTCCTTGCAAGTCTCATCGCTCGCAGGTCCGCTCGAGCTACTCAGCGGAAACACATGCAGCAGCCCACAATTTGGAACACTGCTCGCCCACGATCGACTCTGCGCGAACTCCACGCAGGGCTGCTGACACCCACACAGTCGAAAGACATAGTTGAGATGGGCGGCCTGAGCATTAAGGTTACCTTGACCATCGATGCAGGATACGTCTTCGAGTCCTTGCCAAGCAAAGACGTGAGGAAGCCGACTGACCGTGCACTTCTGGGACCCATCAGGTGGATACGACAGATGATGGAGCGAGGTGTCGTGCATTGTGCACAGTGGTGTGACACTCGAGATATGACCGCGGACTGCCACACCAATGGGAGCATCGACGGACACATGCCCCCACAAGTCATGGGAGGAAAACGACACTCTATACAGGGCTGGCCAGACAGGATCGTCTGAGCCGCCTGAGGATTAGCCATATGCAAGGCAACTTGCCTGCGAGGCAGTCTGCTTGTAAGGACATTTGCGCGCGGGTCAACCTGCCGTGTTGAGCCCGCTTGCTAATGCCTACCCTGTGTGCTATAGCGTTTTGCTGTATAGCGGCGGCGGGCTCACGCTTCGCCCCCCCCGACTTTAAAGGAGGCCGGGGCAGGGGCGAGAGATAGCGAATGTTTGTCCGCGGCCGTTCGTGCTCAAGCGGCCGGCCGCAAAGATATGATTGCGCTTCATCGCGAGGCACACCTTTTGCCATTGAAACCGAATATATTTTCGCTCGACATGGCCCGTCGCCCCCGCGACGAGATCCTATTCCTGGGGCTATCCTTACTACGGTACAACAGAGTTGGATATGGGCTTCGCCTTAAGCGAAGCATATGGTTGGGCCACCCAACCCCCTTCAAACTCTCTGGGGCTCTCCGGGCGCGATCTGGGAGGCCTCTTGGGCCGTCTTGGCGTCGGGAAGCGGGAAAAGCGAAAACGCCGAATTTGTTTGTCACGCTCCGCGTATCCCTTCCAGCCCATTCAGAAACCCTGCCTTGCACAGCTGGCGGGAAAAGGGACGAAGACACACATCTAGGGAAACAAAACGAGCAAGGGGGTGGCATTGGAAGGCCTCTTCGGGCCATCCCTGGGCGCCGCGTGGGAGCGAGGGGAGGGGGAGGAGAAGGAGGAGGAGGAGGAGGACGAGGAGGAGGAGGAGAAGGAGGAGGAGGAGGAGAACGAAGAGGACGAGGAGGACGAAAACGCGGATGGGGACGAGGACGAGGAGGACGAGGACTAGGATGAGGACGACGTGGACGAGGACTCATGGAACCATCTAAAAGTATTATTGCGGCTGCTGCTTCTGCTGCTGCTGCTGCTGCTGCTGCTGCTGGTGCTCTCTAGAAGTTGTGGGGGCCCTCTTGGAACCGTCATGGTAACCCTGGAAGGCTTCGTGGGGTCATCGGAGGCCAACGATTACAGGATGAGGGGGGTCCCCAACTCAACACCCCCCTCAGGAGTCAGCAAACCGCTCTTTGGGGCTCTGTTGGAGCGTTTTTGGGCGCACTTGGAGCAGTCTCGGGGCCGTTTGGAGCATCTTGGGAGCCATCTTGAGCGAGCTTGGGCTATCTGAGCCATCTTGGGGGTCATTTTCGGCTCTCTGAGACCGCTCGGGGGGCCCTCGGGGACCTCTTGGTGCCCTCTTGGGACCCTCTTGGAGCCCTCTTGGGGCTATTTAGGAGGCCCTCGAGCGCCTCTTGGAGCGCTTCGAGGCTATCGATCAAAGGAAGGATTCACCCGATCAAGGCCCCCCCCTCGGGGGCCACGATCCCCGTGATGGTTACCAAAAATTGGCCCTCCCAGGGGCCGATCTTGGACGTTCCAACCGATCGCGGCCCGTCCCGTCCAGGTCCAGGGGAGAAAGAAAAGTTTCGGAAGAGGAAAGGAAATCATCGTTAGGCTACCTGCGCCCAGAAGGCAGGTGGGATTCAAGAATCGATGGCAAATCTACGATGTTTGTTATTGAGGTACTCTTGGTACTGCTCGTGAAAGCCTTTTCAGCGTCCTGGAGGACTCTTGGGCCGTCCGTCCAGACGTCGTGGACTGATCGTTCGGCGAGCTGTGGCTCTGGGAAATATTTGGGACTTTTTGGGGCGCTTTTAGCCCGTCTGAAGGTTTGTTTTCCGCGGCCTAGACCTCCAGAGAGAAGCGTATTTGACCCGGGACCTTCCCAGGTCCAGACACGGGACCGGAGCCAGGAAAAGAGGCTTCTCTTCGAGTCTATGGCGACGTCGATCAATTTCGCTTTAGATGACGCGTTTGAGAAGGAGAGCTCAGGAAAAGAGAGAGAACGGGCACAGGCAAAGGAAAGCGCAGGGAAAGAAAATGACAGAGACGACGATGAACGAATAACGGCAACGACTCGAACGGAGCTGTTCACACACGCCGACAGGGTTAGTGGATTTAAGTAGAATAATATTTCGCGTCACATGCATATTCCGCTATTCCGTTCCGTACCGGTAAAAATGCCCGTTATTCCGAAAGGGAATGACCAGAAGTTAGACGACAGAGTTTTTTGTAATACAAGACCGCTTCTTGTGCAAGAACTAGATTTCCAGAAAAGAGGCATCAATATTCTGGAAAAGGAAGATTACCAACTAAGCAGTAGTATTGTAATATTTGTTTCCAAAGAAATTACGGTTACTGATTTGTTAGTTGATTCAATAACAAAGCGTTTGTTCTCGCTATGTTTACAGATCTCCGCGCGTTGGACGTGGTGCTTTTGCAGTATCCAAACACGACAGCGTCATTACGATCGTGATCTAGTGTTGTATGAGACGAGGTCCGTCAAATACGAAGGTTGTCTCCAGAGTAGAGCATTGAAGCCAAAATTTGCTATCAAAATGAAACTGACGCTCAATCAATCAATGACGCGTTCCGTCATATATATTCGTGATAAATCAATAGCCGTTCACGTTCAAACAAATATGCTGTTATAAGTATGGATAAGGGCCGTATTTGACACATTTCTGAACAATAATGATGTCCGTTTTCAAATGTGTGTGTGTGTGTTCATTTATGCCTTAGCTTTTACTTCATAAGATGGTTTCTGATGAAGAAACCAGAGCCGCAGGGTTGCCCCCCAGAGATCGTTCCCGCGGCAGTCCAGAAGTTTCGGCGCGCCTTGCCTGAGCCGGATTTACTTTTGCAAGAGAGTTCTTCTAAGCGTTCCCCAATACGCGTGCCCAGAAGTTTTACAGTAGGTCTTTCGGCAGCTCTTTCTAGGTGTCCAGAGTTCTTCGCCAGGTTTCTTCACGCCATTCGGACGCCCCGCTGGCTGGGATTTGATTTACACCAGATACATTTGCGCTCAGGGTATTTTATTTTCTACATGTATGCCAGTTTTGATGCGCAAATGAATGCGTTTTGGGTCGAACCATCCTCTTCGAATTTCATGTTTTCTCTGAATACTGAGTTTCCCGAGTTGAGTATTGTCTTATTCATTTTTGTTGTATGTTACACATGTTATGTACGAATTCCCGTGTGTTTCTTCTCCCCCTCTCTTGGCGTGGTTTCGCCATGTTGGATGTTTGGGCATCCCTGCGTGTGCCGGTTATGGTGTTCTAGCGTTCTCTAATTCTTTATCAGAATGAAAGTCCGCGCAATTTCTGATCATGTATATTGTTATGTGTTTCTTTTTCTCCTCGTTTTTTTTCTCCCGCTACCTTCCCTTCCTGTTCCCACGTGCTTTCCCTTTCCTCCTTTCCTTTGCCGCCTCGTGCGGAGCGCAGGGCGCCTCCGTTGGGCTCGGCCCTCCCCGTCTCTTTGTTCCTCCAGCTCTCTCTGGTCTTCCCCCCCGCCTCGTCTTTCCCTCCTTTCGTGTCCGCGTCAGGCCTATGCGGTTTGCCGCATTTTTGAAGTTCTACAGCCAGCGCAAACGCCGGCTTCTTTCTTTTGGACCGGCGCACAAGGCACAAGTTTACGACAGTAAGATATTATGTTGTAGCAGGGCGGTTGCCGAAGGAGTTTGCTCTGCGTTTGGTTTTGTTCGCGGCCCCCCATCTGTACAGGCTGGTCTGACACGCGCGAGAAAAAAACTACCGTTTTTGAGGGTTAGTGACAGTCGTGTAAAGATTGTCAACAAGCTTTTAAAACGTCAGCAAAACTTACCTCCTCAAAATCGCACGCGCAAGTGGCCACGCAAGCATCATGATAATACACGTTCCACAAAATAGGGCCTAACACGGCACCCCGGTAGACCACGTTTTCCATGCGTGCTGGGTCAGACAAGGATCCCTCGACGACGAAACGGGCGCTCCGGGACGAGCCAAATATCCAAAAGACGGGTGATCCGCCCAAACGGGGATTCGGCCAAATCGGGGCGCGCACAGGATTCCGGCATTGAATGCGTTCAAAACGGGAGCGGCAGCAAAAATGAGCGCAATGTTAGCCCGCCATTGACGGGAGCGGTCGAAAAACGCGAGCACGACGATTTCCGCTTTGTTCCGGTTTCTCAGGTTAGTGTCCGAAAATGGGAGCATGAATGTTTGGGAGTTCGCGGGCTCCGCTCAAGTCTTTTTTACACGTCTCGAGGACCCCGTTCAGATCTGTGGAAATTCCAAAGGAAGCCCACGGACCCCGTCCAGATCTTTAGAAATCCCAGAGAAATCCTAGGGATCCCGCTCAGATCTTTACAATTCCCCCAGATTCCTAGGGACCCCGCTCACGCCCTTCGAAATTCTTCCAGATCCCGAGAAACCCCGTTCAGATCCTTCGAACTTGTTCAGAAATCCGAGGAGCCCCGCTCCGACCTTTCGAAATTCTTTCAGATTCCGAGGGGCCCCGCTCAGATCCTTAGAAATTCTTCAGGGGCCCTAGGGGCCCCGCTCAGATCCATGGAAATCCCCCTGGAATCCGAGGGGCCCCGTTCGAACCCCAAGAAATTCATCCGGAATCCGAAGGACCCCACCCAGATCTTTCAAAATGTTCACGAATCCGAGGGGCCCCGCTCAGAGCCTTAGAAATCCCATGGGAATCCGACGGACCCCGGTCAGATCCCTAGAACAACCGCAGGAATAGTCAGGATCTCTGTCGGATCCTCAAAAATTCTTCGGGAGCCCCAGGGACCCCGTTCAAATCTTTGCAAATCCCGCGGGAAACCCAGGGACCCCGCTCAGATCCTTAGAAATGCCGTCGGAATCCTAGGGGGCCCGCTTAGATCCCTAGACATTCTGTTTCGGAATATTAAGGACCCCGTTCAGATCCTTAGAAATTCCCCAGCGATATTAAAGAGATCGCTACATATACTACATAAATGCCATATACCGATATCATATAGCATGTCTCAATTGTCATATCTATATATGTATACAAATACAAATATAATCATACATATATATAACTATGCATGCATGCATGCATACAGACACACATACACACACACATACACAGTTACACACATATATTCATATACACGTATTCACGTATACACATATATACATTTCCACAGTTACACATACATACACATATACGTATACGAATACATAAACATCTACATACGCATATACATGCATGCACACACATTTACAGATATACGCATGGATTAGACCCCTAGAAACTCATACAGATTCCTAAGGGCACCGCCCAGATCCCCAGAAACTTTTTAGAAATCCCGAGGACCCCGTTGAGGCCCTTAGAAATCCAACGGCCCACTTCAGATCCTTGGAAATCCCTCCAGAATCCGAGGGGCCCCGCCCAGCTCGCCCTGCATCCCCCGGGAATCTTGGGGGCCCCGTTCAGATCCGTGAAATTCTCGAGGGGCCCGAGGGGCCCCGCTCAGATCCGTAGCAATTCCTTGAATCCCTGGGACCTCGTTCAAATCCATGGAAATTCCGCTGGAATATTGGAGACTCCGTTCAGATCTTTAGAGATCCCGCCGGAATCCGAGGGGGCCCTCTCCAAGCTTCAATTTCGTCGGACACCCTAGGGGCCCCGTCCAGATCGTTCGAAACCCCACGCAGGGACCCCGCCCACACCCATAGAAATTCTCCCACATTCCGAGGGGGGGTCGATCAGATCTTTGCAACTCCCCCGGAATATCCGGCGCCCCGCCTAAACCTAAAGACCGATGGGGCCCCGTTCAGAGTCGTGGAAATCTCCCTGGATTCTCGC
>CAUYUJ010014545.1:223626-283626 GCA_963575745.1 Prorocentrum cordatum
GCGCGCGCGGGCGAGGCGAAGTTGCGCGGGCGGGCGAGAGGAAAGTATCCTGCGGCTGGCGCGGGCGGACCAAATGATTCCCCCAGCAAGCGGTGGCCCGCGGTACCCCGCCGATGTCCCGCCGGTGCCCCGTTTGTGGCTGGGCCACAGCCGGACCAAATGATTCTCCTTCCGGCAAGCGGTGTCCGGCCGGTGCCCCGGTGCCCCGCTGGCGCGAGAACGCTAGTGAGACCGATGGCGAAAGCGATTGTGAGATCGATGGTGAGATCGACAGTGAGACCGATAGTGAGATCAATCGTGAGATCGATAGTGAGATCGAGAGTGAGATGATCGATTGTGAGATCGAGTGATATCGATAGCGAGATCGCTTGTGGGATCGATAGCGAGATCCAGAGTGAGATCGGCAGTGCAATCGATCGAACAAGATCGATAGTGAGATCGATCGAGTGACATCGATCGTGAGATCGATGGCCCCATCGATCGTGAGACCGATAACGACATCGTTTGCGAGATCGGTAGACAGATCGATCACGCGGTGCAATTTCACGCCGCGCCGAGGCCCCTGGAGGCCGCAGTGATTCTAGAGTGAGCCGGGGACACAGGGAGCGGGAGCGAACGCGTGCCCGCGGCCGCGTGGCTCAAGCGGCCGGCTGCCCAGATCTGCCCACACCTCAGCGCGAGGTGCACCATCTACCATCGATGCCAAAACACTGCTTGAGATGGCTCGCCCCCACTATTAGCACTATCGTTACTACGGTACAACAGAGCGGGAGCTGGGCTTCGCCAAAGGCGAAGCTGTCGGTTGGGCCCCCAAACCCACTTCAAACTCAGCAAAGGCCCCCGCTTCTTCATCATCGTCTCTGGGGGCCCTGTTCGCGTTCGGGCCCGTCCCATCTGAAAAGGGGGGAGCAAAGAGGGTTCGGCTCAAGCAGGGCGCGTAGTCTTCGCCGCGCCACTCCCGGATTTATTTTGGCCCGCGCAGTAGGGCCCAGGCTTTGCCAGCCGCCCCCCCCGAGCGCGCGCCGCTACTTCGGGCGGCCGCGCGGGCGCCATCGCCGTCGAAGCGCACCTGTTGGAGCACCACGTCGACCAGATCTCCTTTCCCGGCGCTCTTGCGTCGACCATTTCCGCCGCCACCGCATCCGTCGCCTGCGCGACGTTGCGAGGCGCCCGAAAAAACGGTGGAATCCGGAGGTTGGGTCGGTAACCTCCGGAGGTTACCGATTCCCCCCGGGAGAGGGAGTCGGCAACCTCCGGAGGTTACCGATTCTCCTCCCCCAACAGACACCACCAGCGCAAGAAGCAAGCCCGCGCAACCCGAAGGGGCCGCGGGCCGAGGACATGCGCACCGAGAATGGGGCCCTCACCTCCCCCACCCCGAGGAGCGGGCAGACCCTTGGAAACAGACGAGAAAACCGAGGGAGGGGCGGGCCGAGGACAAGGTCGGCAACCTCTGGAGGTTACCGATTCCCCCCCCCCTTCCTCCGGGAAGCACGACGGCCTCGTCGACGCCGCGACCAAGCCGCCACCGTGCATTTTCGATTGGGGGGCCAAGAAGAAGGTCAGCGGCCGCGGGGGGGCGAACGACAACCCGGCAATTCTCAGCGACGCCCAGGCGAGGCGCGTGGACGTCAAGAGGATCTTGGCGCATTATCGCGAGCATGGCGAGCAGGGGACTCTCGTCCGGAGGACATGCAGCGTGATCCTGCCAACGAGCCACGTTGCCAAGGAGGCCTGCGGGCGGGCGAGAACCTTCCGTTGCCTGGCGCCCGGCCCCAGATCTTCGTCATTCCCGTGTGTTGGGTCCTCGTTTTGAATGTGGCTCGCACAAATGAATCAGGTTTGGTCTTCGCCGTGCGATTATTCCTGGGCGGGGGGCCACGGGGGAACGAGCGGGCACGGGCGCCGCGCCGCGGGGGCCCCCGCGCCCACTGCAGGCGTTCATCGTGCCCAAGTACACGCTGTCATTTGCGCTGGACCGCCCGCACGACACGGCCGCAGCCATGCAGCTCGCATTGGCCAGCTCCACAGATGAGGTGCACGAGGCGTGCAAGGACCCAGAGACGGGGGTTTACGACTTCCTCAGACACATGGCATTGCGACGTTCCTACGTGTCCGTTTTCGCAGTAGACCACCAAGGCGCCCGCTTGCTATTCGATGGCCACAAACACTTCGTAGCAGAAGGCGGGTTCACAGAGCACGCGGAGTCCGTGCGAGGCCCCCTCTCGGACGGGTGGCTCGCCCCACTGAAGGACGAGGCCAAGGGGGGAAAAAAGGCAATGGGCCGAGGCGCCCCGCGCCCGAGCGCTCCTTGGAGCCCCAGGCGATGCTTCGGGCGCCAGACGCGCCGCCCGAGCCGAAAATGACGGAGAGATCGAGGGCCGATGGCGCGCGCGGCGATGCCCCTGCGCCTGGCGTAGTCGACGAGGCGGAGGCCCCTACATTGGTGCCCCGCGGGCCGCCCCACGGCGAGCGCCCGCCCGATCCGCCCGAAGTGTTGCGACCAGACGATAGGGTTTGCATCGCTCGAACTGGGCGCGGCCAGCGTCGCGAGCGGCCCAAGGAACACGGTGACTATTGCGCGCAGCACGCGAAGAAGGTCACGACGGCTGGGCAGCACGACTTGGCCAAAGGGCTGAAGCGCGCCCTCCTCGACGCGGCCCGGCCCTTCCGTCTGAGACAGATTGCCGAGGAGAAGGCGCAACTAGAGGTCGCCATCGAGAGGTCTCTACAAGATGGCGAGGCAGCGCGGCAGAGGCAGGAGCGCAGCCTGGAAATCTTAGAGCCGCGGCTTCGATAAAGAGGGCTGGTCCGCTTAGAGACGGAACCTTTGGGCAATTGCCAATTTCTCGCAGTGGCGCGGAGCGCTGGCTTGGCATTCTCCCACGAGAGCTTGCGAGAGCAAGCTTACGATTACATGTCGACGCTGAAGGACATGTTCGTGGGCTTCGCAGGCGTGGACGACCTCGACTACGACGCCTACGTCGCGGACATGCGCAAGGATGGCACGCGGGGTGGCGAGCTCAACCTCACGGCGCTCGCGCACCTTCACGCGCCCCACCCTCGTGATCAGCGACGCGACGGACCCCGCGCACGCGCTCGAGGCGCCCCCGCCGGCGGCGGTCTCCCGGCGCGCATGGGGCCCCGAGATCCGGGCGGCCCACCAGGGCGAGCGGAATCACGAGGCGACGGCGCCAGCGCCAGCGCGGGCTTCGGAGGAGCACGAGCCCAGGCAGGGCACAGGAGAGCGATGGTAGGCGCACCGCGCCGCAGTCAGAGGCTGATCGAAGACGCCTACGGCGAATCACCGCCGCTCCTTGCCTTCTCGGGAGCGCCCGCGCGGAGTCTGCCTTTTCGGGCCGAGGCTGCCCAGCGCGCAGCCCGCATGATGGCCCCCACCTCCCCTGCAATCTCCCCGCGGCGCTGCCGTGCGAGGAGGTGGGGGAGTCGCTGCCATGCGCTCCCTGCCGCCGTTCATGTACATATAGAACCTGGTTGCACTGATAGTTGACCGCAGCTATTTCGGATTGGACAAGGTCGCGCGCGCGCCCGCCGCGCGCGTTGATTATGCAACGCATGTCCCTTTCCACATTGGTCAACCGACATTAAGACTTCACTTTCCGCCATGTCCTTGGACCCGCTATTATAGACCCCAACATTACGACAAATACGACCTGATGTTTTGAGCCCTGCTGGGCTTAAGTTGGGCTGGGCGCAGATGGGAGGCCTTTGGAGACAGGCTCGCAACCGCCGCCGATCACCAACTACTGGGCGGTGGTACCTCGCGGCGGCCCTCCTGGACACGCAGGCGCCAGCTGCGGGCGCGCCCGCAAAGCGCGGCGCAGCCTCTCTGGGAGGAGGGGCGGAGGAAACGAGCGAGCACTGGTAGTAGTAGTAGTAGTAATAGTAGTAGTAGTAGTAGTAGTAGTAGTAGTAGTAGTAGTAGTGGTAGTGGTAGTGGTAGTGGTAGTGGTAGTGGTAGTGGTAGTGGTAGTGGTAGTGGTAGTGGTAGTGGTAGTGGTAGTGTAGTAGTAGTAGTAGTAGTAGTAGTAGTAGTAGTAGTAGTGGTAGTAGTAGTGGTAGTAGTAGTGGTAGTAGTAGTAGTAGTAGTAGTAGTAGTAGTAGTTAGTAGTAGTAGTAGTAGTAGTAGTAGTAGTAGTGTAGTAGTAGTAGTCGTAGTCGTAGTTGTAGTAATAGAGTAATACTAATAGTCGTAGTCGTCGTCGTAGTAATAGTCGTAGTCGTAGTAGTAGCAGTAGTAGTAGTAGTAGTGGTGGTGGTAGTAGTAGTAGCAGTGGTAGTAGTGGTAGTAGTAGTAGTAGTAGTTGTTGTTGTTGTA
Organism: Prorocentrum cordatum; assembly: GCA_963575745.1. Lineage (NCBI taxonomy): Eukaryota > Dinophyceae > Prorocentrales > Prorocentraceae > Prorocentrum > Prorocentrum cordatum. The sequence continues at coordinate 227,966 of CAUYUJ010014545.1, forward strand.
GTAATCGTAGTAGTAGTAATAGTAGTAGTAGTAGTAGTAGTAGTAGTAGTGGTAGTAGTAGTAGTAGTAGTAGTAGCAGTAGTAATAGTAGCCCTAGTAGTAGTAGTAGTAATAGTAGTAGTCGTAGTAGTAGTAATAGTAGTAGTAGCACTAGTAGTAGCAGTCGTAGTCGTAGTCGTAGTCGCCGTAGTAGTAGTAGTAGTAGTAGAATTCGTAGTAGTCGTGGTAGTCGTTGTGCAATAGTCGTAGTAATAATAGTAGTGGTGGTAGTAGGAGTAGTAGTAGTAGTAGTAGGACTGGTAGTAGGAGCAGCAACAGCAGCAGTACCAGCAGCAGTAGTGGTAGTAGTAGTAGTAGTAGTGATAGGAGTAGGAGCAGTAGTAGTAGTAGTAGTAGTAGTAGTAGTAGTAGTAGTAGTAGTAGTAGTAGTAGTAGTAGTAGTAGTAGTAGTAAGTAGTAGTAGTAGTAGTAGTAGTAGTAGTAGTAGTAGTAGTAGTAGTAGTAGTAGTAGTAGTAGTAGTAGTAGTAGTAGTAGTAGTAGCAGTGGACCACAGTCCTCGCGAGGTGCGTCGAAAAAGGGTTCTCCCCAAAACCACGCATGCAGCTCCGAGCACACGCCGGGAACCCCAGGAAATCTCGAAATGTGGGCCCCGAGCCTCATAAGGCTTCCCCCGGGTTGAGGGCTGAGGCTTCGGAAATGACCTGAGGATATGCCCACTCCGTGCGCCAGGGCACGGTGGATGCTGCTTCGCCTCGAAGGGGGCGTTTCGCGTGCTTTTCGCGGGCTCGGTAGTGAGCTTGTCTCCATATTCATGCAACGTCGCTGTTCTGTTGAAGTGGCGCTGTTTCAATTCCGTACGTGGAATGTAAAATCCCTCCACGTGCACACTCCGTATTTCTCTTCACCCTTCTCCTTGCCCCTTCTCATCCTGCTCATGGTACTCCCCCTCATCACCATCATGTTCTGGAGGTTGCCGATGGCCTCTCTTCCCCCCAATGGAGTGGTGGTGGAAACGCTCCCGACAAGGAAGGGCCCTGCCCCCCCGCTCAAACGGCGCCCCCCGACAGAGAATCGACTTGCCCTCCCCCGCCCCTCCCGCCCCCGAGTCGGTAACCTCCGGAGGTCACCGATTTCCCCCCCCCGCCCCTCTTCGCCCCCCCGAATCGGCAACCTCCGGAAGTTCCCGACCTCCCGACCCCCAGGGGGGCGGAGAGGAACGCGCACCCAGGGAAACAATTCCAAGGGAAGAAACAATTCTTTACGCTTCGCGCATCCCCACCAGCCCATCTCAAAACAGCCACTCTTGCGAAGCATGCCGACAGTCGCGTTTTTCAGGCGTGTTTCCGCCTGCCCCCGCGCATCTCCCTTGTTCCTCCTTCCCCCCGCCTCCTTGCACATCCTCCTCGTGGTGGGAGCGGGAGAAGGACGAGGCGGAGGAGGAGGGAGAGAAAGCGCTCCTCGTGGTTTGAGTCGTTTGGGGTTTCTCGTCCTGGTGCGAGTCGTTCGGGCCCTTCTTCCTGGCGTGAGTCGTTCGGGCTCTTCGTGGTCTGAGTCGTTCGGGCCCCTCGTCCTGGTGTGAGTCGTTCGGGCCCCTCCTCCTGGTGTGACTCGTTCGGGCTCCTCGTGGTGTGAGTCGTTCGGGGCCCTCGTCGTGGTGTGAGTCGTTCGGGCTCCTCGTGGTGTGAATCGTTCGGGCGCCTCGTCCTGGTCTGAGTCGTTGGGGCCCTTCCTTCTGGTGTGAGTCGTTCGGGCTCTTCGTGGCGCGAGTCGCTCGGGCCCCTCGTCCCTCGCTTGGCGGCCCCAGAGGCTTCTAGGAGCGTCTTGGGTGCCTTGGGGGAGACTGTTCGGGCCTCTTGGGAGCCTCTTGGAGGCCGTTTGGGGCGTCTTGGGGGCCTCTTGGCGGCCCCAGGGGCTTCCAGGAGCGTCTTGGGTGCCTCGGGGGAGCCTCTTGGGGCGTTTTGGGCGCCTCTGGGGGCTTCTTGGGGGCCTCTTGGGGGCATCTTGGGGGCCTCTTGGAGGCCTCTTGGGCGCCTCCTGGGGGCCTCTTGGGGCCATCTTGGGGCCTCTTGGTGCCTCCTCGGCGTTTCTTGGGGCCATCTTGGAGGAAATCGATCAAAGAAGAGGGGAGTTTTGATTAGCGCTGCCCCCTCAGAAGGGCAAAATGGGCCCAAAACCTTCGTAAAATCAATGATTCTGGCTTCGAGGAAGAGGGGAGCTTTAATGAGCGCTGCCCCCTCAGAAGGCCAAATGGAGCCAAAACCGCAGTAAAATCAATGATTTGGGTTTCATAGAAGGGGCGCGCATTTTTTCTGACCCCCCCCCCGTCGGGGCCAGAATCCTCGCGAGGGGTGTCGTTTCTTAGCCCTCCCAGAAGTCGAAATTGACCCCCCTGACGACCCGCGGAGGGACCTCTCCAGGCCCAGGGGGAGGGGGGAGGGGGAGGGGGAAACCCTTCCCCGAAGGGGAAGGAGGGTTGAGAACAGAGCGGGCTCTCTAAACCACTCGCGCCCAAAGGGCTGGTGGGATTCCAGAACCACAGGGGGGAACGGCTTCAAAACCCTGCCCCAGGAGAAGCAACTGATTTTCCGCAGGTTACCGACCCCCTCCCCCTGGGGATGAGAGAGTGCCAATTCGGTGGAATCCGGAGGTCCTAATCGGTAACTTCCGGAGGTTGCCGACCCAACCTCCGGATTCCACCCGCTACCCCCCCCCCGCCGGCCCGCCCCTGCCGCCTTTACGTTCCGATGCTCGACCGCGCGGGGCCGGGAAAGCAGCGCGCGCCGCCCCCGAAAGGTTTCCTAGAGGCGCCCAGGAGGTCCCCGAGAGCCCCCCAAGAGGCTCCCAGACCCCCCAAGAGGTCCAAAAAGACGCGCCCAAACGGCCCCACAAGCCCTTGCAAAATGAACGAAATAGATCATCATGTCGCTGGTTCCAGGGGGGAAAGAGAATCACGCGAAGGCGCCCAAGAGCGAAGGGCGACGCGAACAATTCGACACCAAGACCCCCAACACGAGCGAGCGGCAACGCAACAATCAGCACCGCGGCCCATTGCTGGCCCCCCTCCCCCCCGAACCCCCGAATCACCCGCAGGGCGGTCATAGGCGCGCGCGCATATCGGAGGTGAGAGGGCGAGATCGAAGTGGAACGCAGAGCCCCCCAACCCGGACATCGCATTCGGTTTCGCGTTCGTGCGCGCCGTGCGCGCGGGCGAGGCGAAGCTGCGCGGGCGGGCGAGAAGTGCCCCGCCTCTGGCTGAGGCGCGGCCGTGATGATGATGATCTTGATGTTGTTGGTGACGATGATGATGGTGTCACGATGATGATGACGATGTTGATGTTCCTGATGATGTTGATGATGATAAGATGATGATGAGGATGGTGATGAAGATGACCATGATGCTGATGGTGCCCCGGTGAGAATGACGTTGATGATGATGTTGTCGATGAGGATGATGAGGATGGTGATTATGATGGTGATGATGATGATGTCGGTCATGGTGCCCCGAAGATGATGATGGTGTTGGTGATAAGGATGATGATGAGGTAGTGCTGATGTTTTTGATGATGGTGGCCCGATGATGATGGTGCCTCGGCGGTGATGATGGCTTTGATGATGATGGTGTTCCGATGATGATGATGATGTTGATGCATGTTGTTGATGATGGTGGTGTCCCGATGATGATGATGATGATGATGTTCATGATGTTCATGATGTTCATGCATGATGGTGATAGGATGATGATGATAATGATGGTGGCGTGCCGATGATGATGGTGTCCCGATGATGATGATGTTGATGACGATGATGGTGTCCCGATGATGACGGCGATCATAGTAAGAGGATGATGGCCATGGTGGTGATGATGATGGTGTCCCGATGACGATGCTCCCGATGATGCTGATGTCGTTGATGATGATGATGGTGTCCCGTTGATGGTGATGAAGTTGGTGATCCAGATGATGCGGATGATGATGAGATGATGAAGATGATGATGATGGTGTCCCGATGATGATGATGTTCATGATGATGACGATGATGGTGTCCCGATGATCATGATGCTGATGTTGATGATAAATAATTGTTAGTGTCCCGATGGTGATGATGATGATGATGATGATGTTGACTGTGACGATGGCGATGGTGTCCCGAAGATGATGTTGCTGATGAAGATGATGGTGTCCCGATGTTGATGATGCTGTTCGCGTATGATTATGATGATGGTGGTGTCCCGATGATGCTGATGATGATGGTGTCCCGGTGATGATGATGATGATGGTGACCGATGATGATGGTGATGATGAGGGAGATGAGGTGATGATGATGATGATGATTGTGTACGGCGATGATGACGATGACTTTGATTGCGACATCAATTGTGATATCGATAGATCGATAGCGAGAACGAATCCAAAGATATGCTAGCGCTGCATATCCGCCCAAAAAATATAGCACGTGCGCTGTGATTAAGCGTCTGTTGGTGCATTTACAAATGTTCTTCTGCGCGACGGGATGTCTCTTGCAGCCAGCATTTCAAGCAAATGTATTTTAATAATCTCGTCCGCTTTCGGCGCTTTGAACGGAACGCGACATTGATTGTTTTCCATTACAATATAATCTCAAAATATGCATATTTTCTTTGCAGGATTTGCAAAAAATGTTTGTAGATCAGTCAAACATACAATCGAACATCGATTTACTGATGACTTTAACTTTCTCTTAATCTGCTTGCCCGTTGGCAATGAATTTGTGTAATCTGTAGATTGCGAATGTCATATTTCTGGGCGTATTTATTCTCTTTGAAATCGAGAAATTTTACGCGTAATTAGGCTATAATATTCTCATTGGAAGCATCAGTTTGTTTTGAAAACGCATATATTCTGACAATATTGGCGCTTACCGCAATATGCAATTCACATTCTGATTTCTACGTCTCGTAGTATTTTGTTACGTATTTTTTCTGTTTTTTTGCGTTTTTTTTCACTCTCTTGCTATGGTACAAGTGTTTTATATAGTTCGAATAGACAGCATTTGGGCCGCATTGTTTTCTCTTCTTAAGTCGACGCACTGATTTGAATCGTTTTCATTTTCTCGCAGAAATACTCGACTGTCAGTTCTTTTTAGATTTTTGTGCGCTGCGCACAGTTTAAAACATTTGTTCTCACATCAATTTTATGAACGTGTTTCCACATGAATTTCACATGAATTCTCGAAGCTGGAGTTATCCCATCGATACATAAATCCCGCTGTGAGAGCTAGAGAGTTTTAGATTAGAAGCCGGGCGGTGGTGTGCCCGCCAGCAGCCCATCGTCGCCGGTCTACGATCCTTCCAGCGGCTCGCCCGACCCGGCAGCGCGTGAGGAAAAGTTTGCGGCAGTCTTCACACGTGCCCCCACGCGTGCAGACACGTTTGGACGCGATCCTGACAGTGTTTTAGAGACGTTGTAGAGCGGGCCTTCCGAGCCCAGAAAAAATTTAAGAGCGTTTTTGCGGGTTTGCTAGGAAGGCTTTTCAGCGCGTGTTTTTTTGTTCTTCGGATTTTAGATGTACCAATGTTCGATCGCTGGTTTCGGAAAATAGAGAACGATTTTCTTGCGCCATGGAAATTCTAAAAAAAGTTTCCCACTGAGCCGAAGTTGCGGAATACATGTCAAAAAAGAAAAACATATTCTACCAATAAATCGTGACCTAAGAAAGATGATTTAATCCAAATTCCGCGTCTCGGAAGCGCGTGGGAAAGTTTTTTCGTTACAACCTAATATTTCGAATACAAGTAAAAATAAAATCTAATATTTTTTTTTTTTTTTTTTAAAAAAAAAAAAAAAAAAAAAAAAAAAAAAAAAAAAAAAAAAAAAAAAAAAATTATTCGTAATTGTCGACATAATTATCGATCAATTTGTTTGCATTCGCGTTTTTCATTGTCGTTTTCTGTTCTTGAGTTTCTATTATTGTTAATTTATAGGCTTGCTTGCAATATGTTTACATTTTTTTACGTTCTCGAATATTTATCTTATTTTCGTTTTTTTGGGGTCGTGTTTTTTTTATTTTATGGATGTTCGACGTAGATTCAATATATCTGTTAAATTTAATGATTCGACAAACAAATTCAAATGTGTTGATATCATATGAATCGACACGCGTTCCATCATATGCGTTAGAATCTATTTTAAATGATTGCAGATTCAGGATCGAATATTTGTCATTGAAATATTGGTTTTAAAAAGTTGTCGCTCGGCGATTATTAGCATTTTCATTGTCTGGGCAAATATAAAACAAGAGGGTAGAGTTATTTGACGGCTAGTTTGAAGGATCGCGTATTTTTGTATCGATATAACCGATTATTATCTATGGGGATGGTGTTTCCAAGCGACATCGAATTTAGCTCGGGTAGCAGACCAAGTTTTGATTCGACAAGCGAACGCGTTTGATATTTTCAAATCGATTTTTGTGACAAAAACCATTCTAGTTCCGTTGAGCGCGAGTTACGTCAAGAAAACCGAGAGCATTTTTCAAGATGATTCGAAGAATACAAACATTTTCGCAATTCTAGATCAGGCAGCAGACCGAGTTCAGAGTTTTGGATTCGAGAGAGATAAACGCATGTGATGATGTTTAATCGGTTTGTCTGAATGAATATGAGTTCTATGACTCGCATAATTGGGCTGGGCGTGATACTTACCCCAAGCGTGTTCCCCTCACTTCTGTAAATGATATCCTTCACCTGTGTCATTCCGTACTATTGCACCAAATTCAGCCTTACAGTAAAAGCGCGTTTGCATTTGCTAGAGCTTGCTAGTCATTGTATTCTCACTCAGGGTAGTCAACTTCCCATTGTGGCTTGCAGCTGTGGGCCCTGGGTGTATTTTCCTGAATAATGAGCCAGGTTGTGCATTTCTCGAGTTCATTGTAGGTGAGTGTTTCGGGCAGTCTAGTGAGCCATGGGGCCCATAATCGAACGGGACAGGTCCCACAGTTTAGGTCTGTCCTAGTCTGAGCCCTGTAGGTCCACTACAGGCCGCCGACAGACCATTTGAGCACATGTGCACAAATGGTTCTTTGCCTTTTGAATGTGCATTGTAGTGTAGCAGAGCATTTGCGCATGCACGAGCGTAGGGCGCAGCAGGTGCACGAGAGGACTGTGGACTGTAACCACTTTGGCTCAAGACCGAGGTGAAATACACTATTGTCATCGAATCGTTCGTCGATTTGTCACTGTCAGTATTGTTCTAATACCTTCCCGAACCAGTATTGCTTAGAATATTGGGCAAATTTGGTGGACACACTGGGGAGCATTTCATCAGTCGAGGTGCTCTCCAGAGGAATGAATCCAGACAGGGCCCCTGCCGGAGCAGCGGGATTAGGGCCTGCACGAGCGGGATCGGCGTCCAGGCGCCGGGAGCCGTGCCGAGTCGGCTCGCCGGCGCGGCTGGCCTTGCCAAGTCCCGGGCGGCCGATGGACGTCGCCAGCCTGGCCGTCGCAGCTCAGGGTGATCCAGGTTCGCGTGACCCGTTGGCCAGAGGCGAGGGAAGCGCTGGGCTGGCAGCGCCGCCGGTTTTCGGCGGCGAGCCAGCAGAGAGATGGCGTTTCGCCGAGATCCAGACCGTGGAGCGCCGAATCGTGCAGGTTGGCGTCGAGCGCCGCAACGATGTGGAGCTCCAGCAGCAGATCAGCACCTATGTGGCCGGCATCCTTGACCTCCAGCAGGGCAGGCACGAGCTGGAGACCGTAGGTATGCGCTTGAGGGTCACTGAGGCGGAGCTCGAGACGGCGAGGGACGGCCTCAGGGTCGAGTACGACGAGGCCAAGCAGTACTTGAACCACGAGAAGAGCGAGTACGAGCAGCAGATCCGTCGTGCTCGGCATGCGGCTACCACCCACATCCAGCAAGAGTTGCAGCAGTGCGTCGAGGAGCGCGACGCTGCGATGGTGCGGTCCAGGGATGTCCACAATGCCGAGATGCGGGTCTTGGATGCCGAGGCCAATCACGTCTTGGTTGCAGGTCGTGCTGAGAACGAGCTGCGGTCTGAAGTCGGAGCGATCAAGAGGGCGCGAGACACGCTTCAGGCCGAGTGGACCGAGGCGATCGAGCAGGTCCAGAGCGCCGAGGCGAAGGTGCAGCAGAGAGGCATCGCAAAGGACCAGGACTTCGAGCGTCTCACGGCGGAGGCGAGCGACCTGAAGTTCAAGTTGCAGGAGGAGTCCGAGATCGCGCAGTTGGCGCGGCGGCGGCTGACTACACGTGCCCAGTCGTCGGACGCCCAGCTGCGCGGGGAGCTCAACGACGCGGCCATGAAGTGCGAGATGGTGGAGGCCGAGGCGTCCAGGCAGATCGCGGCTGCGTGGGCTGAGTGCGACATGAAGGTCGAATCAGCTCAGCACGAGGAGCGGGAACACAAGCGAGGCGCAGATTCGGCCAGGGTGAATTTCTACGCAAGCCAGGCTTTGCACAACACCGAGAAGGAATACTACGAGCACGAGGTCGACGAGTTGCGCGCCGAGTCCCGCGAGTGGAGGGACGAGAAGGCGGCCTTGGCGAGGGCGGCCCAGGAGCTGATGGACATCCAAGCTCCAGGACCGCATGAGCATGAGTACGCCGAAGGCCATTGGGAGCAGCAGGACGACATGGATTTCGGCAGTCGGACTGGACCAGTCGATCCAGGACCTGCGGTCCCACCAGGACTCTCGAGGCAGTCGGCGGCAACGCCGGGTGCATCGTCCCAGGACGCTGGCATCGCCGCAGCCATGATGGAGTTCATGCGCCAGATGGCCGACCAGCAGCGTGCTGGGGTCGAGGAGCAGAGCGCGCTGCTGAGGGGGCTTACGCGCGCCCAGGAGAGCTTGGCCGAGGCGCAGCGCGAATCCCAGTCGAAGCTGAAGCCGGCGAAGCCTTCGCTCACGGGCAAGGATGCGAGCACCTTGAAGGCGAGCTTGAGAAGTTCCGCACCTACCAGAACGAAGCGCGCCAGAACAGCAAGGCGATCTGGTTCGAGGGCGCGAGGGCCATCGCTGAGGGCACCGCGAAGATCGAGCTCGAAGACATGATCGTTACCGAGATGGGTGGCGAGGAGGCCTTCCAGAAGCTGGTTCGTGTTCGGGACGATCCGCGATGGGACCTCTACTGGTCTCGCTACGAGCGTAGGCTGAAGCGGGCCGTCCACCTCGACGACGAACACGAGTCCAACGAGGCGGTCCGGCGCTACAGCAGGTTGTCCTTGCCCAAGGACGCGAACCCGGAGGGCGTTGCCAAGTTCTTGAACGAGTACACGGGCGTCAGGACCGACATGCTGAGGTACGGCCTCCTGACCGATGACGCGGAGAGCCCGATGTTGATGAGGGAGATCGAAGAGTTCAAGACGAAGATCGAAGGCAGCGCTCTGTTGATCTACTTGATGGACCTCCCTACCTTCCCGAGGCGCATGGCCATCCGCGAGGACGAGGACAGCAGCATGACCATCCTGGGCCGGTGCCGCCAGTACGTCAGGGCACGAGCTCGAGTGGGGCTCCAGTCGTCCGAGACGAAGCCGGGGCAGCTGCTGAACACTTCGGCCGAGCCGAACGCGAAGCAGTCGGCCGCGGCCAAGAAGGAGGCCAAGAAGCAGGAGGAGGCGAAGGTGGCGAAGGCCAAACAGATCATCGAGAGCCTGCAAGGTGCTTCAGCGGCCTCGTCAGGTTTCCCGCTCCCGCCGACTCCGACGGCGCAGCAGCTGGACAGCCGGTGGAGGGCGGCCCGCGAGCCAGACAAGGGCAGGTCGAAGGCCGAGGCCGCGCCGCGGGCCGGCACAGGCGACTGCCCGCGTTGCAAGGGCACGCACCCCGAGTGCTCGGTCTGCCCGAATCAGAAGGCCAGCGAGGAGCAGGGCTGGGACGTGACCAAGGCGGTGAAGGACGCCATCCCATGCTGGTACAAGCATTTGAACAAGGGCCAGGCTTGCGGAGGCATGGGTCACCTCAGTCGCCACCACGCCCTCTGCTACACCGAGAAGGGCGCCAAGGAGGCGGAGGAGTACCTCAAGCAGAAGGCCGACAAGGGTGGTGGCAAAGGACGAGGTAAAGGTGGCGAGCAGGGCGGTGGTAAAGCGAAGTCCAAGGGCAGAGGCGGAAATGCCCGCTTGCTCACGTTCGAGGGCTCGCACGCCACTGACCAACAAGAGCGGACGGACCGTGCCGCGAGGCTCCTGGCGTCGTTGATGACGATGGAGACCGACAACGACATCGACAGCATCGGGGACGAGGCCAAGTCCAAGAAGCTGTCTGATATGAATCTTAATTCGAGCGAGACCTTCGACTCGGACTTGTGGGGCCCAGCTGGCCCGCGCAGCTGGCTTAGGCGTACTTTGTCTCAGGTGCGCTATTTCACGGGGAAGGCTGTCATGTTCCTCCTTGGGTTCGCAGCCCTCCTGATGGTGATCGGGGTCATCGCTTGCGGCATTGAGAGCAGAGTTGCCAATTCGCCCTCTCCGCTGATGGCAGCAGCGGCGAACCACGAGCTCGTTCGCAAGGTCGGTCATCTTTCAAGCGGTGGCTCCAAGCATATGGTATTGCAGGTGTCGGGCGGATACAATTGTCGAGACTTCACGTGGATAGGGGAAGCGAGAACTGAAACAGTCTTCGATACCGGAGCTACTCGCAACTCCATAGACCGCGACTTCCTGAAGGCACTGCTCGAGGAGCCCCGGACGTCCAACTTCGTCGAGGACGTAGAGGCCATCGAGCCAATCACCTGCCGCTCTTTCGAGCGCGGCCAGACGGTGGTGGTGAACCGACTCGCTACATTGAAGGTCTCTTTTCGCGAGAACGGTGCTGTCGCCTGCGAGACGGTCAGCATGGGGTTCCTTGTCGTGCCGAATTGCACCGAGGATTTGCTCATCGGAAAGCCATCCTTGGACAGGTGCGGGTTCGTCTCCGACCGTGACTCCATCGAGCTCAGGTCGCTCGGGGTTCGCTTCCCGACCGTGCTGCCAGGCGAGCAGGACGACCCGAATACGCATACCTTCCTGCGGTGCTCGGACCACATTGTCGTGGAGGCGCCGCCTGGCCAGAGCATCGTGAAGACGATCTCGATGCGCGCGCCGCTGGAGGCTCGCTCGAGCAGCCTTTGGATCGAGCCAGGTCCTGATCTACCCGACCATTGCCAGGTCATCGAGGGGCCGCTGATAGTCCAGAACGGCACCTACAACGTGGACCTGATCGTGCACGATCGCGTGCATCTCGGCCCTGGTCAACGACTACTTCGCGCCCGTGATGCCATCCAGCGCGACTTGGACGTCCTCAGCGCTCTCGGCAGGGAGGAGTCCAGACGGGCGGCGGAGATTTATTCATTGTGGCAGGCTCGAAGCGAGGCCTACTGCGACTCAGAGGTCGAGACAAGTGCCAGCGCTGCTACGTCGGCAAGTACTGCGACAGAGGCCCAGATGCTGAAGACGTCCTACAAGACTCGTGGAAAGAAGGAGCGCCACGAGGTCCTCTTCCCCGACCTGGTGAAAGAGATCGAGGAGGACAAGAAGAAGCGCGCGTCGGAGGTCAGCTGGCCGAACCAGGAGTCCGAGGCCTACAAGGACGAGGCTGAGAGGCAGGCAGGCCCTCTCCTGGGGCCGCAGCTCACGGGGAAGCAGAAACGCCGCTTTCTCACCAAGGTCGTGCGTGCATTTACGTGCTGTCTGTGGCTGCCTGGCTGCAACCCGCCGAGGGTCAAAGACTTCGTGGCCGACATCAAGGTCAGGCCAGATGCGGTGCCGAAGGTCACGCAGCCGTTCCCCCTCAGCAAGTTCGACGAGCTCCGTTTGCGCTACCACGAGGACGTCGAGGTCGAGGAGGGCAAGGCACGTTGGCTACTTCCAGGTGAGCGTTCAGAGTGGGGATCTCCTTCGTTCGTAGTGGACCAAGACAGCAAGGGTCTCCTCGGGCGCCCTGTCAGGGACTACCGATACCCCAACAGCTGCACCGAGGAAGAGGCGTGGCCGAGCTCGCGCGCCGACGAGTGCCTCGCACGAGCTCAACAAGGAGCTTTACATACGCAGCTGGACTGCATCTGGGGCTTCACGCAGATCGAGCTTGCCCCCGAGGCGCAGAGGGCTTTTACGTTGCTTACCAAGCGCGGAATGCTCCGACCTTTGGTCTTGTTCTTCGGCGCCAAGCAGGGGCCCGCGATTTTCCAGAAGTTGATGGACTGGACGTTCGGGGACCTTCGCGGCAAGGACGACGAGGAGTTCCACTCGGTGTTCATGGACGACTGCACTTTGTCTACCGAGGCGTACGAGCACGACGCCGACGACGACGTGGTGGACCGCCACATCGACCATTGCATTCGTTTCTTGCAGGCGGCCAAGGGCAGGAACATTCAGTTCAAACTCACGAAGTCCAAGTTCGCGCACGAGTTCATCCATCTCTTGGGTTTCAAGCTTGGGCGTGGCCTTCGCTACGTGGACCCAGGCAAGGCTGACAAGATTGAGAAGTGGCCGGAGCCCAAAAGCATCGACGATCTGGTCAGCTTCAGGGCTTACTGCAATTTCGTACGCGAGTTCATCCCGAATTTCAGCTCGTTAGAGACGCCGCTCAAGAAGTTTATGAAGAAAGGGGCTAAGTTCGTGGACTACCAGAAGGACGCAGAGGCACAGAAGGCTTTCAACGTGCTCAAGCGCTCGCTCGCCCGTGAGGTGGGTCTTGCCACGCTGGATTACTCCGCGGCAGCCGACCCGAGTTCCGGTCGCCCCATCGAGCTGTACGTCGACGCCTCGGACATCGCATGGGCGGCTACCCTAGCTCAGCGGCGCGAGAAGGACGGTCCCTTGCGCCCAGTGGCCGTAGTCGGTCGCGGCTTCAACGCCACCGAGCAGGGCTGGAGCACGTTCGAGCGAGAGCTCTGTGGCCTCAGGGAGGCTTTGTCTGCCACCCATCATTTGACAAAAGGGTTCGTTGTAATAGTCTACACGGACCATCGGAATAATATCTTCACCGACTCGTTGTTCGCCAACAAGCGTATCTCCAAGAAGCTGTTGCGCTGGGCCCTCGACCTGGAGGACTTGGGCTCGCGGGTCGTTCGAGTTTGGCTGCGAGGTGAAGACAACGTTCTGGGCGACGCCCCTAGTCGCAACCCCGAGGACAGGGACATATTGCATACTCTCCGAGTTCCTGGTGGACCTGTTCGTCGAGTCATAGAACAGATGTTCACGGCGCCCACGAGCGCAGAGGAGCAGGCGCAGATGGATCGGTTTCTCGAGGAGATCGATGGCGCCCCAGTCAAGCCGAAGTCCGGCAAGGTCGACGACGAGACCCAGAAGGCGAAGTTCGCCAAGGTAAAGCCTGCCGAGACCGATGACGCGGTCCCAGCCACAGAACGGATGGCTGCTCCCTCTACTTCCTCTTCTACCAGGTCGAAGTACCATGTCGGTACAGCGGGCCCGATGTCGCGTGGCACCGCTCCAGAGTATCCTGATCGAGCTGCAGACGTCGCTGGCATGGGGGATGCCGAGGCTGATGATCAAGTCACGTGGCCTTCCTCACTCGATCAGATTGGCACCGACGGCGCGGACTTGGAGTACTCTGACTCTGAGCCGGAGGCTTACGCCGGCCTTCGGCAGTCCGTGCGCGCCTACGCGGAGGGCGACCCCCAGGTCGAGGCGAACCTCTGCAAGTTGGTGGCCAGCGTCGTGGACCCCGAGCGCGACCCGCTCGAGGTTCGCCCTGTCTTTGTCGACACGCACTCGTGGGACGGGTCTTATCCGCGTCACCCCCTGGTGACATTCCTGCCAGCGGCCTCGTCCGCCGCGGCCGGGCCTGAGGAGGATCCTCGACTCCCACGAAACCCGCGAGTTCTACCTTACCGCATCACCTATGTCAAGGACGAGCGCGGCGAGAATTTCACCGTCCAGTACCGGACGCCGCAGGTCTGCAATGACGGAGTGTGCAGGAAGACCATCTGGTACAGGTGCAAGCCGAACGGGGTCGCCGACGGCTCCGAAGAGGCGCTTGCTGGGCGGAAGAAGGCAGAGAACCAAGCATGGGCTCATGTCGAGGCTGTGCTTTCGCGTCCCACCGAGTCCGTGGAGGTGGAGCCCGCTGTCGGTTCAGGGCCGTTGTCCGGGACGGGTTTCTTCCGGCGGCACGGCGATCCTTTCGAGGGCTTCCAGTTCCACGTCCACCCGCGCAGGCCGGACTTCCTGACTCGCACCGTCTGGAGGCCGCTGCGCGACACTTTGCGGCCGTCTCACGAGTTCTGCCACGCCGCCGAGTTCGTGAGGCGCTTACCCAACGGCACCGAGGTCTACAGGTGCAAGGGCCACGAGATTCTCGGCAGCGGAGGTGAGGTGCTACCTGCCGAACTCCGCGACCGCCCTCTGAAGGGCAAGAGGTTGTGCGAGGTGTTCAGCGGCGTGGAGTCCGAGAAGGAGGCCGGTGCGATGCTATCCAGAGTTTGGGAGGCAGCTGGGGGATCAGCGGAGCGCTACGACAGGCGGCTCGACGAGCGGATGGACTTCCGCGGCCCTCACACACGCCAGTGGATGCAGGGCCACCTGGACGACCCTTGCGACGTCTACCACTTCGCAATCCCGTGCACGAACTTCAGCATCGCCAAGACAACCCCGGTCAAGACCCGCAGCTTAGACAACCCGTACGGCGACGAGACCGACGAGGAGATCGTGTATTTCAACAAGTTGGTGCAGTCTGTCTTTATCTTCGCATTGGGGTTGATGCAGAGAGGCGTGGTGGTCATGTTCGAGAACCCCCTGATGAGTTACCTTTTCTTCCTGATGGAGGGCTCCTGTATTCTGGGCTTCGACGGTTTCCACGTGGCCAGGAGCGATCACTGTCAGGACGGCGCGCCTTATCAGAAGCCGCAGGTGCAGGTCTTCGCAGGGAACACCGACGTGCTGAAGGACATCGGGAGGTTGTGCAACCACGTCAAGCACCAGGTGATGCTGACCGGCGCAGCGACGCGACGTTCAGCTCCGTACCCGAGGGCGCTGTGCGAGAGGATTGTCGCAGGCTTCGCGACTGTCTTGAAAGCCACTGGCAGGCTGGGCAACGACTGCTCGAAGCAGGCCGGCGACTGCTTGGACAGGAACGCCATGAAGGTCAGCGTCGACACCTTCCCTTCAGGGCCGAGCTTTACCTCGCGCGTTGCAGAGGGCATCCGAAGAATCACTCAGCTGCGACATGGGGCGGCTCGGGCGACGCCAGCGTCGTCGGACCCTCCAGCACCAGCCCCAGTACCCGAAGGTCGCGAGCAGGCGCCGCATCTTCGAGTGGAGGTTAAGCGCGCCGAGGAGTTCTTCGTTCCAGACGACAAACGGCTCATGAAGAAGCGTCGCACCAGGGACGCCAGGACCGGCGAGATCTTGGAGGATATGGACACTACTACCAAGTACCTGCAGCGCGGCCTTGACAAGCGCCGCGACCTCGTGGTGGAGGTGTGGTTTGATGACACGGAGGTGTCTGCCGAGGAGCCAGCGGCTGCCCCGCCAGTACCAAAGGCTTTCGACGAGTTGACTGAGCTGATCCCGTCCAGTCCTTCATCGATCCAGAGGGCACAGGTCGTCAACCTCCTGCAGCAGGACGAGGACTTCTCCGACATCTACGCGGCACATGTGCTCCCACGGCGGTTTGAGGACACGAACCAGAGCATCCAGAACGAGCAGATGTACAAGGGCTTGAAGACCGAGCTCGCTGCACGCGGAGTCGGAGGACGCCAGGCTTCGCGACGTGCTTCGGTGGCGTTGAGGATGATGGGAGGCTACAGCTATCGTGAGGGACTGCTCTATAAGGACGAGTGGGACCCGATCGCATTGAGTTTCGCGCCGAAGGTGGTGGTCCCGAAGGGCGGCCTTCGCGCGTTTCGGTACAATGGTCGCATGTACCGGCTGCCTCTCAGGCGCCAGCTGCTCCTGTACTATCACGACTCCGAGTCGATGGGCATGCACAGCAGCGCCGAGGGCACCTTGAGCAAGTTGAGCAAGCAGTTCTTCTGGCCGGGCATGGAGCACGATGTCCAGAAGTGGGTCAGTTCATGCAGTGTCTGCAGGTTGGTCAAGCCGGCCCGCGGCCTCACGGCCGACGCCCGCATGGAGCTTTACGATCGACCATTTCGAGTTCTGGGCATCGACGATCTCGGACCTATCTCGCCTGAGAGTGCGGGCTGCTCCTACATCTTGCACGCCGAGTGCGCGTTCTCCCACTACGCGTGACTCAAGGTTGCTCCAGACAATTCTGCGGCTACCTGGGCCAAGTTCCTGCTTGAGGACGTGATGTTCGACTTGGCTGGTTTTCCTCCAGTACTTCGCAGTGATCGAGGCGCGGCTTTCACCAGCGAGATCGTGGCGCAGATCAACCAGCTCCTGAATGTCACCCACAGCCTCGGCTCCGCCTACCATCCGGAGTCGCAGGGCTTCGTGGAGGCGAGGCACCAGAAGGTGAACAGGATCCTGGCAAGCTATTGCAGCGCGCACCCCGAGAACTGGGCGCGCTGGGTGCCCTTGTGCCAGTGGTGCCTGCGAGCGACTCCGATGCCATATCGGGGTCGCAGTGCTTTCGAGATCGTGACGGGCATGCTGCCGTAGGGCCCGATCGAAGAGGTCTTCAGGCGTCTCGAGCCCGGGAAGATGCTGGACCCCGGGCACTACGTCAAGGACTTAGTTGAGCACCTGGAGGCGACGCACAAGACCGTGGCGAACGAGCTCAAGGCGCAGCACGACGAGGAGGCGCATGCCAGGGCTTTGCAGCAGCAGGTCGCTCGTGCAGTCGGCGCCGTAGACGGCACCAGCACAAGGCTCTTGCCACGCTTTCGCCCGCAGATTTTCAAGATCCACAAGATGGCGGGGCCCCAGTCGGCGATCCTGACAGCGGCTCGACTACGTTGGGCTTCAGCCAGCCAGTGCACGTGAGCCGGCTTCGCCTCTTCGACCTTGCCGAGCTCGACGTGCGATCAAGGACGAGTCCTTGCAGCTGGAGCTGATGCGCGGCTCGTCGTGGGTCAAGGCGGACATCGTCAGCGCCAGTCTGCGACAGGCAGGCTGGAGGTCGTTTTCGCGGACATGCCGAACGAGAGCACGTGGCTGGACTTGGCCAGCGAAGAATACCGCTGGCTCTACCCTTTGAGCGGAGCGGTAGCAGGCAATGCATGCCGGCGCGTGCGACATGCTTGATCGGTCACAGGATGAAGGCTAGGGGTATGCTGGGCGTGAAGCTTGCCCCAAGCGTGTTTCCCTCTTTTCTGTAAATGATATCCTTCACCTGTGTCATTCCGTACTATTGCATCAAATTCAGCCTTACAGTAAAAGCGCGTTTGCATTTGCTAGAGTTTGCTAGTCATTGTATTCAGGGTAGTCAACTTCCCATTGTGGTTTGCAGTTGTGGGCCTTGGGAGTATTTTCCTAAATAATGAGCCAGGTTGTACATTTCTCGAGTTCATTGTAGGTGAGTGTTTCGGGCAGTCTAGTGAGCCGTGGGGTCCATAATCGAACGGAACAGGTCCCACAGTTTAGGTTTGTCCTAGTCTGAGCCTTGTAGGTTCATTGCAGCCCGCCCACAGACCATTTGAGTCATTGAACACATCTTGCAACACCGTTCCTTTCACTGGACGTGCGATCTGTGCATGTTGTTTACGATAATTACCATCGGCCCCGCCCCGCATACATCTTCCGTTAACTTTTTGAGCCATGAAATATGTGTCGTCATCTCAAAACTTGACACTTCGCTTGAAAATTATGAACGGCGTATCGGTTGGAGCAACGGCTACAAACCTATTCCTGCCCAATATTCTAAGCAATACTGCTTCGGGAAGGTTTAGAACAATACTGACAGTGACAAATCGACAAACGATTTGATGACAATAGTGTATTTCACCTCGGTCTTGAGCCAAAGTGGTTACAATCCACAGTCCTTTCGTGCACCTGTTGCGCCCTACGCTCGTGCATGCGCATATGCTCTGCTACACTACAATGCACATTAAAAAAACAAAGGACCATTTGTGCGCAGGTAATTATAGCCATTTTGGAAGAGTATCGTGTTTCTAAAACCTTTGTTTGCGTCGGACGTGCGATGCTAGTTTACAAGAGTCCTGTTTTGCCGATTTACCAAATAAGCAAGAATTAGTCGACGCAGAGCACGACCCTGAATTGCACAGAGAAATGCAAAATTTGCACGCAAAAGCGTGTTAGTGTGCGTTCGGCTTGCGAAATTGCCGACAGTCTTGCCGTTCGGCCCGATGAGTTCAGTTATTTGGTGTTATAAAGTCTCCATATTATTTGTCATGTTTCGAGCCATAGCAGAAAAGACGAATTTTACAGATATTCTCAGAATTTAGATGTTTTAGTAGTGCTCAAAGAGCAGAGTTAATGGCAGAGGATTGTGCAATGTTCTGAGCTTTTGAATTGTCGTGGTCGAGATCAAAGTCTCGAGTTTCTTGGAGGGTCATGTTTTCGGGTTCTTCCATGGGTCGGATTTTGAGATTGTCGGTCAACGCCTTCGATTTCCCGCGCTCTCTCGCCTTCAGACGCGAAATTTTCGAGCCTTAGCCCGATTTGTTCGAGCCGTTTTAGTTCGAATTGTTCGAGTCGCTGAAGCAAATTATTCGAGTCATTTCACCCGAATTTTCGAGCCGCGTTAGCCAGAAGTTTTCGAGCCGCTTTAGCCCGCATTTTCGAGCCGCCTTAGTCATTTTTTTGTTTGGCCCCTCTCAGCACTCGTCGTGACATCAGCATATTGGGGGTCATCCATAGAACAGTCCTGGGCTTGGGACCCGCGTGTTTTCAGTTCTTCTTTGAGCAAGACACGGCGCCGCCCCCAGCCAGGGCCCCCAGGAGACACAGACGTCATTTGGTTTGGCCGCCTTTTACTGCGCCAGATTTTCTTTTTCATTCCGGAAGTGGTGCTGTCCGTATTTACAACCTTTTTCCGGATTATATAGTTGCTGCGCAGAGTGTGTCGGAATTTCAATCACGTCTCCAGCACCTCGTGCGTGCTCGCGCACGTCGTTGTGTTGACTGTTCTGTTTCTTTTTTTCCGCGCCTGCCTCTGGCTTCCCACTCTCTTCGTGGTTGCCGGGATTGGCGCGGGTAGCTCCTCTTCTCCCTCTTTCCTCGTTCTCCTCCTGTATGGCGTTTTTTTCACGTTCCCTGGAGCGAACGTACGCATGTGGATTTTTTAACACCTTGAACGTGGACTGACTTGGTGAGAGTTCATTACCACTGAGAGCTTGCATAGAAAAAAAAAAATTAGAGCCGGTTGGCCGTACCCCGGATTTTCGAAACGCCTGAATCGGCGATTTTCGAACCACTCGATTGCGTCTCTTGCGTCCTTCTCGGCGGGTTGGTCTCTTGTTTTTTTCCAACCCGTGCTGCAATATTTTTTTTCGGGCGTTTTAGCAATCGAATGGCTTGGATTTTTGAGATCGTTCAAGCTCAGATTTTCGAGGTCCGTCAGAGCAGATTCTGTTGTAGTTTTCGTTGTTATGTTTTTTTGTTGTTTTTTTGTTTTCCTGTTTTCTTTTTTTCCCCCTGGTGTTTCTCATTTTTCTTTCTCTTCTCTTTCTTTATCCCTGCTGGTTTTCTTCTTTTTTTTTTTTCCTTCTGTTTTTTCGCCTCCGTGTTCACCGCCGCCTCCGCGGCCGCCTCGTTTTCCGCCTTCGTTCCCGTTTCTGTTCGCCCTTCGCCAGCCTTCGCCGCGTCCGCTTCTGCTTTCGTTTTTGTTTCCGCCTCCGCCCTCGCCTTCGTCTCCGCCTCCGCCTCGCCTCCAGTGTTTCCGCCTCCGCGTGCGTTCCGCTTCCGCTTCCGTTTTTGTCTCTGCTTCCGCCTTCGCTTTTGCTTCCGCCTCCGCATCTGCCTCGACCTCTGTCCGCCTTTGTTCCTGCCTCCGTCGCTGCCTTCGCCTCCGCCGATACTTGCCTCCGCCTGCTTTCCGCCTTCGCGTCCGCCTTCCCGTTCTCTTCCCCATTCTTTTTTTTTTCCTGTCCTCCTCTTCCCCCTTTTCTCGCTGATGGCAAAATTCTGGTTGTTCGAGAGGATCGACGGCGTTAGTGTAGTGAAATCATTTGAATCTAGATTTAAATGATGTGGCCGTGGGTGTGTATGGAAATCATTCAAGTCTAGATTTGAATGATGGCAGCGGTGTATGCGAACCATTCAAATCTAGATTTAAATGGTGAAGCTAGGTCAGGTTTATGGAACTCATTCTTTTCTAAATTTAAATGATTCAGATAGACGACGTTTGTGAAGTCATTTCAATTTTGATGAAGATGGAAGGGGGCATATGGAAATCATTTTGTAAATGGATGTATGTAATGAATCGGCGTGGATCATTTAAATCTAGATTTAAAGGAAGAACAGAACTAGATGCCAGTGACAATGACGTTTCAACATGGTACCTTGTGCCACAACACCACATCACCCGTGTCAACAGAGCCCAGAGGAAGGATGTTTGTGACAAGGTAGGGCGCGTGTGGATTCCAGAGAAGATAGAAAATCGTCATGGGCAAAGGAACGCCAGTGCAATCTACGACTCACCCGAGTCCGCCCGCATCACCCTAACTACCATCTGCGCCCGGCAGGCTCCAGCTGAATTTACCGACCGAGAATCAAGTGAACCGATTCAATCGACCAGCTTGCGGTGCACGCCAAGATACGCAGTGCGTTCTAACGCCAAGCCGCGCGACAAGGCGGAAAGAGGGGAACAAGAAGGAGTATGAGAAGCAGGAGCAGAAGGAGGTCAAGGGGGAGAAAGAAAAACATGTCGTTGCGTTGCGTTTAATGACGCAGCAGGGCCTGACGCATAGGTTTGTTCTACTTGTCGCGAACATTGTGGTGTACACTAACGCACAAACGCTGTGGCGTACAGAGGCGCTGGTGCACGCAAGCATTGTGGTGTACACAGGCGTTCTGTCCACATGGCTGCTGCGGTGTATGTACAGCGGCGCAATTTTGCCCCCGAGTATATGGAATACATGAGCGGTGCATCGCACGCGGCTGTTGCGATGTGCGTAAGCCGTAATGCACGCGCGCGGTGTGGCGCGCGCAAGTGTTGTGATTCCCGGGGAACTCTGTGAGAGATATAGGATGTAGATTAGAAGCCGGACGGTGATGGTGCCTGCCAGCAGCCCATCTTCGCCGGTCCATAATCCCGCGGAAACCTTGTCCGGGAGCGCTTCCGGCACGCGTCCACGCGTGCCTGCGCGCGTGCACGCGCGCGTGGAAGCGCACCTGGCAGCGCTTCAGAAGCGCTTCAGGAGAGCCTTCCGGAGCATTTCAATTTATCAGGAAAGCTTTCCGGTGTGAGTGCCTCTTTGCTCTCCGGATTTCGGGCGCTACCAAGGGTGCGCAGGCGCAGTGGCCACGCCGCCATTGTTCGCATCGTCGTATCAGAAAAATTAATTTGAATTTGTATTTCCTTTTAAAATGTAGATGTTGTTTATAATTCCGCTGAAACATCCAACGAGTTAGAGAACATTGGTTGTCGTTATTTGCGTATTGCGAATATAATTATCGATCATATTAAATATTCCAGCAATTCGTTTTAGCGTAACAATTCTAGGTTTTGATCACAAATTCAATATGATTTACTGTGTGTTCTGTCGGACAACGAACATGAAGTTACTTTCGTTGGGGCATTTCCAATTGCTGCTTGTGCGAGGCAGCCCTTTTTGTTATACCATTGGTTATACAGGCAAAACGTGAACGGAAAACAATCAGAATTCGCACAGATAACGTAGAGTTTCAGCATCGATGAGCTAGAGGAACTCTGGCGCGGGAAATCAGTGAGCCGACCCGGCCCGTCTGAGAATTGTGGCAGTGTGAGGTTGATTCCGGTGATCGAGAATTAGTTTTAAGAATCAAAACTTTCATCGCGCGTTTCATGATGAATTTTTTAGGCATAATTGCGATTAACAACACCTTTGTCGAGTTGACATCACAATTGCACAACTTGGCTTTCCAAGTGCTCGATGTTTTCTGAGCGACGCCCGAGAGTCGCTGACAATTGAGGCATTTAGCGAAATCGCGGACTATCGTGCTTTCTTGATTCGTTTTTTTGCTTCCCCTTTTGCGCTGGAGATTCTGAGACGTGATGTGTGGCTCTACGGGTGTGCGAGCTGGCAGGGTCTGAAGACATTAATTCGGAGTGCCAGCTGGGACTGGATATTCAGCGGAGAGCCGACGGAGTCGTGCAGCGTTTGACATCCATTTTACTTCACTTTATTCATGCTTGCAGTCCTTGTGCCCTTTTTTCTTATTGGCCGTCGCGCCCTTTACTTGCAGAAGACTGTATTGAAGCTGTTCAGGCCAAAGCGGCTGCTGCCGGTGCTGAGCACTATCCGTTCCATTGTCTGCAGTGTAGCCGAAGTCTAATGACCGCTCACAATGGTTTTATGACGCGCGCGCGCTCTCAGCTCTTGCAACGGCGGCGTGGAAGTAAACCGTAGTGGCGGCTTGCAGAGCAGATTTTAAGCAAGAAGGGCAAAACGGTCAGCTCTCCTCTGAAGAGGGAGGATGGGGGCTGGGCTGTTTCTTCTGTAGATCAAGCGAACGTGTTTGCTAGTTCTTTCAGAGACAAGTGGAATCAGCCAGCCGGAGAGCAGAGTGCCTTCTCTGATTTCTCTCGGAGTATGGCTTCTCCTGACCCCAGCTCCTTCTTCCGCATCCGGGTTCGTCGCGCGCTTTGCTATAGTTGCTCTCGGAGCGGGCAGCGGCGCGGGGCCGGGCGAAGTACCGACGCGTGTTTGAAAGCATGTGTTACCTGTTGCTTTAATTGCGTGGCTTCTTTTTCGGCGCGGGCGTTGGCTGGAGGCATGGTGCCAACGCTGGATTTTCCCGTTGTTTAAGCGTGGTGCGGTCACATGCCCCGACCACTACAGAGGGCTCCAGCTTACTTCGCAGCTTTCGAAAGTGGTGGAACGATTGCTGGGAACTTTGTTTATACCTCGTCTGGAGAGAGTCGGGGCTTATGGTCCTTTTCAATTCGCCTACAGAGAAGAACATGGTGCCAGAGATGCCATTTTTATTTCATGCTTTCCTGGCCGCTGGCATTGTCACTAGAGATGATCAGGTGCTTTTGACCACGTCGTTTCCGACATTTTACTCTCTAAGCTCAAATCATTCACTGTGCCCGATTGTATATTGTCCTTGTTGAAAAGCTGGTTGCGTCCTCGTGTGGGTCGCGTGGTAGTTGGTGGGCAACAGTCCCAGCCAATTGCTATGCAGCGCATTGCGCATCAGGGCGCAGTTTTCTGTCCTCCCCTGTGGAATTGTCATTGCGCAGACACATGCATGGCAAGAAGATCAGTCAATTTTGAAGAGGTCGTTTTTGCAGACGATCTCAATGCGTGGAGAGCGCTGCCTGCGACAACGTCACACGAGGAAGCGTGTACTCAATTACGTTCCTGCCAGTCGTCCTTGCATGA
Source organism: Prorocentrum cordatum (assembly GCA_963575745.1). NCBI lineage: Eukaryota > Dinophyceae > Prorocentrales > Prorocentraceae > Prorocentrum > Prorocentrum cordatum. The sequence goes on from CAUYUJ010014545.1 coordinate 251,348, forward strand.
ATGGGGCCGCGCTAACAGGGCGCTTTTCGACGCTGGAAAAGGGCATTTATTTTGGGTGTATTTCTCGACCCCAAACTTGCTATATGCGATGCTGTAGAGAGCTGCGTAGCAACTGCTTCGTGGAAAATTCATTCACTTATTCGCGCCCGCCGTTGCTATTGTGACGCGGAACGTGTGAATTTGTGCAACTCTCACGTTTTGTCATACCTTGAATATCGCGCGTCTGCCATATATCATGCTTCCTCTTCTGTCTTTGCTCTTCTAAATTCTCTACATACGCAGTGGCTACGTTCTTAGGGCATTTCGCCGCGCGATGCCTTGGGGCATTTTCATCTCGCGCCACTGAGGACTCGCCGAGACATCAGCATTCTGGGCGTGATTCACCGCGCTGTCTTGGGCTCTGGTCCGGCGTGTTTTTCGCGTTTTTTCCGTCTTGATTCTTCTCCCCTCCTCCTCGTGCCCCCAGGCGCCACGGGCGTCATCTCATAGAGCCGCCGTTCCAAAGCCAAGATTACTTGTTGCACTCAGCCATGGGAGCACAAGGGTGTACAACATGCTACCTGACTTTGTCATCCGCGCCAGATCTGTACCTTCTTTTCAACGGCGGCTCCAGCTGCTGGTGCGTTGCAGAGCCGGAGCTTTCTTCGACTGGGAGCAGACGCTGCCCCCCCCGGCCCCTTCTTGCGTCGCGCCCGCTCCGGCCATTCAGGGACGGAGGCCTCGGCTCCTGAGTGTGATGTCTAGATGACACGATGCACGCTTTGGGGGTGTTCTCCTTCCTCCCTCTCCTGCCCCCTCCCTCTTCTCCCTCTTGGCTCCTTCTGCTGCAGGTTCGAATCCGATTGCCGCTGTGTGTGGCACAGACGCATCGAGTCGCATGATCACTGGTGAGATAATGAAGCTTTGCCGAGGTCGTTGAAACAAATAAGCATTATTTTGTTTCTCCAGAAAAAAACATTACTAGAACAAATAACACATAAAACATTTAACATAAGAAAAGGAAACATGAGGAGTTGGAAAACATTGAATCCATAGAAACATATATGAAATAAAATACAATTACAATATACAAAAGAACAAATCATTAAAACATTTTGTTTTGACCAAAAATACATATGAAACATATTTGATTAAGGTCATACAAACATTTTCTGTTAAAATCTTTAAAAATGTAAGTTGCCTTTTTTTTTCCTAACAAGGAAATAATCATAATAATCAAAACAACGCATGTCTTTGCAGTTGCGTATCTAATTTCGCATGAACATTTTTTGTTGCGAATCAAATTGTAGAGTATAAATATTGTTTTGACCAGATCGACAAGGACATATTCAGCTTTTGTTTGTAGATTTCGGTTCTGTACATTGGTGTGCGTGCTGCGATCGTTTTTCGAATGTGCTTATTTAGATTTTTGTGAGTCTTCCGACTGTTGCAGAAGTTATTCGCACGCGATTTCCCACGTATTTCCCACCATGAGCAATTTTTTTCAAGCATTTACAGCGAAACCCTTTTGATCCTTACAGAATACAACGGGAGGGGAACGCCGAGAGAAACATATTATTTCTGGTTCGCGCCAAAATTGCAGAGCTGGCCCAAGGGAAAAAGCGGGGGGCGAGAGAGAGAGAGGGGGGGGGCGAGCGAGGAAAGCGGAAGCGCGGCCCACGAGCAGAGAACGGAGGGGGCGAGGGAACGACGGCGGACGACAGCAGCACGCAAGGAAACACAGAGGGGAGGAAAGGGGAGAGAGAGGGAGGGAGAGACGGGGGAGATGGAGGAAGGTTATTTCTATTTTACTAGTACTACTAGTACTAGTAGTAGTAGTAGTACTACTACTACTACTACTTCTAGTAGTAGTTCTACTACTACTACTACTACTACTACTACTACTACTACTACTACTACTCTCATCACTGAGACTACTACTACTGCGCGCTCTTGCTGGTGTACCACGACTCCGAGAGCATGGGTGCTCGATGGCGTCAAGGGCGCGTCTGGGTCAGCCATTGCTTTGCGTGCCGCTTGGTGGGGCCGCGTCCCGGGATCGCGGCGGAGCAGAGGGGGCAAAGCTGGCTCAGTGGGCTTGCGCGTTCATCGTCGAGCCGATTGCAGATGTTGCAGCCCCTGCGAGCTGGTGCGCGGCCTGGTGCCGCAGGAGCCGGTGGGCCACCTGTTTTGCGAGCTGGGCGCCAAGGCGATCGCCCCTTTCAGCTAGGTCGCGGGCTTGGCGGATAATTTGGACAGCATTTACGAGAAGGTCGGGGGGGGGGTCCGCGTCGAGAACGCCGCAGGGGTTGCTCTCACTGAACGCGCCTGTAAAGAGGGTCACGTCTTCGCGCCTGGGAGCATGGGCGCGGTGGGCCGCCGCTTGCCCCCGCGCGCGGATCCCGCCGAGATCGAGATGATTGCCGACGGCAGTGCTGTGCATGCCCGGTACAGGTGTGACGCAGCTAGGGCTTTTGCTGCTTGTGTCCGCAGCGCGCCTTGTACTTTTTTTCTGATGGACTTGGAGGATCCCGTCGATCCCGACAGAGAAGTGCGCGTCGAGCTGTTCGCCGGCAGGCAGTGGCAGCCTGCTCGCATGGCAGGGCAGTCGGCTACCAGAGCAGTCCGCCTGATCTTCCCAGATGGCCGCGAGAGGACCATTTACTCGCTTCGGAGGACTATCGTTCGGTCTCGCCAGCGTAGAGTCATATTCATTTTTTCCATGTTAGAGTCGTTTGACTGTGCATTTTTCCTATCCGTGCTGTTAGACTCAGCCATGCACGCTGACAGGCGCGCCGGAGGCCTGGCGCGCGTAGGCTCGCAGGGCCAGGGGGAATGTGGGTTTGGATTGGAGCTTGCAGCCTGCGTAGCTTCCTTTCCTTCGCCCCCCTCGTCTGAGAGCCTCGCCCTTTGCCGAAAATTCGTTTGCAGGCGCTCCCCATTTTAAGCCGCATTTTGCAACTTCAGAGTTTGTGTAGTATAGGCAGATTTGCACGTCTGGGTCCAGTCTAGTCGCAGAAACGCGTTCAGGGCAATCGACTTCCCACCTGCGGATTTCCCAGGGCATTCGGGCATCTTTTTTGTTTTTTTTTGTTTTTTGTTTTGTATATTATATATATATATATGCATGCAAATATGCGCAGAGTATATGCGCATATGGAGACTTTCTGGAAATTTGCTTGCCCCGCGGTCAGGTAGGGATCGAGTGTCGCATGGTGCACATTGCGTTTTGTTCTCCGTCTTAGTTTCAGGCCCGTAGGTCCACGACGATTCGAGAACTGACAATTCAAATGACCCGACGAACCATATCAACGCATGTGTTGACACGATTCGCACCCCCAGGATACATCGCGGGGTGCCGCGGCCTGACAGGAGCCACCATGTAACGTAGCAGATCGCGTGCGCAGGCATCGCGGGTGGCAGTAGAACAGCGTGATGCCATCGCAACCACTTTGGTCCACCATCCACGCGCCATCCATGGCCTTCCCCTGGCCATTAAACGAAATCAAGATGGGCTTTCATGTGTAGAGAACCGCGTATGCATGTGCACGTATCGCAAAGAAGAAGGTGGTTATGGGGGGCGCGTTATTTTTCAATGGCGTACGTGGTGAAGCCTTTGCTCTCATTGACAACGCGGGTCATGAAACGCATGAGGGATGCTTCGCAATTGGGGCCGACTTGCATGCAACCTTGCCATGGTGGCAGGAATCCTTTCCTGAACGCTTTCGAGCTGCCTTTTCGAGATTGCAAGCTCTCCTGACATGGTTTCAAGCGTCCCCGTCGGGATCAAGCGCGCTTTGGATTGTGCTGTTATCCAGGATCGGGACGTCACAATTTTTCTGTTGCTGGCGTTGTTCCTCTGTTGTGCTCCGTTTTTTTTTTTTTTTTTTTTTTGTTTTTTTTTTTTTGTGTGTGTTTTTCGTTTCTTTTTCTGTTCTGGTTATTTTTTGTAGTCTTCACTTTTGTTCTTATCCTAGATCGTTTTGCTGCGTTGGCCCGTCGAGTTTTGTAAACGTTTCTGATTTTTTTGATAGATCGACGCTGACGAACATGCGTTTTTTTGTTGTTCGTTTTATAATCTTCTTTCTCTCTCTTATTATATATATATAGTAATATTATCATTATTACTATTGTTACTATTATGAATATTATTATTATTATTTCTATTATGATTAAAAAAAACTCCATATTGTTTTTGCACCTCCCTTCCCATCGCCCCTTTTTTAGGAAGATCAGTCGTAGTTGCTGATGCGCTGGACGTATGCGAGAGTGCTTGAAAAAGGGGGCGTGCAATTGTATTAGTCTTCCAGGAGCGCACACAACTCACAAGCGTAACTCATGGTAAGCGCAAGCGAGCCCAATGCTTAAGCAAAACGAATTGCGCTTGAACGGAAGTCTCATTTGGGGCGCGCCAGGAGGCCAGAACAAGCAGAGCAGAACGTATGGTTTGATATTTTGTCAGGATATTTGCTATTCCTTTTTTTTTTGTGTCCTCGCTTATTTTTCCGTCGATGTTCCATAGTGTTTAGCTATTGTTTGATTTTTTGTTTTTTCGCGTTCTCGCGTGTTCGCTTCCGGTAAGATTCGGGTTGTTCTGGCCGTTTTCGAATATCATTTATATTTTCCGGAAGTCGATGTATTTTTTTGTCGTTTTTTCCCGGAAAGGGCGCAGGCCCAGGGTTCTTTTTTAGCTGTTTACCCCCAGACCTGACTTGAACTGGGGCCGGCCGAATTCTTCCCTGATAGGCCGGCGGAATTATTTTTGAGGATGTCCCCAGCGAAACGCTTGTTTTTCAGAATTTGTTGAGAATGTCTCGAGCGAAACGCTTGTTTTGTGAAATAGCTTGTCTTTTCCTGGGGACCTGAATTCAGAGGATCTCTCAAGTGAAATGCTTGTTTTCACGTGCCCAGGTCTTGAGGATTTCTCGAGCGAGACGCTTGGTTTCACGCCTCCAGGTTGCCCAGACACTCAGCATTGCAACCTGGCACGTTCGGTGGCGCGTCTTGTGGCGAGTCCCCCTGGCATGTCGCGCGGAGCGTCTCCTGGCACGTCCATTGGCACGTCCATTGGCATTTTCCGTAGCGCGTCCCCTCGGCAGCACGTCCCTTGGCACGTCGCCTGGCGCGTCCCTTGGGACGTTCCGCGGCGCGTCCTCCTGGCATGTTCCTCTGTCCATTAGCTATGGGGCAGCTACTATGTGCTGAGACAGCTCGAGCTTACGATCCAGATCAGTTCGGTCAGGACTCGGGTGCAAAGGAGGATTCGATCCACAACGCTATAGAGCACATTCGCGGCATGGCACATCGCAGTTCAGCATCAGCACGGCGCAGCACAGCACAGCCCTCGGCACGGTTCATCAAAATCGATACATTCAGCATTGCATTTGCCCGTCGCCCAATCAGGTGTCTTTGAAACGTTGCCATGCCTTACATTTCTATATTCTTTTCTGGGTTCGTTGGTCGATCATGTTTGTGCCGATGCTTGGTGTGGTGCGCGATGAAGATTTGCATATGCATTTTCGTGGTTCAGGGCTTCGCCGTGAGCTCGCTTAGAATTTTTTGTGTATCTTGGGCTGGGTTGTCCGCGGCTATGCTGAATTTTAGCGGAGCAGGCTTTGGCCCTTCTGAAAAGATTATTCGACATTTGAAGCTATCGTGGAATATTTGAATTGCCATCTTGGGCGATCAAGAGTCATTTTCCCAGAGGGCTGGGGCCCAGGGTTCCCCTTTAGTGTGTTTACCCCTAGTTCTGACGGCTGTAGGGCCGGCGACATTATTTTGCGATGAATAACGAGGTCGCGTAGGGCCGGCGACATTATTTTTGAGGATGTCTCGAGCGAAACGCTGGTTTTTCAGAATTTGTCGAGGATGTCTCGAGCGAAACGCTTGTTTTCTCCTATAGATTGTCCTCTCCTGGGGGCCAGAATTCAGAGGATCTCTCAAGTGAAATGCTTGTTTTCACGTGCCCAGGTCTTGAGGATGTCTCGAGCGAGACGCTTGGTTTCACGTGTCCAAGTTGCTCAGGCAGAGGTCTAGCGCCAGAACTTTGTTGAGGATGTCTCGAGCAAGACGCTTGGTTTCATGCGTCCTCGTCGCCCAGGCGGATGTCTAGCATGAGGATGTGTTGAGGAAGTCTCAAGATGCTTGTTTGCACGTGACCAGGTTGCCCCGGCGAATGCCTAGCATGAGGATGTGTTGAGAATATCTCGAGAGATACGCTTGTTTTCACGTGTCCAGGTCGCCCAGGCGGATGTCTAACATGACAATTTGTTGAGGATTTCTCGAGCACGGTCATCACGGCCGCGGCCCCAGGACCACGGCCACCACAGCCACGGCCGGCCACGACCACGGCCACGGCCACCACGGCCACGACCACCACAACCACAGTCACCACGGTCATGGCCACCATGGCCGTTGGCCGCTCGCCGTGGTGGCCGTGGCCGTGGTGGCCGTGGCCGTGGTTGCCGTGGCCGTGGTGGCCGTGGCCGTGGTGGCCGTGGCCGTGGTTGCCGTGGCCGGTGGCCGTGGCCGTGGTGGCCCTGGCCGCAGCCGTGGCCGTGGTGGCCGTGGCCGTGGTGGCCGTGGCCGTGGTGCCGTGGCCGTGGCCGTGGTGGCCGTGGCCCTGGTGGCCGTGGCCGTGGTGGCCGTGGCCGTGGTGGCCGTGGCCGTGGTGGCCGTGGCCATAGTGGCCGTGGCCATAGTGGCCGTGGCCGTGCTGGCTGTGGCCGTAGTGCCTTGGCCGTGGTGGCCGTGGCCGCTGGCCGTGGCCCTGGTGGCCGTGGCCGTGGTGGCCGTGGCCGTGGTGGCCGTGGCTGGTGGCCATGGCCGTGGTGGCCCTGGCCGTGGCCATGGTGGCCGTGGCCGTGGTGGCCGTGGCCGTGGTGCGAGACGTTTGTTTTCACATGTACAGGTCGCCCAGGCGGACGTCTAGAATGAGGAGGTGTTGAATTCGTCTCGAGCGAAACGCTTGTTTTCACGTGCCCAGGTCACCCAGGCGGACGTCTCACATGAAGATGTGTTGAGGATGTCTCGAGCGAACCACTTGCTTTCTCGTATCTTGTTCGCCCAGACGGATGTCTAGCATAGGAATGTGTTGAGGATGTGTTGAGCGAAACGGTTGCTTTCAGGTGTGCAGGTCGCTCAGGCGGATGTCTAGCATGAGGATTTTGACAGGATGTCTCGAGCGAAAAGCTTGTCCTCAGCACGTTCCGTAGCGCGTCTCCTTGGCACGTCCCGCGGTGCGTCCCCATGGCACGTCCCCTGGCACGTCGCTTGGCGCGTCCCTTGAGACGTTCCGCGGCGCGTCCTCCTGGCATGTCCCTCTGTCAACTAGCTCTGGGGCAGCTACTATGTGATCAGGCAGCTCGAGATTAAGATCTAGATCAGTTCGGTCAGGACTCGGATGCAAAGGAGGACTCGATCCACGACGCTATAGAGCACAATCGCGGCATGGCACATCGCAATTCAGCACGGCACAGCACAGCACAGACTTCGGCACGGTACATCAAGATCGATACACTCAGCATTGCAACCTGGCACGTTCCTTGGCACGTTCCGTGGGGCGTCCCTTGGCGAGTCCCCCCTGGAACGTCGCGTGGCGCGTCCCCTGGCACATCCCGTGGCACATCCATTGGCACGTTCCGTAGCGCGCCCCCTTGGCACGTCCTGCGGTGCGACCCCATGGCACGTCCCCTGGCCCGTCGCCTGGGGCGTCCCTTGGGACGTTTCGCGGCGCGTCCTCCTGGCATGTCCCTCTGTCAACTAGCTCTGGGGCAGCTACTATGTGTTCTGGCAGTTCGAGCTTAATGTCCAGATCAGTTCGGTCAGGATTCGGATGCAAAGGGGGACTCGATCCACGACGCTAGAGACCACAATCGCGGCATGGCACATCGCAATTCAGCACGGTGCAGCACAGCACAGCCTTTGGCAGGGTACAGTATTATCGATGCACTCAGCATTGCATTTGCCCGTCACCCAATCAGGTGTCTTTGAAAACGTTGCCATGCGTTGCATTTCTATATTCTTTTCCGGGTTCGTGGGTCGATTATATTGAAATGTTTTTGGCCGTCCAGGAAGTTTCACGTTTCGTGGAAGCAGGCCATGAAAAGAGTCAAGCTGCCTCCCTAAGAACGGCAGTCTGGTTCATTCTGGTTCGCCTTCCCGTTAGATACGTAGTACACGAATTTCAGCATTGGCAAGAGTCGCCATTGGATGGACAACCAGTAGGAACCAGAACATACACCAGGTGCATGATGATAGCGGGGCGCGCCAGACGTGCGGGGTAGGTGCACGTTTCACTAGGGACGCCAGGTGCACCATGGACGCAGGCTTGCCAGGCGCGTTTGGTGCGCCAGATGCGTGGTGACTTCCAGATTTGCCAAGTGTGCGACGTCTTCCTTTACCGTCAGGTGCAATGCGCCCTTGTACGTGATATAACGTATTAGGGAACGTCGACTCTGCCAACAATCTGTCGTAAGCGCCCGTGCGAGGTGGCGGTGGCATGGCTTATGATAGTTCATGGCGTATAATTTCGCCATTGGGATACAAGCTCTAATCGATGGATGCAAATTGCCATTGCTCGCAGCGCGCGGGCGCGCAACATGCGCGCGTCAACCATTACGCCATGCAAACATGAAAAAAGGAGAGGGTGTGTACGTGTGTCAGGTTTGCATTCCCATGTGCGGGCTTATTTTGCAATGCCGTTTGGGGTTTCTGTGCGGGCACAGTCAGGTTTTGCTTGGAAGGCCCTGGAGCCAGAACGAATGTGAATGACACCTTCGAGTCGACACTTCGATTTGCACGTCGATGCAGAAAGGGCGCGGGCTGGCGACCACCATAACGCATTGGTGCGGATGGTTTTCCAGGAGGGCGCTGCTGCCCGAGCATACGGCCCGAACCATCGGCTTCTGTATCATCGAGGAACGCAGCGAAGGCCTTCTCGCTGGCAAGCTCGTTTTTCCCGGAAAGGGCGGGGGCCCAGGGTTCTTTTTTGGAGGTTTACCCCCGGAATCGACGGCTGTAGGGCCGGCGGAATTATTTGCGATAAATAACGAGGTCGCCTAGGGCCGGCGGATTTTTTTTTGAGGATGTCTCGAGCGAAACGCTTGTTATTCACAATTTGTTGAGGACGTCTCAAGCAAAACGCTTGCTTTGTGTTATATATTGTCCTCTCCTGGGGACCAGAATTCAGAGGATCTCTTAAGTGAAATGCTTGTTTTCGCGTGCCCAGGTCTTGAGAATGTCTCGAGCGAGACGCTTGGTTTCACGCCTCCAGGTTGCCCAGGCAGAGGTCCAGCGCCAGGATTTGTTGAGGATGTCTCGAGCGAGACGCTTGGTTTCACGCGTCCTCGTCGCCCAGGCGGATGCCTAGCATGAGGATGTTGAGAATGTCTCGAGAGATACTCTTGTTTTCACGTGTCCAGGTCGCCCAGGCACTCAGCATTGCAACTTGGCACGTTCCCTGGCACGTTCCGTGGCGCGTCCTGTGGCGAGTCCCCCTGGCACGTCGTGCGGCGCGTCCCCTGGCACGTCCTGTGGCACGTCCATTGGCACGTTCTGTGGCACTTCCCCTTGGCACGTCCCGCGGTGCGTCCCCATGGCACGCCCCCCTGGCACGTCGTCTGGCGCGTCCCTTGGGACGTTCCGCTGCGCGTCCTCCTGGCATGTCCCCCTGTCAATTAGCTCAGGGGCAGCTACTATGTGTTTAGGCAGCTCGAGCTTAAGGTCCAGATCGGTTGGGTCAGGACTCGGATGCAAAGGAGGACTCGATCCACAACGACATAGAGAAGCATGGCACATCGCAATTCAGCACGGCGCAGCACAGAACAGCCCTCGGCGCGGTACATCAAGATCGATACACTCAGCATTGCAACTTGGCACGTTCCCTGGCACGTTCCGTGGAGCGTCCTGTGGCGAGTCCCCCTGGCACGTCGCGCGGCGCGTCCCCTGGCACGTCCTGGGGCACGTCAATTGGCACGTTCCGTAGCGCGTCCCCTTGGCACGTCCCGCGGTGCGTCCCCATGGCACGTCCCCTGGCACGTCGCTTGGCGCGTCCCTTGGGACGTTCCGCTGCGCGTCCTCCTGGCATGTCCCCCTGTCAATTAGCTCTGGGGCAGCTACTATGTGTTTAGGCAGCTCGAGCTTAAGGTCCAGATCGGTTGGGTCAGGACTCGGATGCAAAGGAGGACTCGATCCACGACGCTACAGAGCACAATCGCGGCATGGCACATCGCAATTCAGCACGGCGCAGCACAGCTTTCCCCTCGGTGCGGTACATCAAGATCGATACACTCAGCATTGCAACTTGGCACGTTCCCTGGTACGTTCCGTGGCGCGTCCTGTGGCGAGTCCCCCTGCCACGTCGCGTGGCGCGTCCCCTGGCACGTCCTGTGGCACGTCAATTGGCACGTTCCGTAGCGCGTCCCCTTGAAGGCACGTCCCGCGGTGCGTCCCCATGGCACGTCCCCTGGCACGTCGCCTGGCGCGTCCCTTGGGACGTTTCGCGGCGCGTCCTCCTGGCATGTCCCCCTGTCAATTAGCTCTGGGGCAGCTACTATGTGTTCAGGCAGCTCGAGTTTCAGATCCAGATCAGTTCGGTCCGGGCTCGGATGCGAAGGAGGACTCGATCCACGACGCTATAGAGCACAGTCGCGGCATGGCACATCGCAATTCAGCACGGCACAGCACAGCACAGCCCTCGGTGCGGTACATCAAGATCGATACACTCAGCATTGCAACCTGGCACGTTCCTTGGCACGTCGCGTGGCGCGTCCCTTGGCACATCCCGTGGCACATCCATTGGCACGTTCCGTAGCGCGTCCCCTTGGCACGTCCCGCGGTGCGTCCCCATGGCACGTCCCCTGGCACGTCGCCTGGCGCGTTCCTTGGGACGTTCCGCTGCGCGTCCTCCTGGCATGTCCCCCTGTCAATTAGCTCTGGGGCAGCTACTATGTGTTCAGGCGGCTCGAGCTTAAGGTCCAGATCGGTTGGGTCAGGACTCGGATGCAAAGGAGGACTCGATCCACGACGCTATAGAGCACAGTCGCGGCATGGCACATCGCAATTCAGCACGGCACAGCACAGCACAGCCCTCGGTGCGGTACATCAAGATCGATACACTCAGCATTGCAACCTGGCACGTTCCTTGGCACGTCGCGTGGCGAGTCCATTGGCACATCCCGTGGCACATCCATTGGCACGTTCCGTAGCGCGTCCCCTTGGCACGTCCCGCGGTGCGTCCCCATGGCACGTCCCCTGGCACGTCGCCTGGCGCGTTCCTTGGGACGTTTCGCGGCGCGTCCTCCTGGCATGTCCCCCTGTCAATTAGCTCAGGGGCAGCTACTATGTGTTCAGGCAGCTCGAGCTTCAGATCCAGATCAGTTCGGTCAGGACTCGGATGCAAAGGAGGACTCGATCCACGACGCTATAGAGCACAATCGCGGCATGGCACATCGCAATTCAGCACGGCGCAGCACAGCACAGCCGCCGCCAGGGTACATCAAGATCGATACACTCAGCATTGCATTTGCCCGTCACCCAATCAGGTGTCTTTGAAACGTTGCCATGCGTTACATTTCTATATTTCTTTCCTTGTTCGTGGTCGATCATGTTAAGATATTGCATTTGTCGGCGATGAAGCGGCGATTGATTTTTGGCACGTTGGTTTGCGCTTCCGAATGCTACTGGGCGACAGCAGTGGTGCTCGAAACAGCCGCGTGGGGCCCTGATTTTCCAGTCGCCTCGCGCTGAAGAGAATTGCTAATGAGAGGCGGCTGAAGGCAAGCCCAGACTTGCTGGTGGCGGTGGTACCAATCAGGGGGCCCGGAGCCTCTTGGAGCCCCGGGTGTCACGGAGGCTCCGCATGTCGGCGTCGCGCTCGGTGGAGCCAGGGCGCCGCCTGCTGGATCTGCGTCAAAGGTGACTGGGGAGTACCCCATCGATGTGGATCAGGGAGCCCACTGCGTTGCCTCTCGAGCGCGAGCTCGCATCAGGTGTTGCCGTGTGATTCGCCGATCGAGGGTCCCATTGGCCTGCTGGCGCGAACCAGTTTTACCGACGAGGCAGAGAGTAAGGAAACTCGAGTGAGCCTGACCTTTCGTGGACGCACGCGTCGAGCAGGGGGTGCTGGAGTGAGGGAGGGCAGAAAAGGGAGCGCGGGAGGGAAGGCGGCAGGGCAGGAATGAGGCAAGGCCTTTGCTGTTGCTTGGGGAGGGGTGTTTGGAGTGGGAGTGATGCTGGGTCGCCGCAGGATTTCACAGCGAGGTGGACGGGACTATTCGCAAGGAGAGCGGAGTTCACGATGCCCCAGTCCTTTTTGTCTTCTCGGCGCCCTGGCCTGTCTCCTCCTTCGAGCTTCCTACCTCCTTCCTTTCTCTCCCTGCCCGCCTCTTTTCCTCCCTCCACGACTCCTTGTAGCTGTTCCTCCTCTTCGTCCTGGATCATGCCAGGTCAGACGTGCAAGTCAATCGAAGGAGTGATGATGGTGAGGCTGCTGCTGATGATGAGGATGGTTACGATGATTATGATGGTGATGGTGATGATGATGACGACGATGACGATGATGATGATGGTGATGATGATGATCCTGACGATACTTATGATTATGACGATGATGACGATGATGCTGATGCTGAGGCGTGGTATGATGCTGAGGATATGAGGATGAGGCTGCTGCTGATGATGCTGATGATTATGCTGAATATGATGATGATGAGGATGATGATGACGATGGTGATGATGATGATGATGATGATGCTGATGCTGATGCTGATGAGACTGCTGATGCTGATGGTGCTGATGATGATGATGCGCAGGAGGATGAGGATGATGAGGATGAGGATAATGAGCAGGAGCAAGAGAGGAGGAGTCAGAGGAGGAGAAGGAGGAAGCGGAGGAGGAGGATAATGAGGAGGAGGAGGAGGAGGAGTAGCAGTGCTAACCCAAGACGTACCAACGATGTTCTTCATCTCGCCTTTCTCCCCTCACGCCTTCTTTACATTTCTACGTCACGAACTTATTCTTTTTCAATCACCAGAATATTTCCAGAGACTGGGCGCCTTCCCCTCCGCGGTTTTTTGTTGCCCGCACATGATTTGCGAGAGCGAGGTTTGACTTCGTGCTTTCGGTATTCGAAGCCTCAGCGTCTTGTTTTATCCGTAAGGGCTTCGCCCCCCTGCCGCCGCCCCCTCTTTATCAGAGTGGGATATATATATATATGTATATATACATATATATATATATATATATATTTATCAGGGTCGCGGCGGTGCGTCTCGGCGCTGTCTTGGCGCATCAGGGGACAACATGCGGGGGCGGATAGGAGTCATCAGCGCACATTTAGACGTGGGCGTTATCGAAGACGCCTACGGCGAATCACCGCCGCCCCATGCCTTCTAGAATCGTCCCTATGGCCGAGCGTTGTGACAAGAGCTCTGCCAAGCGATCGGACCATGTGTTCCCCCAACCGTTGTGGAAACCCTTCGGGCAACACTTGGGGGAGGATGGGGGGAAGATCAGGAGGAGGAGGAGGAGGCGGAGGAGGAGGAGGAGGAGGAGGGGGAGGAGGAGGATGAGGATGAGAAGGAGGGAGCACTTTGGGAGCCTCTGGGGACACACTTGGGGCCTCCTGGGAGCTTCCTGGGAGCCTCTTGGAGGCATCTTGGGGGCCTCCTTGGTCCTCTTGGGGGCCTTTGGGGCCTTCTTGGGGGCCTCCCGTCTTGGTGGGCTTCTGGCCCGTCTGACGCCGTCGGAAGCCGTCTTTGGGGCCTCTTTGGGTCGATTTGGGGCCCCCTTGGGGTGCTCCAGAGCCGTCTTGGAGGCCATCTTGGGCGTCTTGGATGCCTCTTGGGCCGTCTTGGGGTCCTCTGGGGGCCGTCTTGGGGGCCTTGTCGGCCGTTATGGGGCGATCTTGGGGCCCCTCGGGCGATCTTGGGGCGATCTTTGGGAGCTTTTGGGCCGATTCGGGCCGTCGGAAGGCCGAAAAGAAGCAAATGCCAACATCCTTAAAGAACTGATGGCAAATCAATGATTTTGGCTTCTTCGGGCCTTCCTGGAGTCCCTCTTGAAGGCCTCCTTGGGCCGTCTTGGGCCATCTTCGAGCCATCTTGGGCCGTCTTGGTGGGCTCCTGGCCCGTCTGACGCCGTCGGAAGTCGTCTTGGGGGCCTCTTTGGGCCGATTTGGGGCCCTCTTGGAAAGCTGCAGAGCTGTCTTGGAAGCTTTCTTGGGCGTCTTGGAGGCCTCTTGGGCAGTCTTTTGGCCCCCTTGGGGCCTTCTTGGGGGCCTCTTGGGCCGTTCTGGGGCCACCTTGGTCTCTTGGGCAATCTTGGGGCGATCTTTGGTGGCTTTTGGGCCGTCCCGGGCCGTCGGAAGGCCGAAAAGAAGCAAATGCCAACATCCTTACATAACCTATGGCAAATCAATGATTTAGGTCTCTTCGGGCCTTCCTGGAGGCCCTCTTGGAGGCCTCTTGGGCCGTCTGGGGCCATCTTCGAGCCATCTTGGGCCGTCTTGGTGGGCTCCTGGCCCGTCTGACGCCGTCGGAAGTCGTCTTGGGGGCCTCTTTGGGCCGATTTGGGGCCCTCTTGGAAAGCTGCAGAGCTGTCTTGGAAGCTTTCTTGGGCGTCTTGGAGGCCTCTTGGGCAGTCTTTTGGCCCCCTTGGGGCCTTCTTGGGGGCCTCTTGGGCCGTTCTGGGGCCACCTTGGTCTCTTGGGCAATCTTGGGGCGATCTTTGGTGGCTTTTGGGCCGTCCCGGGCCGTCGGAAGGCCGAAAAGAAGCAAATGCCAACATCCTTACATAACCTATGGCAAATCAATGATTTAGGTCTCTTCGGGCCTTCCTGGAGGCCCTCTTGGAGGCCTCTTGGGCCGTCTGGGGCCATCTTCGAGCCATCTTGGGCCGTCTTGGTGGGCTCCTGGCCCGTCTGACGCCGTCGGAAGTCGTCTTGGGGGCCTCTTTGGGCCGATTTGGGGCCCTCTTGGAAAGCTACAGAGACGTCTTGGAGGTTTCCCTGGAGGCCTCTTGAGCATTCTTGGGGCGTGGGTGTCTTTGGGGCCTCTTGGGCAGTCCTGAGGCCATCTTGGAGGCCTCTTGGGCGCTCTGGGGGCGATCTCCATCTTGGAGGCATCTTGGAGGCCATCTTGGACCATCTCGGCGATCTTGTTGGGCATCTTGGGAGAATTTTTCCGGGAATTGGGCGCCTTCCGGGTGGCCGGCGGGACGGGCCCGGGTGAAAGCTCTTTTGGAAAAACAACATCGAAACCCAAACTGGAGGGGTTCAGCACGCCGGGCACCCCTGTGGTAAGCCAACAGGGGCGGCGGATCGAAGACGCCTACGGCGAGTCACCGCCGCCCCCTGCCCTTTCGGAAGCGCCTATGTGGCCGAACGTTGAGGCCAGAGCCCTGCCAAGCTATCGGACCATGTGTTCCCCGAATCGGTTTGGAAAGCCTTCGGGGAGCACGTGGGGGAGGACGAGGAAGAGGATGCGATGCGATGCGATGCGATGCGATGATGCGATGCGACCCGCATTCCAGCCCCTATGGGGCGGTCCTCTCAGAGGGCAGGCGTATGGGACACGCAGTCCCGGTGACCAGGTGCACTGGAAAATGCTTCGCGCCAACGTGGAAAATATGACAGAGAGAACTGCGTTCAGACAGGCATGACATAATCTGCACACTAGAAGAAAGTCGAAAGAAGGAGAAGGAAGGAGGGGGGAAGGAGGAGGGGGAGGAAGAGGAGGCATGGCTGGGCTCGCCTCTTGACGAACTCTTCTTCGAGCGACTTCCACATAGCCTCCTGTGTCGCACACGCATGCCATGAATAACCAATGTCCTGTGAAAGCATGTACTCCGGGATGTCATCGTCCCACCTTGTTTTTGGTCTGCCAGCCGAACGACAGGCAGTCTTGCTAGTTTGCGTCGGCTCCCATTCCATTACTTTTGAAGCCCATCGATGTTTTTCCATACTTGCAACTCTGCATGCCCACTGCCATTTGCGCCGTCTCTGTTGGTGTACCCAAGATTCCACACTGGATGCCTGCAACTGGTCTTCAACAATTTGCGTCGCTCTCTTAATGAAATCCGGCCAGGATTCCATCCGCGTGGCCCTAGAAGTGTCTGAAGACACAGACCCACTTTCTGACATGGGGTTGCTGTCAATGTCCGCGTAGCTGGAATCCGAAGAATGCGCATCAGAATGTGCCGGGCTATCACTTTCCACCTTGTTCCCAACATTTGCCTTGTTCCCAACATTTGCTTGTGCAGCGAGGAAGAGGAGGAGTGAGGAATGGGCGTGTTCGGGGCCCCTTGGGGGCTCTTGTGAGCTTTTGGAGGCGTCTTGGGGCCTGCTGGTCGAAGGCTGGGTCAGATGCTTGCCAATTTTTCGGAATGAGTGTTCCCCGAATCGTGTTGGAAAGCTTTCGGGGAACACATGGAGAGGCTGGGGAAGAGGAGGAGAGTAAGGAAAAAGGGGAAGGGAGGAAGAGTCCTCTTGGGAGCCTCTTGAGGCACTCTGGGGCTCAATTGGGCCATCTCGGCGGTCTTGGAGGCATTTTTGTTTGGACCGTTCTGGCGGCCAAATTGGAGTGATCTTGGGCTCGCTTGGTGCCATCTTGGCCATCTTGGGCGCATCTTGGAGGCCATTTTGGACCATAATGGCCGCCTTGGAGGCGTCTTGAGACAGTCTTGGAGGCCATCCTGGGCCGTCTTGGAGGGATCGTTCGTGGACTTTGAGGTCCTGAATTGTCTTTCGAACCATTTTGCGAAGATCATAGCTTTTCGTCCGAAATTGGCTCGCTTGATGTTGGATTGTGTCATAGGCATTTGTTCCCTGAAGGTCATCTTGGCCGTCCTGAGGCCATTTTGATCCTTTCGGGCCTTCCTGGAGGACGTCTTGGAGGACTCCTGGGCCGTCTTGGAGGCCTTTGCGGGCCTTTTGGGCAGTCTAATGCCATCTTGAGGCCATATGGAGCCGTCTTGGCTGCATCTTTGGGCCATCTTCGCTGTATTGGAGGCCTTCTTGGCCGTCTTGGAGGCATCTTGGAGGCCATCTTGGCCGTCTTGGAGGCCATCTTTTCGGGGCCATCTTGGGCCGTCTTGGGACCTTCTTGGGGCCCTCTTGGGGGCCTCTTGGGCCGTCATGGGGCCATCTTGGAGGCCTCTTGGGCGCTCTTGGGACGATGTTGGGGGCCTTTCGGGCCGTTTTGTGCCGTCGGGGAGCTGAAAAGGAGCAAAATCCCAAATCCTTCAAAAGCGGAAAAAACACACAACCAAAAGCGGAAGGAATTCAGCACGCCAGGCACCCTTGTGATGAATCAACAGGGGGCGGCGGATCGAAGACGCCTACGGCGAACCACCGCCGCCCCCTGCCTTCTAGAATCGCCCATGTGGCCGAGCGTTGTGGCAAGAGCTCCTCCAAGCTATCTGACCATGTGTTCCCCCAGCCGTTGTGTAAGCCCTTCGGGGAACACGTGGGGGAGGATGGCGGGGAAGATCAGGAGGAGGCGGAGGAGGAGGTGGAAGAGGAGGAGGAGGTGGATGAGAAGGAGGAGGAGGAGGAGGAGGAGGAGGAGGACGAGGATGAGGAGCAGAATGAGGATGGGGGCACTCTTGGAGCCTCCTGGGAGCTTCCTGGGAGCCTGCCTCTTGGAGGCATCTTGGGGGCCCTCTTGGAGGCCTCTTGGGGGCCTTCAGGGGCTTCTCGGGGGCCTCTTTGGCCATCTTGGTGGGCTCCTAGCCCGTCTGACGCCGTCGGAAGTCGTCTTGGGGGCCACTCTGGGCCGACTTGGGGCCCTCTTGGGGTGCTCCAGGGCCGTCTTGGAGGCCAGCTTGGGCGTCTCGGAGGCCTCTTGGGCCGTCTTGGGGCCCTCTTGGGCCCGTCTTGGAGGCCTCTTGGGCTGCTCTGGGGCCATCCTGGAGGCATCTTGGGCGATTTTGGGGCGATTTTTGGTGGCTCTTGGGCAGTCTCGGGCCGTCGGAAGGCCGACCAGAAGCAAATGTCACCATCCTTCACATTCCCGACGAACATCAACGATTTTGGTCTATTCGGGTCTATTCGGGCTTTCCTAGGGGTTCTCTTGGAGGCCTCTTGGGCCGTCTTGGGCCATCTTAGGGCCATCTTCGGCCGTCTTGGTGGGCTCCTGGCCCGCCTGACGCCGTCGGAAGCCGTCTTGGGAGCCTCTCTGGGCCGGTTTGGGGCCCTCTTGGAATGCTGTAGGGCCGTCTTGGAAACTGTCTTGGGTGCCTTAGAGGCCTCTTGGGCCGTCTTTGGGCCCTCTTGGGCCCGTCTTGGGGGCCTCTTGGGCCGTTCTGTGGCCGTCTTGGAGGCCTCTTGGGCGATCTTTGGGGTCTCTTGGGCCGTTTCGGGCCGTCGGAAGGCTGATAATAAGAACATGCCTAAATCCTTCACACACCTAACGAACATCAATGATTTTGGGCTCTTCGGGCCTTCCTGGGGGCCCTCTTGGAGGCGTCTTAGGCCATCTTAGAGCCATCTTGGGCCGTCTTGGTGGGCTCCTGGCCCGTCTGACGCCGTCGGAAGTCGTCTTGGGGGCCTCTTTGTACCGACTTAGGCCTCCTTGGGCTGCTCCAGGGCCGTCTTGGAGGCTTCCTTGGGCGTCTTAGAGTCCTCTTGGGCCGTCTTTGGGCCCTCTTGGGGGCCTCTTGGGCAGTCCTAGTCCTGAGGCCATCTTGGAGGCCTCTTGGGCGCTCTGGGGGCGATCTTGGGGGCCTCTTGGGCCGTCTTATGCCGTCGACAGGCCGACAACGAGCAAATACGAGCATCGCTCAAACACCTAAGGGCAATCACTGATTTTAGCATCTTCGGGTCCTCCTGGGGGACCTCTCGGAGGCCTCTTGGGCCGTCTTGGAGGCCTCTTGGACACCTCTTGGGCAACTTTGGGCCGTCTTGGAGGCTTCTTGGGAGTATCTGGAAGTATCTTGGACCCTCTCAGGCCGTCTTGGAGGCCATCTTGGCCATTTTGGAGGCATCTTGGGGGCCAGCTTGGGCCATCTTGGGGCCGTCTGGAGGCGAAAATTCCTTTGCAGCCACCTTTTGGGCACTTTTCTGGGTGGCCGGCGGGAGGGGCCGAAGCCCCAGGGGAAGTTCTAAAATAACCACAAGCGAAAGGAGTCAGCACGCCAGGCACCCCTGTGGCAAGCCAACAGGGGTCGGCGGATCGAAGACGCCTACGGCGAATCACCGCCGCCCCCTGCCTTTTTGGAAGCGCCTGCGTGGCCGAAAGTTGGGTGTGAGCTTGGCCAAGCTATCGGGCCACGCGTGCCCCGAGTGGGTTTCTAAAGCCTTCGGGGAACACCGAGTCGGGCGAGCTATCGGACCAGGTGGTTTCCGAGCTTTCGGGCCTTCTGGAGGACGTCTTGGAGGGGTCTTGGGGCCGTCTTGGAGGCCTCTGGCGGGCCTTTTGGGCAGTCGAAGGGCATCTTCAGGCCATCTGGGGCCGTCTTGGGTGCATCTTGGGACTATCTTCGCTGTCTTGGATGCCTTCTTGGCCGTCTTGGCGGCATCTTGGAGGCCATCTTGGCCGTCTTGGAGGCCATCTTGGGCGTCTTGGGGGCCTCTTGGGCCGTCTTGGGGCCATGTTGGGGCCCTCTTGGGGGCCTCTTGGGCTGTCATGGGGCCATCTTGGAGGCCTCTTGGGCGCTCTTGGGACGATGTCGGGGGCCTCTTGGGCCGTCTTGGGCCGTCGGAGAGCTGAAAAGAAGAAAATGCCCAAATCATTCAAACACCTTAGGAAAATCAATGAATTCGGCCCTGTCGGGCCTTCCTGTAGGACGTCTTGGAGGGCTCTTGGGCCGTCTTGGAGGCCTCTTGCGGGCCAAGATGGCCGTCTTAGGTCATCTTGAGGTCATCTTGAGGCCATCTTGGGCCGTTTTGGGTGTATCTTCGGGCCATCTTAGCCGTCTCGGCGGCCATCTTGGGCGTCTTGGAGGCATCTTGGAGGCCATCTTGGCCGTCTTGGAGGCCATCTTGGGCGGCGTCTTGGGAACCTCTTGAGCCATCTTGGGGTCTTCTTGGGGTCCTCTTGGGGGCCTCTTGGGCTGTCACGGGGCCATCTTGAGGCCTCTTGGGCGCTCTTGGGTCGATGTCGGGGGCCGCTTGGGCCGTCTTGGGCCGTCGGGGAGCTGACAAGGAGCAAAAACCCAAATCCTTCAAATCATTCTTTCTTCCAGAAGAGTGCTGAGGCGACGGCGACGCGTCGAGTGGGCCATTGTCCCACACAACCATGCAGAGAAACGTAGCAATTGCAAAGGCTTTGGGCTGGCGAGGGCAGAAGCGATGGCTACCGAGCGAACTCAAGCGGACGTGTGAGATGAACACTACTGTGAACTACTATGCTCATTCTTTCTTCTAGAAGAGTGCTGAGGCGACGGCGACGCGTCGAGTGGGCCATTGTCCCACACAACCCACCTTCATGAGGAAAACCCGCCTCCACGCAATGTGCTGGTCTACCGCATTAAATTCCAAAGTCGTTTGGCCCGAAGAGAGGTAACTGTGCGAGAATTCACGAGCGAGCGCCGAACAGAGGCGCGGTGGGTATGCAGCTTTGAGACGGGTCAGGAAACCAGTTTTGGACGCACCTGTCAAAACGATGTGCGGCTTGTCTGAAAACGTGCAGATTCCTCGACCCTTGCACTGCCAGGAGTAAAGTTCGTGCGGCACTGCGATGTTGGCTAACAACATGCGGGTGCGGGCGCGGAATGGGCGCCCCGCACCGCAATAGTCATAGACACTTTCATTGACACGAGCGTGAGCACAAAAACGCAGTCGGGTGGGCAAGAGCCAGAGTCTTCCCCCGCTGGGAGCTGCCGCGAGAGGGCAATACGTAACAAGACCGTTATTCTGTCAGCGAGCTTGTTGGAGTCAACGACTGCTTGATAGTCGGCGCCCTCCAGGCCAGGAAGGCCCCGCAGGTGTTCTTTGGTTCGAAGACGGCGGGGCATGGCACTGTGTGGCGGCGCACTTGAGACCATTTCTCGCAGGGGCTGCCAGAACAAATGCCCCAAATGATGCCTGACTCTAGCCAGCCCCGCAAGGTGCGGAACACATCGTCCTGTAGCAGGTTGCACTCAGGGCCAAGCAGCAGATCAATTGATACTACAGCGCGACCTCTTTTCTTGAGCTCCGCGGCGAGCCCGCCGGCTCCTGAGAAGAGGTCGAGAAACGCCCGCCGTTCTCCAAGCCTACCTGCACGGAGGGCTGCGCGAAGGCGTTGCCGAAGAGCCTCGGGGCGGCCGCCGCCCAGTGCTCGCACTTGTCCTTCTGTGCGTTGCTGAGGCTCCGCAGGACCAGCGCCAGCCGCCCGGCCTTGTCGTATCTCCTGACCGACGCGGCAGCCCGCCGCGTCCCGCGTCTCTGGACTTCCAATAGCGATCGGCAGCCTTCTGCGGGATCGTGGGTCGCGCCTCCGTGCCTCAGACAGTGAGGCGTGAAGCCCAAAGCGTCGAGCTTGAGGAGCTGAGAGGCAACGTGGAAGTCGGCGAGGAGCTGTGAGTATGTGAGGCGAAACAATGGTTCGTCCTCGCGCAGGGGGGACTTGAAGGCGTAGAGCAGCCCGTCCAATCCAGTGATGTCGGGGTAGATCGAACGCCACTGTGGAGTCGAACTCGTCCGTCTTGGAGCTGATTGCCAGCTCCTCTGGATGCAGGATCAGCAGCGGGCAACGCAGGACACCGACCCCTCTGCCAGACCCCGCCACCAGCTGCTTGGCCAGCAGGGTCGTGGCCTCCGACGGGCGCAGGTAGCATTCGAACATCGCCATGATGCACAGCCCGGAGTCTGGCCTCCCCAGCGAGGCCAGCACCGCCGCGAACGCCAGCGCGAGCAATCGAGGCAGCGGCGGGCGCGAATGCCCTGGCTGGAGCCGAGTCCAGCCGGCCAGCGACGAGTGAGCCGAGGGAAAGAGGCGCCGCACGGGGGCCCCCAGCGCGGGCTCTCCCCGCGCCACAGCACAGAGGGTGCGTGAGAACGCCTCCCTGCCCATGCCGCGGTCGAAGGCCCACTCGGCGTAGTCGACCAGGGCGCCGTCCCACTGCAGGGGCGGCCACTCCGAGAGCGCCTTCAGCCTGAGCCAGCCCGAGAGCATGGTAAGCGCCCGCAGGTAGGTGTGCTCCGTGGCGGGGCGCACCCGGCTGGCGGCCAGCCGCGAGAGCCGCGGACGCAGCTGCGCCCGCCGCGCGCCGTGCCAGGCGGGCCCGGCGCTCACAGGCGCCCGGGATGTCCAACCCTGGCGGGGGCCCGAAGGGCCTGGCGGCCAGCGCCCGCCTCCCGATCCTGAGGCGCGCCGGGTGATCCGCTTCGGCTGGGGCTCCACGGCATCGCGGGCGCGCTTGTCGAACGCGGGGTTGATCCAGAAGGCCCGCTGTGGCATTGACGTCGTTGTTCGAGCCGATGTCCACGGAGGGTGTGCATCCTCTGTGGTGGTCGTGCTGTGTGATGATGTCGTGTTGCACCCGATAACCTGGCATGAACCTCCGTGGAGGGGCGCCCCCCGGATTGAGCTCGGAGGGGATCCACCGAAACCTGAACTGGGTTCCCGTCGCAATCGAGAGCGCGCAAACTTCGGGGCAGACCCCGTTGAGAGCAAAGTGAGCGGCCCTTCCTTTGTCACACGCACATGCCACCCCCAGGTTGCCCCGCAGGACGAGGTGCCGAAGTCCATGCAGCTGAGCTTTCCGAACTAGGCGGCGCACGGCCCACCGCGCCCCCTCGGCTTCAAGGACGTGGATGGCTGCGGCGCGGCGCCAGCGCCGCGCAGCTACCGCCGTCCAGGGTTCAGCCAGGGGCCGCCCAGCTGGGACCTCCTCGAAGTGCGCGAGGGCGCCCTCCGCCACCACGTCCGCCGAGGAGGCGCGCAGGAGCTGCTGCTCGCCCGGCGTGTCCCGGGGGGCGTAGTCCGCCGTCAGGACCCCTCGGAAGCGGCTGCGCTCCGAAAGGCTGCCAACTCGTCGCGCGACCCCGACGGGCCACGATTGCTCGACGACGCCGAACCCCCGCGGCGAGGCGTCGGTAGCCGTGACTCGGTCGCACCAGGTGCGACTCAACAGGGCGGTCACGCATGGAAGGAGAGCCCTGAACCACGCGAGCTCCCGCTTCACTGAGGCCCAGAGGGGCTGCCGCCTGTCACGCGAGCGCCGGCAGAATTCGTAGATGGCGTGGAACAAGGAGAGCATTGGCCGCTGCAGCATCACGGCGGAGGTGATGTGGCCCATGAGCCTCTCAAGCTCGCGCCCCGTGACTAGGCGTCCGGGCGCGAGCACAAAATCGAGGCTAAATTTCAGTCGCCAGTACTTGCTCCGCGACAGCCGCCAGGTGGCGGAGGGCTTGTGCAGCACATAGCCGAGCAGGGTGTGGAGGTCGCCGTCGTCGCTGTCGAAGGCGGCCAGGATCCCCCGCTCGCCCAAGGCCCCACCTCCAGCACCGGGTCGCCACTGCCCGATGTAAAAACGGCAACATTGTCGATGTGCAGCATCTTGGAGGCGGAGCACTGCGTGCCGAGTGCCAAGGTGGGCACCTTGTCGGCAATCCACGGCGACTCCAGGCTGACACCACCCAGGATGTGGGCGTGTCCTGGATGAGGTGCACAGCCCACGACGAGCCCATCGGGACCATCCTGGCAAAGAAGTGGACCATCTCGGACAGGTCCGTGATGCCCAGAAGCTGGCGAGCCTCCGGCTGGAGAAAGCGCGCCTGCACGGCAGGGAGCCCGAAAAAGTGACGAGCCCAAGGTGGCAGCTCGTACTGGTAGAGACAGCAGTCAACGTCCGCGGAGGCCACCTCGACTCCCTTGGAAGCGTCCACCTCCGGGTTCGCCAACGCCTCCCCGCTCGCGAGAAGCGTGTAGGGCGGCTCCTGGAAGTGCGCGTTCGACCTCCTGGTGTCAAAAATCAACCGCATGGATGAGTCCTTCTTCGGAACGAAGAAAATGCCAGCGCGCTCGATGATGCTGCCCTTGTCCACGCGCTCGATGATGCCCGCGGAGAGCAGCTCGGAAAGGCGCTCGCCGTAGTGGTCGCCGTGCCTCTGCAGTACAGGTTCCATAGCACAGACCCGAGGGTCCGTGCCCAAAGCAAAATTGCGAGCCACAGGCTTTCGTAACATCTGCGAAGAATCTGACAGGATAGTCTGCAGGTGCGGGGGCAGCACGTCACTGAGCCGTGCTCGTCTGGCCGCAGCCCGTGGGGGCGCCATGGCCCCCTTCCTGTAGGTCGTCGTAGCGCCGTCGGCCATGACATCTGCATAGCCGTTCCGCGAAGCCTGGAGCGTCTGCCACGCCCCCAGGGGGGTCATGTCGGATGGCGGCTGCTCCACTCTGCCATGCAGCCGTGCGAGGTGCCGCACCGCCGCGGCCTGACAGGCGGCCGGAGGTCCAGCCGGAACGTCAGCGCCGCGACCGCCCAGGTCGTTGAGGGCGGCAATGCCCTCGCGCAGCCAAGCCTCCTGCTGTCGCCGTAGTCGCCCACGCCGTCCGCCGCCGCGTGGCAGCAGGCGGGCTGCCGCGCCGTGCAGCAGCTCGTCGAGCGACTCGCCTGACGGGAGGGGCAGGACGTCGCGCGCCAGGGCCGAGCCCATGATCCCATGCGCCGAGGCCGCCATCACCACCGCAGTGGCGGCCCTCCACTGAAGTAGCGCCCGCTGCCCGGGGGGCTGCAGCGGCCGCGCGCAAGCCGCAAGCCGAAAGAGGGTGGCGGGCTAGCCCCGCCCACGGCCGCGGGCGCCACGCTCGCGCATTCGGCCTGTGGGGCCCGCGCCGCCGCCCGTGCCGCCGCCGCCTCCGCCTGGGTCGCCGAGGCCGGCGTCGGCCGCGCCGCTGCTCTCGCCGCGCGCCGTGCGGCGCTCCTCCCTCCCTTTGCGCCTCTCCTTGAGGATGGCGCTCTCCTCCTGCGTCTTCGCCGCCACGTGTCTCTCCAAGGTCGGCGCCGCCAGGGCGTGTCCCTTCGTGCGCGTGCTTCCTAAAAAGATGCGGCGCTCGTCCAACCAGCCGTCGGCGTCAGCTGCAGCTCCGGCGGTGCCCGCGACCTCTGCCTGTCGCAGCGCCTCAGAGTACACCTCCTCCCAGAGCTGGAAGCGACGGGCCGCCAGCTCAAACGTCTCGCACCCCGGCAGGTTGAGCTGGTCGGCCGTGGCAGCGGTCTCCAGGAGCTGGCGCAAGAACAAGTGTTCGTCCACTCCAGGGTCACTTGCTGCCAACCCCAAGATCTGTGTCCACCAGTAGTGGGCCCGCCACCCTGTTCCAGGTGAGCCTGAAGCAGCCAGCCAACGGTGGCGGGCCCCTCGATGCGCCACTCCTTGGTGTCCAGCGCCTCCTGCTGCTCAGCAACCATCTCGGCGAAGGCCCTGCGCCGCTGTCCCGTGCTGCTCCGTCGGTGCTGCAAGATGCGCTCGTCCAGCACTGCGTAAGGCTCCGCCCGAAGTGGGTCCAGCGCATCCTCGAGTGTGCCCGCGCGCGCGAGCGCGATGACCCCGTCGGGGAAGGATGCCAGGGCGCGGTCGCCGTTGGCATGGACGGTGGCGAGGGCCACGTCCACGGGGGCGCCCCGCTTGAAGCCCAGCCGCGTCTCCAGCGCCACCTGGCCGTCGTCGAGCCGCACTGGCGGGAGGGGCGCCCCGCCTGGGCCCGCGCGCGGCGGGGGCGCACGCGCCGGCGGCGGGAGCGGCAGGTCCCCGGGGCGGTCGTCCCGACCGGCGTCGGCGTGCTTCCGTCGAGGACGATCTGCGTCTCGGGCGACAGGGCTGGGGCGGCCTGCTTGCCTCGGAGGCGGCGGCCTGGGGGAAGGGCGGCGCGCCCCCGTTCGGCCGGCTGTGCGCCCTCCGACATCAGGGCGGCCAGCGCGTCCTTGCCCAGGTCGAACCTGGAGAGGAGCTTCTTGCGCAGCTGTGGCGGCGGGCCGCCGCGCGGCCCACCGAGGTGCACCTCCGCATGGTCCGCGTCGGAGAAGTCCTCGACGAAGACGTCTCTGTCAGGCGTCGCACCGCCCAGAGTGAGCCTGCCGCGCGCCCGCAGAGCAGGCGCTCGTGATGCAGCCCGGTCCCCCGGCCGCGCTGCCTCCATCATGTCCGTCAGGCTGTGCGGGGCCACGGTTATGGAGCCGACCCACCAGGTGCCCGCAGGCAAAGGCGGCGAGCGACGCCAGGCAGACGATCACGGTCACCTCCCAGAAGAAGGAGGGGCAGCGAGGCGGCGAGGCGTGCCGTAGTTGTTCAGGCCCGCACCTGTCTAATTGCCGTTGCAGGAGCTGGACCAGATCTTTGTCGTGCCCCCCGCTGAAGGTGCACGTGCAGTGGCACTCACGCTGCCAGCTGCTCCAGAGATTGGCGGCGTACAACCCTGTGGCAGCCCAGTCCCGTACTTGGTGGGGACCAGGGGCGAAGAGGGCCATAACGCAGCGCAGCTCGAACAGAAGCGATGGCTACCGAGCGAACTCAAGTGGACGTGTGATATGAACAATACCGTGAACAACTATGAATTTGGCCCTGTCGGGCCTTCCTGGAGGACGTCTTGGAGGGCCCTTCGGCCGTCTTGGAGGCCTTTTGCGGGCCTTTTGGGCAGCCTTAGGCCATCTTGAGGCCATGTTGGGCCGTCTTGGGTGCATCTTGGGGCCACCTTGGAGGCCATCTTGGCCGTCTTGGAGGCAATTTGGAGACCATCTTGGCAGTCTTGGAGGCTATCTGGGGATTCTTGGGAGCCTCTTGGGCCGTCTTGTGGCCTTCTTGAGGCCGTCTTGGGGGCCTCTTGGGCCGTCTTGGGGCCGTCTTGGAGGCTTCTTGTGCAGTCTTGGGAGCGATCTTGATGGCCTCTTGGGCAGTCTTGTGCCGTTGGAATCCGAAAAGGAACAGATGCCAAACTCCTTTTGGAAAATCAATGATTTGACCTCTTCGGGCCGTCCTTGAGGACCCTGGAGGACCTCTTCGAGGCCTCTTGGGCCGTCTTGGAGGCGTGTTGGAGGCCTCTTGGAGGCCTGGGAGATAGTTTATCGTGTTGGCCTGGCAATCTGTGGATCCGCAACCGTTGGATCAATCCAGCCGCGCGAGCCGGGGGTTCGCCCATGGAGTGGGCGAGGGCCGCCGCGGCGGGCGCGGGCGGCCTGGCACAACTGGGTAGCCTCTGGCACGGCCAGAGGTGCACCTGCCAAGTGGACCTCGGCGAGGGGTTCTCGGTTGACCGCGAGCTGCTGCGCCTGCTGGAGGGCCAGCTGCAGCGTTTCGGGCCGGCCAACCTCACTCTGCCAGAAATCCCCGATGTCCGCTCGCCTCGTCAGGGCCAGCGGGTGCTCGTCTCCTACGACGTGGCCCCGCGTGAGCTGCTCGGGCATGAGCGGCTCTCGCGCGCTCGCGCGCACGAGGGCTCGTGGGTGGTCGCCACTCCCGAGCGCGAGATCTACCTGGAGGACCTTCAAGACGGGATCGAGAGCCTGGTGCCGCTCGGGCCGATGGGTGGGCTGCCGTCTGGCTGGGGCCGCAGGCCGACGCACATGTTCCGGGGCTCGTCCCAGGGCCCGCTGCATCAGGCCGAGAGCTTGCGCCCGCAGGCGGAAGGTGCGGTGCTGGCGGAGCAGGGGCGGCGGGACCTCGGCCTAGGCGCTGCTCGGCCTGTGCACCTCCCCGCCAGTGCGCCGCCGCCGCTGGCGCTGGAGGGCGACCCCGCGACTGACGAGGGCGAGTGGCGCTTGAGTCGGGGAGAGGCGCGCTTGGGCGAGCGCATGGGTGCCGCGGAGCTGGGCGCTGGCTGCCGCCGCGGCGATCGAGGGGTAGCCCAGGTGGGTGGCCTTTTCGTCGCGTGCTCCTTCTTCAGGCCAGGCGAGGAGGCGCCGACGCCCAGGGGGGGGGCCGCACAGGGGGGGCCGACCAGCGAGCTGCGGACGCTCCCCGTGAGGTGCGAGTAGGCGAGTCAGCGCTACCGCTCCTACAAGGAGGCCGCGTCGCTCACCACGACCACGGCCTTCGACGACTGGCCCATCAGCGGGCCTCGGACGGCGGAGTGGCTCGCGCGCGAGATCGCTCGACAGGAGCTGACGCCAGTGCGGAGGCACTTCTGGTGGCGCCAGCTGTTGGGCCTGGGTCCCAGCGACTGGGATGTGGGGGAGCACGAGTCCCTCAGCTGGCTCTTCGAGTGTGCCCTGACTTACGACCAGCTCAATTTCGGTTAGTTGGCCTCGCTGGACCTCGCGGGCCGGCGTTGCCAGTTGCTGGAGGAGATGTGCGCCTGATGCTGATCTCGGCGACGGCAGGCAGTGACAGCGGCCACCTCGACAACGACGGGCTCTTCATGGGCGAGGAGGGCCGGCACGGGCGCGCGCTTGTTGCGCTGGCGCTGGAGACTTGGATCTCGCAGAAGTTGTCGGAGGAGAGCGCCGTGCTCAAGGAGCGCCGCAGGGCCATGGAGGGGCGTCAACTGACTCGCTCGAGGGACGTGACCCCCGGTGCCTCAAGCAAGATGAACGACGACAAGCCCCCAAGAACCCGCGCAAGAAAGGCGTCGGGCAGGGGGGTGGGGCTGCTTGAGCCACTTCGGACGGCGGAGGCCCCCGGCCGTCGTCCCAGCTGCCTTGGTGTTGCAGGTGAGGGACTTGACAGGGCTCGCGATCTGCTGCCTCTGCAGTCTAGTCGCTGCCTGGCTGATCTTCTGGAGGTGTTGTCGCCGGCGGGGCCAGGCGTTTCGCGCAGCGCGGATCGGCGGCGCTCACGCCGTCGGGCTGCGGAGGCGTGGCTGCAGGACGGCATCGCGACGCTCGACGCTCTGGGCGGGCGCGGTGAGGTGTGGGGCCCCAAAGTGTTGCCTGGTGCCATTCAGCGCCAGGCTGTGGCCAGCTTGGCCAGGGCCCAGGGCCTACTACTCTGTGCCGCCACCGCCCGGGAGCGTGGTCTGCGCTTCGGGGCTGCGGATCCGGCTACGCCTGTGATGGCGTCGTCGCCGGAGAGTTCGCTACCTACCAGCGTGGCAGGCTTGCCCTGCCGGCGGTCGGCAACCAGGCGATCGACCTCGTCAGCTGCCTGCCCGACCACTACCAGAAGTTGCTGGAGGAGAGTGGCCGCGTTATTCGGCTACCAGCAGCGTGTACACAGGACGTCGCGGCGAAGGCGAACGAGTTGGACATCGCGATGGATCCCATCTTGTCGAGGTCTCCGAGCAAGTTCGCATAATTTTTGAACAGTGCTTCTGAATCTGGAGTCGTCGAGCCGGCGGCCGAGGTTCGCAACTTTGTGGGAGTTTTTTTTGTTCGTAAGAAGGACGGCTCGCTGCGGATCATCTTCGATCCTCGGAAGACCAACGCGCAGTTCGTGCCGCCCGACGGTGTCGCCCTGGCCTCGCCCGAGGCCCTCGCCGACCTGGAGTTGCCAGCTTGTCAAAAGTTGTGGGTCAGCGAGGGGGACGTCGAACTGCTACTACCAGTTCCTGCTGCCAGTCGACCTGCGTGCCGACTTCGTGCTGCCGGCGATGCCGCGTCGGGCGCGGCCGCGACGCTTGCGCGACCTGTTCCCTGCAGGCGCCGAGCTGGTGCACATCCAGGTTCGCGTGGCGCCGATGGGCTGGAGCTGGGCCGTGGCGCTCGTGCAGGCTGCAAATGTGGAGCTGCTGCGGTCAGGGCCGTTGGGCTCTCGGCGCTGGCTCTGCAATCGCCGCTGTGCGCCCGCCGTCGCCGGGCGCGAGCCCGCTGCTCTCCTGTGCATCGACAACTTCGCCTCTTTGAGGGCCGTGAAGGAGGCAGTCCAGGTCGATGGCGACTCGATGGAAAGGCAGCTGAGGGGTCGTGGTCTGGCTACTCATGACGTCTCCGGGCCGCAGGTCGACGTGGACCTCCTGGGCTTCCACTTCGACGGGGGGAAGGGCGCGATCCACATCGCGCCCAAGCGGTTCTGGCGGCTGGTCCTGAGTCTGGACTACATCCTGACGCATCCACTCCTGACGGGGGCCGAGCTGGAGAGGCTGATCGGGCACCTGACGTACGTCCTCTTGCTGCGGCGCGAGATGCTCAGCCTGCTCAGCGCCTCTTACATCTTCATCAGCAAGTGCTACGCTCGCCGAGTGCGGCTCTGGCCTTCAGTGCGGCGGGAGCTGTCCTAGATGCGGGCGCTGCTGCCGCTGGTGTGGGCCGATCTGCGAGGCACCTGGGCGCCTGGCGTCATGGCCGTGGACGCGTCCCTGACGGGCCTGGGCGCTGTGGAGTGCGCGGCCGCCCCAGCCGAGGTGGGCCGCGTCGGGCGTGTGCGAGAGCGCTGGCGGTTCAAGGGGCGCGAGCTGTTGGCCGAGAGCTCGAGGGCGCGATCCATGCGAGAGGGCGCCGTGGGCGACTCCGCCTTTCCCGACGTGCCCGCCGATTTATGCAAGTCATCTCTGTGGAAGACTGTGGCTTCGAGGCGCTGGCGGCACAAGGCTCCGATCCAACTCCTGGAGGGCGAGGCGCTTCTCTGGGCGATGTGGAGGCAGGTGCGCCGTGTGGCGCATCGCGGCTGCCGGCTGCTCTTCCTGTCCGATAGCATGTGTATCTGTTGTGCGGTCGCAAAAGGTCGAGCCTCGGACTTTCCCATCCTTGCACAGTTACGGCATCTCACCGCACTTCAGCTCGCTTCTTCGTGTCGAGTTTCAGTTCGTTGGATTCCCTCCGAGTGGAATCCCGCCGACGGCCCTTCCAGGCGGTTCGAGCCTCGCCGTTTGCGGTGCGATGGGGCGCCGAACGCTCCTGGCGGCCGCACCGAGGGAGCCGCCGCCGCTGACCTCGAGCGTGCTTGCGGGCCGCCGCCGAGCTGCGACCGCGCCTCTGGGTGCCTCGCCGGCGAGGGCCCGCGCCAGACGCCGAGGCACCGCGGCCGAGCCGCCGGCCGCGACGGCCTTGCCGTGGCACCGCCTCCTGGGCTCGAGCGTCTCGGGCCCGGAGCTGGAGACAGTGGGGCCACCGACGCAGCCGAACTACCTGCGCTGCCCCCGTGGCCTGTGCCGCTGGCTGGGTCTGGTGACGCTGCCCGACTGGAGCGCGCCGGAGTGAAACGACGCGCTGCCGCAGTACCTGAACGACGAGTTCTCGGGAGGTGCGCGGCCCAACAGGGCGGCGAAGCCGCTGTCGGCGATGCTGTGGGCGAGGCTGGCGCTGGGGCGACACCTGCGGGTGGTGCTGCCGCGGAGCAGCCGAGCGCTGCTCGGCAGGGGGCGCAAGCGACCAGGCCCCTCGCGCCCGTCGCCTCCCTGGCTCGTCCTGTGCGGAGTCCTGGACATCCTGCTGCTGAAGGGCCAGGGGGCGCTGGCGTGCGCCCTCAGCCACATGTCCCACTGCTGGCCGCGAAGGCGTTTCAGCTGGTGGCACCGGCTCAGGGCCGACAAGGCGGGTTCCGCTGGGGGGCGCTGCTGCTGCATCCAGAGGAGTTGCTGGTGCCCATCAAGTCAGGCAAGCAGGGCGACTCGCGGCTGCTGGGCGCCCCCGAGCTCCTCTGGCGCACGCCAGCGCTGAGCGAGCGCATGGCGCAGCTGGGGCCCCGCGCGCCGCTGTGGAGTTTCGGCTACGCGCAGCTGCGCGCGGAGTTCGAGGAGTCGCTGGCGGCGCTGGGCCTGCGAGGCCTCGGCGCCACGCTGCCCGGCTTGAGGCGTGGCGGGGTCAGTCCCGACAGGATCGCGGGTCGCAGGTCGCAGGGGGAAGTGGCCAGGCGCGGCCGCGGGCAGGCCGGGCTCTGGGTTATAAGATGCGAGAGGCACGGGCGCTTGGCGCTGCCGGTGGAGAAGGTGCCGCCCGTGGCGCAGCAGCAGCTGCGCCTGAGCATGCAGCGACTGCCCGGCCTGTCCGGGCTCAGCTCCACGCGACGCTCAACCGAGTTCGCCTGGGCAGAGAACGAATCGCCGTCGAGGTCATCTCGGGCTCGGGTAGGCTGGCCGCCGCACTGCGTGCCCGAGGCGTCTCCACACTGGAGTGGGACATCATTCGAGGAGCGAAGTTCGATCTCACCAAGGCAGCCAGCCTAGAGATCTTGAAAGGCTGGATTCTCACTGGAGAAGTGAGCATCCTTTGGCTAGGCATACCCTGCACGTCGTTCTCGATGGCTCGTAGGTTTACGAAGTCGGGGCCTGGGCCTTTGCGGTCCAAGGAGTTCCCTCTGGGCCTGCCCAATTTGTCCGTGGCCGATCGTTCCAGAGTGCAGTCAGGTAACAAGGTGATGCACGCCTGCGTGACGCTCGCCAGGCTTGCTCATGCTCGGGGGATCCCAGGAGGGCTCGAGAATCCTGCCTTTTCTAGACTTTGGCTGTGTCCGCCTGTGCTGGGTCTCGCGAGGCTCACCAGTGTTCGGAATGTTTTCGCTGATTTCT